>OZ038385.1:22557352-23019852 GCA_964036045.1 Eutreptiella sp. 'Long Island Sound 2002'
GATGTTGTGACAGTATATGCCTACTAGGATACGAAAGGACGTTTTTTGCAGTGTCTAGCCTTGCTTATGGCCGTTCACAACCCGTGCCAAAGACGCGAAATGACTGTTTCCACCAATAATGGCCTAGTGAATGGGGAGGTACACAACCTGCTTATGCAGTTTTTCACCCCAAGCAGCTGAAAAATCGAAGTTTTGGAAACTGGTTTTTTTGATATTGTGACCACCCAAAATGACATTTCAAACTATGGAAAGCATGTTTTAGGCCGTATTTACGTGTTTTTCACCCTATTTGGGTGTTAGGTCCGGGGGGGGGGGGCCTCCAAGGGACGGGTGCACAACCTGCTTATGCAGTTTTTCAACCCGGACAGCTCAAAAATCGAAGTTTTCGAAAACTTGTTTTTTTGATATTGTGACCACCCAAAATGACCATCCAAGGTATGTAAAGCATGTTTTAGGCCGTATTTACGTGTTTTTCACCCTTTTTGGGTGTTAGGTCGGGGGGGGGGGGGTCTCCCAAGGGACGGGTGCACCACCTGCTTATGCAGTTTGTCACCCCGGACAGCTCAAAAATGGAAGTTTTTGAAACTTATTTTTTTGATATTGTGATCACCTAAAATGACCATCCAAGCTATGGAAAGCATGTTTTAGGCAGTATTTACGTGTTTTTCACCCTATTTGGGTATCAGGTCGGGGGGGGGGGGGGGGGGGGGGGGGCTCCCAAGGGACGGGTGCACAACCTGCTTATGCAGTTTTTCACCCCGGACAGCTCAAAAATGGAAGTTTTTGAAACTTATTTTTTTGATATTGTGATCACCTAAAATGACCATCCAAGCTATGGAAAGCATGTTTTAGGCCCCATTTACGTGTTTTTCACGCTATTTGGGTATCAGGTCGGGGGGGGGGGGGGGTCTCCCAAGGGACGGGTGCACAACCTGCTTATGCAGTTTTTCAACCCGGACAGCTCAAAAATGGAAGTTTTTGAAACTTATTTTTTTGATATTGTGATCACCTAAAATGACCATCCAAGCTATGGAAAGCATGTTTTAGGCCGTATTTACGTGTTTTTCACCCTATTTGGGTATCAAGCCGGGGGCGGGGGGGGTCTCCCAAGGGACGGGTGCACAACCTGCTTATGCAGTTTTTCACCCCGGACAGCTCAAAAATCGAAGTTTTTGAAACTTGTTTTTTTGATATTGTGACCACCCAAAATGACACTTAAAACTATGCAAAGCATGTTTTAGGCCGTATTTACGTGTTTTTCACCCTATTTGGGTATCAGGTCGGGGGGGGGGGGGTCTCCCAAGGGACGGGTGCACAACCTGCTTATGCAGTTTTTCAACCCGGACAGCTCAAAAATCGAAGTTTTCGAAAACTTGTTTTTTTGATATTGTGACCACCTAAAATGACCATCCAAGCTATGGAAAGCATGTTTTAGGCCGTATTTACGTGTTTTTCACCCTATTTGGGTATCAGGTCGGGGGGGGGGGGTCTCCCAAGGGATTGGTACACAACCTGCTTATGCAGTTTGTCAACCCGGACAGCTCAAAAATGGAAGTTTTTTGAAACTTATTTTTGTGATATTGTGATCACCTAAAATGACCATCCAAGCTATGGAAAGCATGTTTTAGGCAGTATTTACGTGTTTTTCACCCTATTTGGGTATCAGGTCGGGGGGGGGGGTCTCCCAAGGGACGGGTGCACAACCTGCTTATGCAGTTTTTCACCCCGGACAGCTCAAAAATGGAAGTTTTTGAAACTTATTTTTTTGATATTGTGATCACCCAAAATGACCATCCAAGCTATGGAAAGCATGTTTTAGGCCGTATTTACGTGTTTTTCACCCTATTTGGGTATCAGGTCGGGGGGGGGGGGGTCTCCCAAGGGACGGGTGCACAACCTGCTTATGCAGTTTTTCACCCCGGACAGCTCAAAAATCGAAGTTTTCAAAACTTGTTTTTGTGATATTGTGATCACCTAAAATGACCATCCAAGGTATGTAAAGCATGTTTTAGGCCGTATTTACGTGTTTTTCACCCGATTTGGGTATTAGGTCCAAGGGGGGGGGGGTCTCCCAAGGGATTGGTACACAACCTGCTTATGCAGTTTGTCACCCTGGGCAGCTCAAAAATCGAATTTCTTTTTTTGATACCGTGATCACCTAAGATGATCATCCAAGGTATGTAAAGCATGTTTTAGCCGGTATTTATGTAGTTTCCACCCTATTTTGGGTGTGTGTTGCTCGCGGTAGATTCTCTGCGAGGTGGACTTGCCGAAGGCAATAGAATTTCCACCCTATTTTTGGTGTGTGTTGCTCGGGGTCGATTCTCTGCGAGGTGGACTTGCCGAAGGCAATAGAATCACCTCGCAGAGGTTGTTAGATCAAAGCCAGGCAGGCGTATATAGGGGAAAACGCCACATACCCCCCCATTTTGGCCTTTTTGGGCCTATTCGCGTACCCTACCCCAAGGGGTTGAATTGTTAATTTAACCCCTTGTAAAATCATTATTTTGTCCAATAAACGCATCCCCCAATGAGTTTTTGGTCCGGACCCCCCTAGACCCCCCCCACTTGAAACCCACTTTTTTCAGGTTTTGAGGGAGGGGGGGGGGTGGGGGGGTGGGGGGGGGATGGGGGGGGGGGTCAAAAAATGACCCCCCCTTTTTTTGGGTCGCAAATCATGAATCTTTTGGTTTTTTTCGATTTTGAGCCGAAAAAGTGTTTCCGGGTCCCGAATCCATAGGGTTTGTATGGGGCGGAGTGGGACGAGCGCTTATGCAGTTTATGCACTTTTTCAGCCATTTTTGGTATGTTGGCGGTTTTGGCGACCTCGGTGACCCCGTGGTATCCACTTTGAGGGGTGGGAGTGGGGATGTTGTGACAGTATCTGCCTCCTAGTATACGGAAGGACGTTTTTTGCAGTCTCTAGCCTTGCTTAGGGCCGTTCACAACCCGTGCCAAAGACGCGAAATGACTGTTTCCACCAATAATGGCTTAGTGAATGGGCTGGTACACAACCTGCTTATGCAGTTTTTTACCCTGGACAGCTCAAAAATCGAAGTTTCCGAAACTTACTTTTTTGACATCGTGATCACCTAAAATGACCATCCAAGCTATGTAAAGCATGTTTTAGGCCGTATTTACGTGTTTTTCGCCCGATTTGGGTATTAGGTCCGGGGGGGGGGGGGGGGGCTTCCAAGGGATTGGTACACAACCTGCTTATGCACTTTTTCACTATGGGCAGCTCAAAAATCGAAGTTTTCGAAACTTGTTTTTTTGATGTTGTGACCACTTAAAATGACCATCCAAGCTATGCAAAGCATGTTTTAGGCCGTATTTGCGTGTTTTTCACCCTATTTGGGTGTTAGGTCCGGGGGGGGGGGGGGGGGGGCTCCCAAGGGACGGGTGCACAACCTGCTTATGCAGTTTTTCAACCCGGACAGCTCAAAAATCGAAGTTTTTGAAACTTTTTTTTTGATATTGTGACCACCCAATATGATCATCCAAGCTATGTAAAACATGTTTTATGCCGTATTTACACGTTTTTCACCCTTTTTGGGTATCAGGTCGGGGGGGGGGTCTCCCAAGGGATTGGTACACAACCTGCTTATGCAGTTTTTCACCCTAGGCTGCTCAAAAATCGAAGTTTTCAAAACTTGTTTTTATGATATTGTAACCACCCAAAATGACCATCCAAGGTATGTGAAGCATGTTTTAGGCCGTGTTTACACGTTTTTCACCCTATTTGGGTATCAGGTTCGGGGGCGGGGGGGTCCTCCCAAGGGATTGGTACACAACCTGCTTATGCCGTTTTTCACCCCGGACAGCTCAAAAATCGAAGTTTTCAAAACTTGTTTTTTTGGTATTGTGACCACCCAAAATGATCATCCAAGGTATGTAAAGCTTGTTTTAGGCCGTATTTACGTGTTTCTCTCCCTATTTGGGTATTAGGTCGGGGGGGGGGGTCTCCCAAGGGATTGATACACAACCTGCTTATGTAGTTTTTCACCCCGGACAGCTCAAAAATGGAAGTTTTTGAAACCTGTTTTTTTCATATTGTGACCACCTAATATGACCATCCAAGGTATGTAAAGCGTGTTTTAGGCCGTATGTACATGTTTTTCACCCTATTTGGGTATTATGTCCGGGGGGGGGGGGGGGGGCTCCCGAGGGGCCGGTACACAACCTGCTTATGCAGCTTTTCACCCTAGGCTGCTCAAAAATCGAAGTTTTCAAAACTTGTTTTTATGATATTGTAACCACCCAAAATGACCATCCAAGGTATGTGAAGCATGTTTTAGGCCGTGTTTACACGTTTTTCACCCTATTTGGGTATCAGGTTCGGGGGCGGGGGGGTCCTCCCAAGGGATTGGTACACAACCTGCTTATGCCGTTTTTCACCCCGGACAGCTCAAAAATCGAAGTTTTCAAAACTTGTTTTTTTGGTATTGTGACCACCCAAAATGATCATCCAAGGTATGTAAAGCTTGTTTTAGGCCGTATTTACGTGTTTCTCTCCCTATTTGGGTATTAGGTCGGGGGGGGGGGTCTCCCAAGGGATTGATACACAACCTGCTTATGTAGTTTTTCACCCCGGACAGCTCAAAAATGGAAGTTTTTGAAACCTGTTTTTTTCATATTGTGACCACCTAATATGACCATCCAAGGTATGTAAAGCGTGTTTTAGGCCGTATGTACATGTTTTTCACCCTATTTGGGTATTATGTCCGGGGGGGGGGGGGGGGGGGGCTCCCGAGGGGCCGGTACACAACCTGCTTATGCAGCTTTTCACCCTAGGCTGCTCAAAAATCGAAGTTTTCAAAACTTGTTTTTATGATATTGTAACCACCCAAAATGACCATCCAAGGTATGTGAAGCATGTTTTAGGCCGTGTTTACACGTTTTTCACCCTATTTGGGTATCAGGTTCGGGGGCGGGGGGGTCCTCCCAAGGGATTGGTACACAACCTGCTTATGCCGTTTTTCACCCCGGACAGCTCAAAAATCGAAGTTTTCAAAACTTGTTTTTTTGGTATTGTGACCACCCAAAATGATCATCCAAGGTATGTAAAGCTTGTTTTAGGCCGTATTTACGTGTTTCTCTCCCTATTTGGGTATTAGGTCGGGGGGGGGGGTCTCCCAAGGGATTGATACACAACCTGCTTATGTAGTTTTTCACCCCGGACAGCTCAAAAATGGAAGTTTTTGAAACCTGTTTTTTTCATATTGTGACCACCTAATATGACCATCCAAGGTATGTAAAGCGTGTTTTAGGCCGTATGTACATGTTTTTCACCCTATTTGGGTATTATGTCCGGGGGGGGGGGGGGGGCTCCCGAGGGGCCGGTACACAACCTGCTTATGCAGCTTTTCACCCTGGGCAGCTCAAAAATCGAAGTTTTCAAAACTTGTTTTTTTGATATTGTGATCACCTAAAATGATCATCCAAGGTATGTAAAGCATGTTTTAGGCCGTATTTATGTAGTTTCCACCCTATTTTGGGTGTATGTTGCTAGGGGTAGATTCTCTGCGAGGTGGACTTGCCGAAGGCAATAGAATTTCATAAAATCTAAAAATTTTGTGAACATTCTTGTGCATTTGTGAACTAGTGCACCCTAGAAAATGGTAGGGAACCGCATAGTGGACCCAGCACCCCCCCCCCCCCCCGCCCCTTGTGTGCCTCGCTAGCACCACCCCCCCCGGCACGCCAAATCCCCCAATTGCGCTAACTCCCTGCCCCCGCCCCTGGTGCCTTCCTCGCTCCTGCCCTATGCACTTTCCTCGCTCGCTCGAGAAGTGCCCATATGCATGGGTAAATGACCTTAGTGGACTGTTTTTTGGGGAAAAGGGCCTTTGACCCCCTTCCCAAATATGGGCATTTTGCGTCTACAACATGCTGGCAGTGTCTACAACTAGCAGACCGCGTCTAGGTGGGTGGAAAGTTGGACCGCGCGGGGGGGTGGGGGTATGAGCCCTCTAAACCTCTAAACCCCGGGGGGGGGGGGTTAACGAAAAAGGGGCTCTTCTTTCCGGTGACTTTGTGACACTTTATGGTGAGGGTGGGGTTGCTGTTTTTTTTTTGCCAAATGTGCCGGCCACAAAGAGTGTCGTGGACTGGCATGTTCCTCGGACTCCGACACAGACTTTGACTAAGCTTGCTTTTCCATTATAGGTCAATTGGAGGCCGTGGTGGGGTGCTGTCACTCAGAACCCCTATTCCGCAGGAACGAGGGTTCCGTGCAAAGGGAGGAGTGCTCTTCATATATCCCCTGTACATACATGCAGGTCGAATTTATTTGTGAGCTCCTGTTCTTTTGCTATGCCGGCATAGGACGACAAGTGAGGCCCTGATGAGCACACCGCTCCCTAGCCGGCGTCCAAGTCGGCTAGTCCGCCCCCCACGCGTCCGAAGGGGCCGGCTCACAAGCGCCGCGGGCAGGACGGGTGCGACTCAGAGTGGGAAAAGCTGCTTGTGGGGGATCCCAAGGTGATGGACGCGGCGTGGTCCACCTTCATCTCCATGGCCCATCTTGTGGACGACGTCCCCATCGAGAGCACACATTCTGGATCTAGTCCTAGTCCCTCAATCCCACTAGATGCGCGGTGCTGTTCAACAAAAACCTGGGGGTGCCCATCGTTAGCTAGTCCTTCACCTATTACAGAGATGTCTCCTTGTTCGCACTCACGGTCCGTTGGCATGTCAATGTCGCCCGCTTCGACTTAGTGCCCGAACAGTTCTAGGCAGCGTTCGCCTTCATTGACCCGATGCAGTAGGGTGACCATCGCCGTGACCACAGTGGTGGGCGCGCTCCGTCGTGAGGTCACGCAGAGTGCACAGCCGGGCCAAGGGCCGTGAGCGCGGATGCTGGAGCTGCGACAGCCCACAAGGGGGAGAGCGAAATCCCTCCAAAGTACGTCCTTAGCAAGGCCACTGTGCGTGCAGTGCGGAAGCACGCCGGGGCATCGCGCTGGGCGATTCGCTTGGGGAAGCTGTTGGAGCACATGATTGAGTAGTCAGCCGCTGACACCGACGTGGTCATGGGAGATGTCTACGGTGACGTTGGGCCGGGAGTTGCGGGGGTTGAGCCGCTCGAGCTGGCCGCGGAGTTGTGGGACATCGTCGTGTGCACCAAAGACGGAGCACAAGAGCTGCTGCGTGACAGGTATCACGCAGTGAGGGAGAAGTGCAAACAAAACGAGCGCTAGCCACACCAGCGCGAGAAGAGAGCCAGCAAGGCGCTCGTACTCTTCTTGCGAGATGTCCTCCTTGTCCTCCGGGTTGTCCTCTGTAACCTCGGCCTAACACACACGGGTGAAGCCATCGAAGGGCAAGGTTGCCGCCACGGACTACCAGCGCACCTTTGAGGCGACACAGGAGGTGCTGGTGGCACCGGTGTTTGTTTAGATCAAGTGTGAACCGCAATTTTGCTCGCGGACTTGTGCCGATATCATCAATTGCTCCCGCCCCCCCAAAACCCCTTGCAAGGTTTGCAGGAACCCGCAGTGGTATTGGCAGGGCGGGGCCCCGAATTGCAAGGGCCAAATCACGCGAAAGTCCCAAAGGAGCGGCGAGGGGAGGGCACGCAGGGCGTCCCGAGGGGAACGGTGCGTGCCCCGGCGCTCCGTGGATAGCTCCCCTGCCCATGACGTTCCTTCGGCACAACCACAGTTTTTTTCCCTTAAGGAACGACTACGCTTATACTATCAACCACTAGGCCTTACGTGCAAGGGTCGGTGGAGCATACGCCCTCCCCTGCCCCCGCAGGGCAAGGGTTATATAACCTATCCGCCCATTTCCGGGCCAATTCTGATTTTGTTCTCGGCAGGCAGGGGTTATGTAGCCAATCCGCCCACTTGTGGACCACTTCTCATTTTGTTCTCATGGTGTGATGGCCTCCCATGTTTTGGCATGGCCTTTTGAGTTGTGCCCTCGTTTGGGGACCCCCGAGAACGCAGGGGTTATGTAGCAATTTCGCCCGCTTGTGGGCCCCCGAGAAGGCAGGGGTGAGGTAGCCACTTTAGATTTTGTGCCCCTTGTTTGGGGACACCTGAGAATGCAAGGGTTATGTAGCAATTCCACCCACTTGTGGCCGCCGAGAAGGCAGGGGTGAGGTAGCCACTTTTGATTTGGTCCCCTTGCTAGGGGACCCCCGAGAATGCAGGGCTTGCGTACCAATTCCGCCCACTTGTGGGCCCCCAAGAAGGCAGCGGTGAGGTAGCCACTTTAGATTTTGTCCCGTTGTTTGGGAACAGCTGAGAATGTAGGGGCTACATAGCAATTTCACCCACTTGTGGGCCCCCAATAAGGCAAGGGTTACGTAGCCACTTCAGATTTGGTGCCCTTGTTTGGGGACACTTGAGAATGCAAGGGTTATGTAGCAATGCCGCCCACTTGTGGGCCCACGAGAAGGCAGGGGTGAGGTAGCCACTTTTAATTTTGTGCCCTTGTTTGGGGACGGCCCGAGAATGTAGGGGTTATGTAGCAATTCCGCCCGCTTGTGGGCCCCCGAGAAGGCAGGGGTGGGGTAGCCCCTTTTGATTTTGTGCCCTTGTTTGGGGACGGCCCGGGAATGCAGGGGTTATGTAGCAATTCCGCCCGCTTGTGGGCCCCCGAGAAGGCAGCGGTGAGGTAGCCACTTCAGATTTGGTGCCCTTGTTTGGGGACCCCGGAGAATGCAAGGTTTATGTAGCAATTCCACCCACTCCACTTGTGGGCCCCCCCGAAGGCAGGGGTGGGGTATCCACTTTTAATTTTGTCCCCTTGTTTGGGGACGCCCCGGGAGTGCAGGGGTTATGTAGCAATTCCACCCACTTGTGGGCCCCCAAGAAGGCAGGGGTGAGGTAGCCCCTTTTGATTTTGTGCCCTTGTTTGGGGATACATGAGAATGCAAGGGTTATGTAGCAATTCCGCCCACTTGTGGGCCCCCAAGAAGGCAAGGGTGAGGTAGCCACTTTTAATGTTGTCCCCTTGTTCGGCGACACCCCGGGAATGCAGGGGTTATGTAGCAATTCCACCCATTTGTGGGCCCCCAAGAAGGCAGGGGTTACGTAGCCACTTCAGATTTTGTCCACTTGTTTGGGGACACTTGAGAATGCAGGGGTTATGTAGCAATGCTGCCCACTTGTGGGCCCCCGAGAAGGCAAGGGTGAGGTAGCCACTTTCGATTTTGTCCCCTTGTTTGGGGATACCTGAGAATGCAGGGGTTATGTAGCAATTCCACCCACTTGTGGGCCCCCGAGAAGGCAGGGGTGAGGTAGCCACTTTAGATTTTGTTCCCTTGTTTGGGAACCCCCGAGAATGTAGGGGTTGTGTAGCAATTCCACCCACTTATGGGCCGCCGAGAAGGCAGGGGTTACGTAGCCACTTTTGATTTTTTGCCCTTGTTTGGGGACCCCCGAGAATGCAAGGGTTATGTAGCAATGCTGCCTACTTGTGGCCCCCGAGAAGGTAGGGGTGAGGTAGCCACTTTTTATTTTGTGCCCTTGTTTGGGGACATCTGAGAATGCAAGGGTTATGTAGCAATTCCGCCCGCTTGTGGGCCCACGAGAAGGCAAGGGTGAGGTAGCCACCTCAGATTTTGTCCCCTTGTTTGCACTCTTAAAGCATGCAGCTCTTTGATGATAATCATTGTATTTGTGTGGTTGATTTTGCCGTTATTTGCCGCTTTCAGCAAATTTTAAATCTACAGCCAGTTTCCAGATGCTGTAGCAAGCCAGACACAGGAACGTCCTGCCCCCCCGCCCCCCCCCCCGGGCGGACCCTCCGGTGAGCCAAGTGCCGCCCCCGTTGCTGAAACCCATGCGCAATGCTCCGCCTCCCTGGGTCTGGCGGCGCTGCTGGCACTTGCCATGAGGATGCAGTTGTGGGTGAACTCCGACAGCACGGTGCGGTGGGCCTTGTTGATGCCATCCGACGATTCCGGCGCACGACGGAGTTTGAGTACGCGGCCAGCTACGAGGCCACAGCAGTGTGCGGGCTCGCCGCGGAAACCCAAAAGGCTTATGCTTCAGAGCTTGAGCGCCTGGCACGCACAGCCCCCGTCAGCCGGGGGCATCTTTCAAGATCGGTTGCTCCAAAGCGTGTGCGAGTTGCAGTCTGGTTCATGACCGAAGCACCCCCTGTCAGCGGTTCGCATTCTCGAAAAATTTGGTTGGATCTCCCCGATTGTCGTCCCGATGGATTGGAAATTGATGGAGGCAATCGCCAACTTTTGGGAGTCGCCATGCGGATCCCCTAAGAAATACTAGTCCAGCATGGACAGCCTCCGGGCACTCTGCCGCCTGTGCAGCTCGCCAGCCGAGAGATCGGGAACTGCTGCGCTCGCTGCCATCAACTTGTGTTTGGGGCTGCAAGCGAAGGAGGCGGTCTCCGTCGTGTTCGACGACGGTGTGTGTGTTCACCTAGTGCGGGGCCAAAGGCCGGCCATTGTTCCGAAGCAGCAGGGCCATGGGGCATCGCGTGGGGAACGTTCCTCAGCTCCATCCGCGCACGCCACAGCTTTCATCCCGCGCGCTTGGCGTGGCAGACGAGCCGCACAGCCATCCACGCTCATCTCCGGGAGCTCGTCGGGCGCCCGGGCTCTAGATGCGCGCTGCTCCACTGGCACGTGTGGTGGCGCTTCGGCGCGGCGCAACTACGTTTCTTGGGGGAGCCCACGCCGTCCATCTTGCGATGGGGTGGTTGGGTGTCGCCACAAATGCTGCGGATCTATGCATACCTCGGCGGTACGTGGTCATTCCACCGCGGCGGGCCGCTCGTCCAACCGCGTGACCTGCATGCGCGCGAACTTCAGTGGTGCGACACCTTGGGGACGTCTCTGCAGCTCTGGGCGCCCTGGCTACGCGTGGGAAAACCACGTGTGCAGTCGTTGCCAGCCCCGCGAGGGCGGCAGGGTGTTAAGCAACCCGACGGGAGCTCTCCGGGTGGGATGCAAATACTGGGAAGCGGCAACGACAGGCTTGAGGCCGCGGATGACGGGCGGCACCGGCATTAGACGCAGGTCGAGGACGTGGCCGAGCGGGTGGCAGGGCTCAGCAGCATACGTGAAGGCGGGCGGCGGATGGTCCGGGCTTCACTACTGGACATGTTCCACTTGCTGCATCAGATCCGGGCCGGTGCGGAGGTGGCGGAAGAGTTCCTTGCGGTGTTGCGTGGGTTTGAGGACAAAGGGCTGCTGGTGGACGACGACGCGCTGTACAACAAGGCGCCTCAAGTGCAGAGCGAGGCCATCCCCGAGTTTGTTGCGGCAGCAGGGCTAGGTCCGACGGGGCGGGTGAGCGTCGCCAATTCCCTTTGGTGTCGCTGTGTACCGACGGGGCTGCGTGCAGTGTACCGCAGAGGCATTCGCAGGGCGGGTGCTCCGCGCAGACCCCCAACCGCGCAAGGGAAACAATTGCACCGAATGTTCGAGTTAATCCATCTCGTGAGGAACGGGGTAAAGCCAACTGCTGCACCACCCTCCGCAACAGCGTTCGTGATGTCCAAGTCAAGCACCAAGTGCCGTTGCTTGCTTAATGCGACCTTGATAGAGGACATGGATCCGCGTGCGCCGCCGAAGGTTAGGCTTCCGGCCGTGTTTGAAATCAGGGACCTTTTTTGAACCGGCACAGCCGGGGGACATCTGGATGTGCAAGCTAGACTGTCCAACGCGTATTGGAGCATCCGGCTTCCTCGACGATGGCGCCGCACTTTCGTCATCGCTGCGGGGGGTCACCGCTGGCGATTCACTCGCCTCCCTTTCGGGTGGAAATATTCGCCCGTGATATGTCAGCGCCCTACGCGGTATCATCTCTTTAGCTCCGGAGGGGTTGCCGGTCATGTTCCATGTCTACCGGGGCGACATGATGGTAACAGCTTGCAGCTCCGAGGCGGCATCGCAGGCAATCAAGGCGGCGGTGGTGGCGCTCCGCTCAGCGGGATTCATCGTAAGCCCCAAGTTCGAATTGACACCCACCACCCAGATCACTTTCCTTGGCAAACGTGTAGATTCCGTACTGTGCTCCATCACGAACACGCGCGCAATGCTGGTGCCATCATGCGGTTGTGGCTCAGGGCCCTGGGCACCGGGCAGGCCCGCCTGCGTGTAATGGCGCGCGCCTACTTGGCAGGCTGCAATGGGTCGGCACGCCTGTGGCAGGGGCGGCCCCTTTCTTGGCAGGCTGCTACCGGTGGCCACCATGTAAAATAATCAAGGGGATGTGAGACGAGGATGCGTCCGTGGCCGCCCTTATCTATTTATTTATCTATCTATCTATTTTCACATGAGTACATGGATAGAGGCAACGGGACGGAGGGACACCGGACAGGGAGCGCTAGGAGGTGACTCCAAGAAAAGGGGGCGAGAGGAGGCGGGGATGAGAAGACGGGGGCCGCGGGATGGCGGTGGAAGACACCAAGCAACAACCCCGTGGGATTGGGAAACCAGTTGCCATGGAGAGGTGAACCATGGGCCAACCATGGGGAGCCTGGCCACGGGAAGTCGGGAAAATACCCTAGACACAAGGGCGGCCGTGAGGCGTCCGCTGGGGTGAGGGTTGACCCTGAGGCCCCCGGGTCATTGGCCTGAGTACGCGTAGGTTCGCGCGTGAGCGGAACCCGGGGAACGTGGAAACGGTCGCCCCCTGGCCTCCAGATGCGGATGAACGACAACCAAGTGCATCCGGGAGCCGAGTGGGTACTCCAGCCCGTGAGGGATGGGGAGAGGTGGAATGTGGTTGATAGAAATGCTCCGTTGTCGGCGAGGGCTATCCACAGGAAACCCGCCTGCAGGCACCCGAAAGGCTGTGCTGGGAGGGGGGGATAGGCCGGAGGAACCTTCGAAAGGGGACTGGAAGGGGCACCCGTGAGGGCGGCGCCTGAAGGAAACCTACCGCCGGTCAGGCCCCAGAGCCGCTCGGCTTGGGGGTCACAGCAGGAGCCATATCAATACCTGCGTCCATCTGCCTCGCTTCCCCGATTGGCGCCCTGCGCGGCCCCATGATTTTCTATTCGCGCCGGGATCCACGACGCGGTGTGAACTTGAAGGCCCGCCGCCTTTTTCGTCTTGTTTTGCTCCGCCCTGGGCGGTCTATATTTTATGAGCGGTCTCCTCCACACTCACATCCACTTGCTGTTTTTGTGAGCAGTGCATGAAGAAGACCCTCTTGCTCTTTGTATCCCGCTCTGCTACGTGCTTGTGTGATTTGCACTAATTTCTGGACCGGGCACACCTCCTGACGGAACTCATGTTCCGCAGGACGAGGGTTCCGTGGAAAGGGAGGTGTGCTCGACGAGAGTTTCATGTATCCCGTGTACATACAAACAGGTCGAATTTATTTGTGAGCCCGTGTGCTTTTACTATGCCAGCGCAGGACCCTCCCGCCTGCCCTCTATTCCCAGCCAATGCCAGACAGCACTTCTAGCGTGTTCTACACATCCTCTACGGGGACCTACTAAATAGTTGTGAGCAGTGCATGAAGAAGACCCTATCGCTCTTTGTATACCGCTCTGCTGCGTGCCTGTGTGATTTGCACTGATTTCTGGGTCGGGCACACCCTCTGACGGAGCAGCCCGAAATGAGTGCCACTACCATTGCCATGTTTACTGAAATTGGCCCCCCAACAGAAGAGCCCCCCCACCCCCCCCCCATGGGAGGGGTGGCGAGCGGTGTCACCCTCGGGGTCCCGCCTCGTCAAAGGTGACTAGGGACTGTGCCCCTGCCTTGAATGCCCCCCCCCCCCCCCCAGGACCGAGTCAGCCCAGGGCCCATCCCTGCCACCCCCCGAGGGCACCCCCCGAGGGTGATCGGTGCAGTGCTGTGAGGGACAGGCACTCTCCCCTGTCGTGCGCCCAGTCGCCCCGGCTCCACCGTGCACCCATCCCACAGGGTTGCTCCCCCGCCGCACAGCAATGCCCCGACGCGTACCCGCACTCGATCGTGCGTTGTCGACCTGGCCACCAGCGCCCCCAGTGCGCCCGCAGTGCAGTGCGTGAGTGCTGGCCGTCAACCCCGAGGAGGTGTAGACGTGCTGATGGGGCGGCTGCTGCAGCGTATGTCCTGTGCGCCAGCCAGCGTGTTCACTCCTCGTGGGCAACCGCCGGAACGAGTGCCTGGTGCATGGAACTGTGCTGGAGCCCAACGGGGTAGTGCCTAGTTGCCCGCAGTATAGTGCCTGCGTGCTGACCGAGGATCCCGAGGAGGCGACGATGTGCTGTTGGAGCGCTTGTGCGTCAGCCAATGTGTCTGCTCCCCGAGGTCATCAGCCAGAACATGTGCCGGGTGCGTGGAGCGGTGCTGGAGCCTGCGGATGCGGTGCCTGATCGCCCTGTGCGGTCGGTCGTGATCGAGCAGGAGGCTGTGTGTGCTGTTGGCGGCCAGACTGGCCGTTTGTGCCCAGAGATGCTGCGTGCAGACACCGGACCGCCGCATTACCTGCTGGTCGTGATGGTCTTGTCGACGCGTACAAAGTGCTGTGCTGAGCTGACCCCGGGTCAGCTGGACACATTCATGATGATGCTGGCCACATGGCCCGTGCGCTGGTAGAGCTTTGCCTTCCCCATCTCACCTGTGTGCAGCTCTACTATGCCCCCCAAGTCGTTTGCCGGGCTCAGCCTGGCGCAGCAACAGGCGCAGCTGAAGTCCGCAGATCTGTGGAATGTCACGAGGGCTATGGGCGACCGAGAATCAGATGGCGTGCTGCTTGTGGCTGAGCACGGGCCGTCGGGCACAGAAGTATCTCGCTGGCCCATGCCCCCAGACGCGGAGTCGTCCATGGCGCTGTACCTGGCACGGGTGACAGGTACCCTGGGCGAGGTCGACCGCAGCATTCTGGCCTCCAAATGTCCATCTGTCTCGTGGGATACTTTCGCGGAAGTGCTGGCTGAAGTGTCGGACTTCCTCGACAAGTGCACGCGCAAAGACGAAATTGCGCTGATGGCGGACGTGGTCACGCAACACCGCTGGCCCAAAGGCCAGGAGGAGCTCCGTCTAGCCTTCGACAAGGAGCCAGCCAGCTTCAGGCGCCTGCTGAATCAAGCCCAGAATCCTGTGGCGGCCGGCCGAGTGATGATGAGTTGGCTTTGGTTCTGGCAGGCAGTGGACGCCGCCTGGGCGAGGCGCAAGGGGCTCAAGGTGTCGTGGCTCAGCTCCCCCGCGGACGCTAGTGGCCTGCCTCTGGACAACCCCGTGTCCGACACCAAGCTGTCGCAGGCCATAAAATCTGCCATGCCATCGATGCTGCCACACCCTCGAGTGCCGGAACGCAGAGCCGATGACCCGCCGCCCTCAGCCCCCGACCGCGCGAAGCGGATGGCAGGGCCGGGATCGGTCGCTCAGCCAACGAGGCTCCCAACGGCACTGCCCCACTTCGACGACAACCAGAGACTCGCGTCGGAGCTGCAGTCCGCCTGGGACACGTGTCAGGGCATACCTCCTGAGCACATCCGGGCAGCGGCGACGAATCTGCAGCTGCGGATGGCCCCCCTCCCCTCCATGGCGGCAGCACTCCGCACGCTGGCCCAGGCCTCAACCGGCAAGCAGCTGGGGACCATCCTCACGTCGCAGGCCGGGCACTTTGGCGCTGACTCGGGGGCGGCGGCCACGGCAATAGCAGAGTGGCGCGCATATCTGGAGGACAAGCGCCTGCTGCAGGCAACGCCCACCACCAAGCAGGAGCTCCTGGAAGAGGCAGAGGAGATCTTGGCGGCGCAGTCAGCCGACTGGGAGTGGAAGACCCTGGGTGCGCATGTGGCAGTGGCTGGAGCGAGACAAGGCCTGCCGGGACCGTTTGTCGACGCCCTGATGCAGGCTGATACCTTGGACACCTTCTGGCATGCGTACGTTCAGTTCGTAGTTCATGTGCCCGACGTCTCCACCATCCGTGACACCAATGACCACCTGCGCACGAACGCTGGGGCCCATCTCGTACCACACTGGGCAGCGCGGTACTACGATCGGGTACCAGGCGCACCACGAGGTCATCGCGACAGCAGCCCATCGCCAGAGCGTACGGCCAGGGGCAGTCGGGAACGAGACCGGCCATCATCTCGATCAAACCGAAAGCGGACCAGCCCAAGCCCGGAGGAGCGATATGTCAGCCTGCGGCTGGAAGGCTTGCTGGGGCTGCCCCCGGCGGAAGTGGCAGCGGCGGTGTCCGCAGCTCTGGCGCACCCCACGACGGTCCCGGACTGGGCCCCGCACGAGGGGTCGTGTAGTGTGGTTGTACCGCACGAGGCGTGGCGGCGCGCAGCCCGCGGCTCAGACTCTCACCCGGCAGAGACGGCCTCCGGGGCGTACGTGCTCATTCGCCGTGAGGCACACGACGACTCACCACTCGCGCCGTACGGAGGCAGCCGTCATAGGGGTCGCTGGCGCGGCGGCTCCGACGAAGACGACGACGACGAGCCCCCGTCGCTCAGCAGGGACCTCAGGTCGGGCTACCACCGCCAACTCGGTCGAAGGCGCTCATACGACAGCCCCGAGCATACCACCTACCACCGCCAACCGTATGCCACGTACCAGGACCGGGCATACCGGTCCCCGCCAAGCCGGGAGCGCTCACCTCGTGGCGGCTTCCCGCCGCCGCCCCCCGGGCCACCTCCCGCCGGAAGACGGCAGCATAGGGACGGAACGCCGCCCCTCACCACGGCGGCCATCAGTCCGGGGAGTCGTGGCAGAAAGGCCTCGCGGAGCGGACAGTCAGTCCGCAGCAGGCGTGAGACCGCGGCGCCAGGCCCGCGGCGAGAGTCGTCGGGGCTAGCTTGGGGGGCAGGCCCCGATAAGGCCACAGCGCGTGCCGTGCGGGTCGAAAGCGTGCCGGGGAAGAAGGGCAAGAGCCAATGACTGCCCCAGCACCTCCCCGTGCCTGCCCTGGTTCCCGAAGTGCCGGCGGCGATGCTGCACTCGGTGCTGGGGGGCAGCAGGCGTGGCTCTGCCCTGCAGGCCGCTGTAGGAAACCTGCACTGGAACCTGCAGCACATTCGCGGGCGGCTGCGCGATCCGGCAGCAGACGGAGACCCCATCACCTCGGCCATTGAGGACGTCCTGGGTCAGGCAGAGCCCCCGGGGGACGAGGAGGCGGTGACCGCTTGCCTCCTGTGCCGCACCATTGGCCCGTGCCTCTCCGTCGAGTGCCCCCGGACCCACAGCTTTCGAATCCCCGTCACAGGCCAGGTGCCTGTAATACTGACCACCCTCAAGAAGGCGCTGTGCGCGGCTCTGCCCGATCAGGCCAGCCTACTTAACCCCGTGCCCGAACTGCCCCTAGCGCAAGCCTTCATCATTGTGGAGCTCTGGGTGTCTGCCCTTCTGGATCACAAGCACCGGCTGAAGGATGACGTGCTGGTCTCCCCGCCAATATGGACCGGTTGTGATCTGCTGGTCCTGCTCACGTCGTACAGGGACCCAGCAGTCGTCCCAGCGGGTCGCGTGGGCGTTCTCCTTAGCTCCCGGCAATCCAGCATACCTGAAGCTGCAGCGGTACCGCTCCCACGACTCAAGGAAGAATGGTGCGCGGACCCCTGGCTCAGCTTCGACCTCTGCCCCCGCTGCGACCGGCCCCGGTTGCAGCGCCTAGTCCTGACCCAACCGTGTGACCCAGCTCGTCCGCCGGTGATGCCAGTATGCGGCGCCCTGCCCAAGGGGTCCACCGTTACCCGGCGTATGGCGAGGTGCAGCAACATCCGCGTATCCGGCCTCAGCGGTGCGTCTGCCTTCTCTTTGTCCACAGCGGCCTGCCACCTGTGCTCCCCAGGCGTCTGCGACCTCCAGCCACCGGGAGACGACAATCTATATCGGCAATTGCGTGCTCGGCACGATGGCAGCTACATCCCCAAGTTCGACGCCCTGCCCACCGGCATCGCGCGGCTTCTGGTCTTCACCATCAATGCAGGAGGTCTGGCCTCCAAGATGCGGATGTTGCTGGCGCTTTTGGTGGATTTCGAGCCGGACGTGGTGTGTCTGCAGGAGGCGGGCCCCCTATTTGTCGACGACAGTCTCAAAGGGGTCCCCTATCGAGTCATCCTGGGCCCCGTGGTGCCGGGTGGAGGCCTGGCAATTCTCATCCATCACCGGCTACAGACACGGGCTCCGCTACAGTCCGACAAGGATGAGCATGCCCTCAGTGTGGCCATCCCCGTCTCAGAGAAGGTCCCCGTCGTGGTCACGAATGTGCACTTTCCGCCAGGGATGAAGGCCGCAAACAGGCGGCTCAGTATTCTCCGGAGCGCTGCGTTCCAGGCCAGGCATCCCGGCGGGGTAAAGTTAGTCGCGGGCGACATGAACGCTGACCTGGCGGACGATTCAGGAGCCTGGCTGCGCAAGGCGTGCACTGACAACAGATACTGGGGGGGCTTTACCCACCTCTATCGCCCCGGGGAGGCCACCAACATCGTCGCCAACAGAGCAGGGGTGTCCCGGAGGGAGCTGGACTGGGTCCTCGTGAGTGCTCAGTCACCGGTTCATGCCTGCGAAAAGTTCCTGCTGCCTGGCTTGAGCACCCATCTAGCAGTGGCCTGCGACCTCAGCGTGCGCTCCGAGTACCTGTCGCAGGCCAATCCGGCGGGCCGTCTGTTCCGCTTTCGGAGAGCAGAACCATCGCACATGGCCACAGCGGCCGCCATGGCCAGCCTGGCATTCTGGTGGGCCTGGTGTGCCCGCCTGTCGCCCGATGGCGCGTTCACATGGTACTGGGAGTGCATCAGCGGCATTATCCCGTCGTCCTCCAGTGGGTTTCGATTGGCCGCAGAAGCAGCCGCCAAGCTGTTTGAGGGCACCCAGCTGGCCGCCCGGGATCGCCTGACAGCGTGGTGGGCAGACCGGCAGGACGCGGCGTTCCTCAGAGCGGTCCAGCTGACAGAGGGCAAGCTGCAGGGGACAGGGGTTACTTCAGTCACCGCCGCGGCCCTGAAGATCCGCAAAGCTCGATTTCAGCAATTGTCGTCCGTCAGCCCTGATGGTGAGTACTTCCCGACCGAGCCGGATGCCTTCAAGGAGGAGTTGTTGCGTCAAGCGATGGAACTGCACTGTGGCCGCCACATTGGCTCAGATGCAGGGTGGCTCCGGCGGCTTGCAGATCAGTACCGCCCACGCATGTCAGATCGGCCGGACATCACCGCGGCAACCCGATTGGCCCACGCGCAGCGTGGTGAGCGTGCAGTGGATCCCAGAGCACCAGCCACCTCAGGTTCCCCGCCCAGCTTTCAGGAGATGCACTTCGAAATCCGACGATCAGGGTCAGAGGCGGCGGCGTTTGGGGAGCTGGTGCAGTCGCTGCAAAGCCGGCTGTCAGGCACCGCCATCGGAGTCCTGGTGGAGCTATTGCACGCCACACACAGCGGGGCTCCAGCCCGCATCCTCAATGCGGTTCTGCACCTGTGCCTCCTGAAAAAGGAGCCGCAATGGCTGGTGCGCATGAGCCGGCCAGTCATGCTGGAGGAGCCGGTGCGGCGGAAGGAGTCGACAGCGATATTCCACCGCCTCCAGATGGTGTCCACAGTGCAGGGACTCGACCCGCCCTCAGCCTTCGCCTACCGCAAAGAGTTTAGTAGCCAGCTGGTGGCCATCTTCTGTCGCTGGGCCATTCCAGTATGGATACGGGAGCGCGGCCGTCTGTGGGTATTCGACTGGGACGAGAGCAACGCGTTCTGTAACGTGCAGCGCGAATCGCTGCAGCAGGTGTGCCCTGACGGCATCCGTGTAGACCCGTGGTACCAGTCCTTCTACGGCAGGCTGAGCATCTACGTGCAGTCGCCGTACGGGCTGGTGGGCCCCTACCGCATGCTCCACGGTGGGGCCCAGGGTGACAGCATGGGTGTCGGAGGGTTCAAAGAACTGGGCTCCGTGCGCTCCAGAGCGAACGCGGCCATCGTGGCCAACGCGCTACGCCCAGAAACTGGCGGTCCAGGGGGGCCTGACCCAGCCGACTGGTGTCCCGTGCATCCGGCGTGTGCAGCAGAGTACGTCCCAGAAGTATCCTCCAGCGACGACAGGCGCATCTTCGCATACACAGACGCAGGAGCAGCCCACGTACTGCGGGTCAGCCAGAAAACATGTCTGGCCGGAGGTGGGGCCATCAACCGGTCCAAGTTGAAGGGGTACCTCCTGGTCGACAAAGGGGGCGCCCTGGGCTACGCCGCCGGCCAACTGTCGACCGTCCTCGGCGTCATCAAAACGGACTCAGCCGACCTCGCCATGGTGAAGATTCCCGTCGTCATGGGTGAACCACCCAGAGCAGTACTGGTCAAATACGAGGAGGCACTGCGCCACCTGCACTGGGCAGTGCCGCGGACGGAGCCGGTGTATGCCTTAGCTCTGCGAGTGGTGACCACCTTCGCGCTGACCAAGGCAGATTTCGTCCTGGACGTGGTCCCAGCAGTGGGTCTCAATCTGGAGGCATGCCAGCGGCTGTCGGATGGCATCCACAGGCGCGCTCTGGGGCTGCCCCGCAGCTTCCCCAGAACCCTGCTCTATCGACCGCTACGTATGCTGGGTCTGCATGCGCCCAGGCTGCAGGACCGTCACGCGGTCCGGTTTGTGCACACTTTATTGGGCGCCCTCAACTGCCGCAGTAGCTATGTCGCTGACCTTCTGCGACATGAGCTGGGCCATAAGGCGTGGGTCCCGCAAGCGTACTCCGACGCCCACGTGCTGCACTCACTCCTCGAGGCGTGACAGCTGCAGCTGGTCCTGCTACCGGCAGCACACGTGCCGCCAACAGCCATGCATGTGAGCCTGCACCGGGCCCCGGAAGGCCCTCAAGTCGTGGTGGCTTCTGATGGGGCATGCGGCCAGCGATCGCTGGCGTATGCGGCAGTCCTTGCAGACGCCCGCGGGGTGTTTGCAGAGGCGTGGTCTGCAGTGGCAGTAGAGGACCCGTACCCATGGGCAGCGGAATGGTTCGGTAGATACCTGGGGCTCGCTGTACTCCGCGAGATGCGCCTTCCTCTAGCCACGCGAGTGCTGGCCCTGGCGGACAACACCCACGTCACCACCGAAGGGGAGGATCACACCGTGTCGGACAGCCCGTATGTCGATAACCTGCGGGTCCAGTACGCGGCCGGACTGCACCTCTGGCAAGCAGACGAAGTGTACGTGCCAGCTCAGCAGGACTTCGCGAGCGGTGCTCCTAGCCCCGCGCCGGGGCTAGCCGGCCTTCAGCACAGGGCGCACAGTCTGGCGACGTCGCGGATGTCGGACGTGGAAGAGGGCCCCATGCCATTTGCAGCGGACGTCGGAGGCGTGGCGGTACTCACGACGGGGGGCGTGCCGTATCTGCGTCACTCTGTGGCCATGGAGCGCCGGTACGAGCAGTTAGCACCAGCGATGCCGCACCTGGATGCCCTCTTGCACCGCGACCCGGCGGCTGGGACGTCGTGGGAGCGAGTGGTTCAGGAGGCCCGTTTATCCAAGGACGCCCTCAACGTGGCCACGTGGCTTCGGGCAGCCCGGACGATGGCGACAGCCCCAGACAACGTCTTCAACTGCCCGTTCTGCGAACAGTCGTGTGCCGGATGGGGCCAGCACCTACTGGCAGCATGTGGCAAAGTGGCTCTGGCCGTACAAGCTGGCTTTCGTGCGCTGGTACTCGCGGCAGCGCCCGGTGCAACAGTGCCAGAGTGGGTGACCACCACGTGGGTACGCCTAGGGCGTCCCAGTGGTGACAGCCTGCACCTGGTCCTGCGGGCCGACCATGAGGTGACAGCGACGTGGCCACCGGCGCGCCCCCACACAGTATACGTCACGTGGTCGGGGATGCTCATGGGCACATGCGCGGAAGCGTCACGCTGGCTTACGGCAGCTCGTAGAGACAGCCTGGCCAGCGCCTACCTGGAGGCACTGGCCACATATGCCCGGTCAGCAGCCTGGGATCTGTTCTGGACTACATCCAATGGTCCAGTGAGCGGGTGGACGCATGGGCTGTCGTGGCAACACGCCGCGTGCCTGTCCGCATTGCTGCACCTGTACGACCGCGCTGTCACAGCGCTGGCGGAGTCCCCAGGCCTGGGCGTGGCAGCCCTGGCGGAACCAGAGTTCCCTCTGGGTTCAGACGGGCAGCACTGTTCAGTGCTTGTCGTGATTGGTGGCGGACAGGCGCCTGCCTGGGAAGGAGCCGCTGTACACCGCTGGAGCCTGGCGCGGCTGGACGCCCAGCCAGAACATGTGCATGTTCGTGTTGGAGACCGATTCTGGATGTCTGCGCCGGAAGGAACAGTGCCGCAGGGGCTGGCGGAGGCGCTAATGGCCCTGTCAGCAGTGGTGCCAGGCAGCTCCACAGTGGTCCGCGCCAGGGGAGACCCCGATGCCCCTCCCGGGGGTTCGGGCCCGGCGGCGTCGGAGTGATCCCGCGAGCGTCGAGAGCGGCGGCCCAGCCGTGTGGGCGCCGCCCTCAGGGCGCGGTGGGGCTGCCCCGGGCCAGCAGAGGCTGGCCAAGGAGCGATGCAGGCGGTATGCGCCAAGTGCAGCAGGCTGATGTGTCGTGCGGTCGTCCTCTTTCTGGTGGCGGAGTGTGCTCAGACTACTCCGATGATTGCGCCGCTCCCGGGGGACCCAAATTTTTCAACTGACGGGTCCGTCGCGTTTTTCAAGTCGGGAGAGTCCAACCCAACCCAACCCAACCCCCCCCCCAGGACCCCAGCGCGCACGGACACACAGGCACGGCGACATCTCCCTCCCACCAGCGCCTTGGTGGGGTACGGGGGTCGTCAGCAGTCTGGACGGCTGTGAGACCAGACAACCAGATGGGGGTACCCAGTCGAGCCGGTGAGGTACGGGCACACTGGCCGTGGGTCACCACCTTTGGCGCAAGCCGAGACCCAACCCAACCCAACCCCCCCATGGGGGAGGGTTCGAAAAAGGGGCTCCTATGCCCCTCTGCCCCTCGCGGTGCAATTTTCCCCAAGCCCTACTTGGGACAGACTGCGTTTACAGACTACCGCCATGGTGTGTGCCAAATGCCCTCCATGCCAACCCCCCTCCCCCGTTGTGCCTTGTTAGCGCCAGCCCTCCCCCCCTCCCCCTGCGCCCCTTTGAAACGCGGCGTGCAGATCCGGTGGAATGTTGCATTGAACAGAGTAATCTTCTGGTGGTGTCTCAGTATCATTGACTTTGGAACACTGCAAATGTCCACAAGTTTAGGGGTTGATACATTCAACGTAGTAATGCAAGCGCATGCGCTGCAGGTTGATGTCTCCTGATGGCGGCACAAAGAACACACATGCAGCTCATCATCACTTTCCATGTCCGCATGTGATGTGGTTTCTGCATCACTGTGCCAGGTATGGGGAGATATGTGCTCCCATGGGCCATATGCTGGACATTGCACCTGGCAGCAGATACAAATGAAATCACAAATGAAGTAACTGAGTAAAGTAAGTAAGTAAAGCAAGCAGAGTGAATAAGATAAGTAAATGAGTAAGTAATAAGTAAGTAAAGTAGAAGAAGTAGCATCTGGACAGAGGCGTGCAAATCATCTGCTGCACCACACCATTCCTCATCAAACCCTGCTCAATCCTTGCACTTTACCACCTGTGGACATCATCAGGGGAGGGTGGTTATGGTCCCATTCTTGTGACCAAGAAAAGGGGTTGCCATGTCACTGCTCACCCCAGTATGCCGTCATATGCCATTGTATGCCCGACGAGCATAGTGGGAAGGATTTGAGCAGTGGCTCTACATTCCTTGCCCATTGGTTGAGCGCCTCAGGCCAGGTGCAATGCTTCCAGTAAAAATTGGTTGGATTCCTTTTTGAATTCACATCCTGTTGCTCAGAAAACTCTGCCTACGGGGGCGGGGGAGAACGCCAAAACTGCCCAAGCTCATGTTTCCCCTGGTCAACCCTGGCAGTCAACTGAAGTCTATGCAATATGTGCGCTTGCGAGTCTGTTGTTCTGCCCTATGATTTGGTGTAGGCTGGCCAGACCATCGAAGGCACAGGGGACATCGACATCACCGCCTTCAACATCCATAAGAGCCTGCACCAGCTGGATCCCGTGCGGAAGGCCTGTGTTCTGCACACACATATGCCCTGGGTCACGGCCCTATGCTGCATTAAGGGAAACTGGAGGTCTGCACCCGTCAAAAATCCTGAACAGCCCTCTGCAGCCTCTAACAATCCTCCCAACTGCTCAGCATCACTTGCCAGCCGCAACATTCGTCTGCTTTCTTCAACAGCACTCTCAGCTCTCCGCAATGCTCATCAGCCCTCCTCCATACGCCACTGCTGCGTGCTGTTAGCCAGCATCGGACCTACTGATGTGCCTCCGTCGGTTATCCTCGGTAAGCGCCGTCGGGTCTATTGCCACCGTTTGCCCGTCGCATAGCTGCCGTCGGCTTTAGCCTGATCAAACACTCCAGCCCTGAATGACCCTCCAGCCCTCAACTCCCCTTCGTAGGCTGCAGATGTGCCACCAGAACTCGCTGCGCTTCTACAACGGCATTGCATACGACGAGACCTACAACGGATTGGTCATGGATGAGGACGAGGGGGCCCGCATCGCGAGGCTGATGGGGGACAAGAACATCCTCTTCCATCGCAACCACGGCGTGATGGTGTGTGCGGCCACCGTGGCGCAGGCCTTCGACGACTTGTACTACTTGGAACGTGCGGCGCAGGTGCAGGTGCTGGCCATGTCTGCGGGACAGGGCCTTCAGCTGATCTCGGACGCGGTAGCACAGAAGTTCCTCCAGGACATGGGGGAGGATTACGCCACCTCTGCCCAGCTGCACTTTGAGGCGCGGAAGCGTGAGCTCTTGCGCAGCGAGAAGGACCGCGGCTTTGCATCGTGACGCTGTTTGTTACGAAAGCGGCTCCGTGCACGCTTCAGGGGGGACATTGGAATTCACGAGACAGGGTCAGGTGCACGCGCCCGACTCGGGGGGACTGATTTCTGGGTGTGCTCGTGTTCCGCGCACAAATTCTTGTAAGGATTTGCGCATTGCAGCAGCTTTCTTGGTTGCCAACGGACGGACTATATCTTGGGTGCATGGAACAGTCTAGGCCTGCCCCCTGCAGATGGTATGTATCTGTCCACTTATATCCCTTATGGGTCAAATGCTCTGGATTGTAACGGATTGTACCGGAAATTGTACAGGAAAATGGACCACATGGGGATTCGTGCAGACAGACACGCTTTGGTTTGGCCGGCTACTAGCTAGAAATGATTCAGAGCAACGGCCAGTTTCATGTCGTCCATTTAAATAGGAGATGGTGTTTGATAGGGATATGGAACATTTTGGCCATGCCCGAGTGACCGTCTAATGACCGCCCATGTGGCCGCCTCAGTGAGTGCCTCGTCACTGCTTAGGACCACCCGAGTGGCCGCGCAAGTGACTGTCCCAGTGAGCGCCTCACGAGTGGCCATCCGAATGACTGCCCGAGTGGCCGCTCAAGTGGCCACCTGAGTCAGCATCAGAGTTGCTGCACAAGCGGCCGCGCGAGTGACCGCCGGAGTGATTGCCCAACTGATTACCCCTCAGGTCAGGGCCCGGCCAAACCCACATGAACCGCAAGTTCCGGAGCAAGATGGGCCCACAAGAGATGGCCCACAAGCAAACCCTAACATTGACCCACAAGTCCAAAACAACTCCCAGAACGTCAAAGCCCCCATCAACCCCCAACACAAAGCACAGGTGACCCTACACCCCCATTTGGTGCCGCACACACCAAGTTGCCTTCCGGCCAAACGCCCAAATGCTACCTTCATCCCTGTGGAACACAACTAACTCCACGCCATCCAACCTCCACAACCCCATCCCTCCACTGGCCCCATCACGCTGTAAAGAAATCTATATACCAGCAATTAACAACCGAAAAAAAGTCTTACACACGTACTAACAAAGCAAGCTACCCCACCACGCTCAAATTCCTCATGGGTGCCAGCCCATCATCCTCCCTTCACCGCGGGGCACCCCATAGGTTGGTGAGGCGGACAAAGTGATAAATGTGCATTTGTTGGTGCATGTGACCCGGAGGTTAAGGAGCTCTTCCAAGCACACGAGGGTGGAGGGGATGATGATGAGGGGTAGCTAGTTGCTGGCCATGTGGTTGTGGAGGAATTTTTTGGATTTGGCACAAGTGGAGGAGGTGTTTGAGAAGCACTCCTAGGGGCCTCACTCAGAGGACGCCCACAACCCCCACAAGCTCCATGACCTGCCTAAGGCACGGGCCATTACGCGACTTGTTTCACATGTGCTGCTTCAGATCATGAGGCAACAACACCCGCTGTTGACCCTGCAACTTGTGGTGCTTTCGCCATTTTTTTTGCACACGGAAGGGGGGGCTCCTCAGCAATGCAGCTGACTGATGGGCATGGTCAATGCAGATGTAACCTCCTGAAGACTTCCCCTTTCACGGAGCTGCCTACTGGGACCTGTGTGTGTGGTGGTGGTGGGGCTGGGGGGAGCATACTGTCGGCGCCAGGTACATTTCTGAGGTAGATTGCAAGGATGAGTGTGATAACATGGATCCGGCATCTGTGGCAGCAAGCATGACTGAGGACTCAGACTGGCAGACGGGTAGACACAAATGGAGGTTGCAATTAATCTGGTCCGTGCATAAGATGCAGAAAACATCGGACCATGCAGGCAAAGGAAACATTTGTGGGTTTTGGTAGAATCACAGATGAAGAATCACAGTCATCTCTCATGCTAAAGCCTCTTACACTCATACTGCATGTATTCAGGTCTGTTATTTTCATCTACTGTTTGGCCCTCCAATGTGAGGGCGTGGCTGATCACCAGACAGCTTTCTCTGCAGTATCATCTCGAGAGGACAGTGTCCCCTGTCTTTGCAAGGGGTAGGCCTGTCTTAACGGTATTGTATGACCCTGGTCCTGCACCAAAATGTAAAAGATACCACAGCTGAGATTGCAGCCGAAAGGTTCTGCAAACTGACCGCCAAAAAAAAGAAACAGTTCTAAGTTCTGGTGCATGTCCCATGACACACTGACCTCAGTATCCCGACCATGAGTCCGTGGGTTTGATACACATGGTATTCGCTGTATTTAACAAATGTTGTGGCCTGTGTGACTGCGGAGAGGTAGAAAATTACCCGCGTCACATGAAAGCTCGGTCACCAGCTGGCCAGTGCAATGGCACGGCGCCATGCATCCTCCGTCGTTATCAAGTGATTGGATGTTAATAGTGGGCCCTCCACTGGTAAATCCCAGTTTTCAGTACAAGGGGTACCTAGCGGCACAACAAAGCACAATGATGAAATGACCACACACCAAAATGTGCCAAATATCTAGATATTCAGCGTTTTCGATATAGATACATTAAAGTTAGTCGTTGCTCTAACGTAAAGTACTCTAGTTTTCTTCTATTTTAAATTCACTTATAGCAACCGTGCATGTCTAATGTGTTCCAAGGGCATGCCTGAAGAGAAGATTGCCCAGTGCCCGCTTGTGCTTTCGGCCTCAGGGGGTTGCGGCTTTGGTTGTTCTCTGTGTGTGTGTGTGTGCGACGGGATTCCTGTATGATCTTGCTTGGCGCCCTGAGGGGCGGTTTGGAGGCTCTGACACACCTTTGACTCTTCCTGCTTCTGAAAAGACCTGGGGCAACAGCCAGGGCATATTTGCCTCGCTTCTGCTCCACAGACAGTGAGCCCTTGATCAGACTCAAGGGCTTAGCCCTGTAACTATTCTCATAGGTCCCTTCACCAGCCCTTTGATTCCCTCACTTTAGGTGGCATATTCCATGCTGACATACGCCCGGAACCACCTGACATACCATTCCCACCCATGATGCGCAACACATTGTTTTGCTGTCGTATCATAGCCTCAGGGTGGTCAGCGTCCAAGGCTTTTGTATTTGCTTCTTGGCACCACTTTCACATCACTGAAGCTTGCGTTAGCATTCAGTTTCTCTGCAGCTCTTGCAGCATCAAAATGTGTCCTTTGTAGGTGCCTGACTGTGTAAAATCTGGACCCCAGAAGGTGTCTGGCCGAAGAATCCCCCGTACACAGTCCCCCTGACTCAACGGCTCATTGACATGGGAAATGTTGAATTCTTGTTTTTTGGAGCAGCTTGGTTTTGTTCTTAGCAGGCGCTTCTGTGGGGATTGAATCTTTGATGGGAACAAGACCCTTGGGACAGAATTGTCTGCCCCCCTCCCCCTCTATTGCATGCCCCATGGTACCCCCCCCGTGTCCAACGAAAACTGTGTCCAATGAACACTTCCGTTCGGAGCGTATATTTTGAGGACATATATAATTAGGTAGTCAATTAGGTACCGGACTCCAGAACCACGGTTTCAGGCTAAAGGTCTGGGAAATGTGGGGCTGTTATGATGTATCTTGCAGTAATGGTGGGCAAATTTGTTAAGCAGGTTGCGAAGGAGTGGTGTCCCTCAACTACAGGACCGCTATTGCCCACCATGACTGATTCTCTGCTTGCACCTGGCCCGGAGTTGCTATACAAGCGGTACCACCACTTCTGCCCGTGCTAAGAACAAGAAGGGCCCCAAGCCTGGGGAGCATGTTCAACTTTTCCACATGAAGCGGGACCACAACAAGGGTTTCTACTCTGAAAAGTGCTGATTGGAGGCCTCCATCGCATTGTGCTTTGAATGGGCTGGGTAACTTGTGCCTAGGGATGCGTTACTGCCATTTCACAATATTGTCGTGCGCACCGAACGGTGTGTCCAACGAACACTCCTGTTCCGTATTTTTACGGATAAAATTGTTCGTTGGACACGACCGGGGGGGGGTACAGTTGATGTTCCCATGACTGGGGAATGGGCCTAGCTTGGGATGCGCCAAGCCTGGGAGGTTTGTACTGTTGGTGCCATAGGCTTGGCCATATTACCCACATCTTCTCTACCTCTCTTTTTTTCTACTGTCTGGCTAGTGCAATAATGGGGAGGATCAATGGCTGGGTGGAAAGATGGCCTACACATTCGGCGCTTTGTTGGCGCATGTGCTCCATAAGGTGATACCAGAGGATGTGTTATTGGTACACTACGTGTATGATTTTTTGTTTGTCCATGGTTGCTTTACGCGCCTTTGGTTTGTCACAGCTAGGGCAGTGGGGGCCCTGCTGAACCGGATTCATGATCAACGGCAAAAGTCATTGGAGCTCCAAGAGTCGTTTTTCTAGGGCAAGCGGGTAGGCCTCTCCAAAAGAGGATGGATTTCTATGCGGCATGCGTGCAATGCACAGTTTTTGCACTACTAGAAATACTCGACCCCATGGAACCCATGCCCGTGCTCTACAATGGATGAAGCCACCCACAAGGGCAACGCCTAGGGCACTCTAGCGTTCAAAACAAGTGGACGCCCATGACAAGGTTCATGCACATACCATATACAAATGATAAAGAACAAAGTCCTATTCACAAATGATATATAGTGCCCCCCCCCCCCATCTACAAACAATGTGCCGCACCATTTGTGCCTAAATGATACCTCATATACAAGCGATACACAACACCCTCTTGTGTTTAAACCGTAGTTTATGGATACAAACTTTTGTTAAGGATTCCGACTCTGTTTTTCAGTTGATTGTCTGCGTCACATAATGGAGGGATCTGACAAGAAGGTGGGGGAAGGGGTGCGTGTGTGTCCGGTGCATCGTCGGCAGAGGTAGTGCGTGAGTTTCCAGAAGTCGATATGCACAGTGAAGACATAGATTGTAACAGAGCAGATTGGAAAATATGGGCCCTTACAAGCTCCTACTCCAAAGTGACACTTGCAAGAAGGATGTTGAGGAGTGGGAGATAAGGATGCATGAAGCGCTTGCTAAAGACGACGTGGCAGATGAGGCCCTGCAGAGCTTGACGGAAGTCGTAGGAGGCACATTCGATGACAAAGCAAGCCTTGTGAAGGCGCTGGGCGTATATGGGTGTGAAGGATGACTCTAGAGAGACAACCGACGGCTTGGAGGCGGACAAAAGACGAATTGTGGAGCTGAAGGCCAAGCTGGCGAAGGCAACGCTAGAGATGGATAAAGCCAAGGCAGAGCTAGTACTGACACTAATAACAGCCGAGCTAGAGAAAATAATGACGCAACCGCTCCCATAATAGTGGATGACAATCCTTGTTGTAGCCCTTGAATGTGGAGGACTAGAGAGAGCTTAGCGGTATGGAAGGTCTTGCATGAGGAGGTGCGTGCCAAGAGGCAGGGCAGGTCAACATTGCAACAACAAGAGGCAACACCACCACGGACGCTGAAACTAGCGCTGAATAGCCTTGGGGATGTAGTGGCAACCAAGCCGGGAAAGTGTTTCTGGTGTGGTGAAGAGGGGCACTGGGCGTCTGATCGTCCCAAGAAGGGAGGCAGTGGAGGAGTCCAACAAGTTGGCGAAAACCGAGTCTGGGTTTCCACGAAAGGAGTGGCGTGGGACCTGAGCAAGCCGCCATCAATGCCGTGTCTTAAGTGCAGGCAAATGCATTGGTCCCAGACCCCACCCTGGGCTACCCGGGTGTGGCAGGCAAGCCCGATTGGCACTGAAGGGGTGAGGGGGGCTTGCAGACCCCCTTTGAGCCCCCCTCCGTTCGCGATGCCAGGGAGATTACAGAGCCTACGATCCCTTGTGGCAGCGGAGATAGGAGCGAGCACTGGGGCGCCATCAAGGACATGGAATTAGAATCAGTATGGAATTAGAATCAGTGGAGACGTACTTCAGTGCGATCCGATGGGCGTTATATGATCGACCTTCGGAAGAACCACTGCTATGGGCAGTAAGACCCCCTAATGGCACATGTAGGGCTGCAACACATTTGGATCTATGACCACTCACACAATCCACGATCATCTATAATGTATTTACTGAGATTGGAACCATTAGGTGATAGGTTTTTGCTTTGCTTTGAAAGGGGGCAACCGGATAGGCGCCTCTTCAGGAACATCAACTGCTTCCCGGCGGGCACGCGCATCAATAGTTGCCCTAACATGCTGCTTCACATCAAACATTGGCACAAAAGTATATCTGGGGAAAACTGGCAGTTTGATATCAGAATGAGTGGCAAGCGAATAGCCCATTGCTTCCAATATTTGCCACCGCTTGGCATCATCACCAGCCACAGTTAGTTTGTGGGCCTTGGCAACAAGTCTTGTTACGATTATGCGGCGGTTGCAAGCACTTAACTTCTTCCTAGAGATGTTCGGCTCCACTTCAGCACCATGTTGCTGTAGTGTTTTTTCCATACAAAGTTGTGCTCGATGTCCAACTACTGACCCACAGAAGTGGTGCCCTCCTCCAAATGAGCGAAGGATGTCTCCTTCTTTACATTTTCTTGCAACGCAAAATACATTTGTTGATTTGAGCACCAGATTGAAACCCATTTTTGTGACTATGTTCGGGCATACCTTTGCCTTTTTGGTAAAATGTGCTTTGCCCCAATCAACAATCTCAGCCGCTTGCCAAAATAATTTTCCCAACATGCATAAATTTCTGCCATCAAATTCTGGTCCACCATTGCTTTTCTCTGGAAGAAAACCTAGGGTCATGCAATTTCTCCCCGGCCTTCAAAACATTTCCTTCTCCATGGAAAATGCAGATGGGCAGGGGTTGGGCAATGACTGGTTCACCATCGGCCCGAACAACAATCAGTGGCAAGTATGTGAAAAACCTTCAAAATCTTTAGCTAAAGTTGAGCAAAATGTCATCATCCCCTCCACCTGCTCCTCCGCATTGAGGACAAGCATTTGAATGAGCTCCCCGTTAAAGCTCACAAGGACCTGATCGAATTTCCCCATGAATTTAAAGTCAACAAACTGATGCAAGGCTTGGGTGAAGGTATGAGAAGAGCGCAGGCGCTCCGTTAGAACAGCACGTGTCATGGTGAGTGATTGGCACATTTTTCCACAATAGCTTGAATACGTTCCTCAGGAGTTTTCTGTTCGGTGGGAGCCTCAACACCATTGTTGTTATCACCAGCAACATTTTCGCTGCTGCCCTTGTCAACATCCAACAACACCTCCATCACAGTGGGTGGTTCCTCAGGCTCTTCATCATTCACACAAGCCTCAACAACTTCAAGATCCGAGTCATCGGATGACTCTACCTCGTCGATGGTGTCATTTTCCTCCAACTGCAGGTCATCTAAAAGCTTGGGCCGGGACATTTTCTGTGTCGGGAAAAGTAAAGTGGTAGCAAAGTGGAGTGACCCAAAAGTAAGGACCCCCCCCCCCCCCCGCGAAAGTAAGACCCACCTTGGGACCCAGGGCCAACTAGACCGAAAGTAAGACCCCCGGTCTTACTTTTTTGGAGGGGTTCAGATGTCTTACTTTTTTGGAGGGGTTCAGGATGTACACTGGATGCAGACCAGGGCGGTTGCTAAGAGATGGGCGAGAAGAGCCTAGCCAAAGCCGGTGGCCACGTGGGACCACATCGAGGCCATCACCACCATCAAGGGACATTGGGCATGGGGTCAACTCATCTTTCTGGCCGTCTTCAGTGTTGTCTTTCTCTGGAGAGTGAGTGATGCAGCCAGTGTCACTTGGAAGTGGATCTCAGTGGTGGGATTTGTCACCTTCTGGGATGAGAAACGAAATAGAAAGATTACCACGTACCCGCTATCCGATTTCCTTGAGGCATGGAGAGAGTACCCGTTGAAGCACCGACCAGGACATGTCTAGCTCCGTCAGCCTCCAGCAGTCGGTCCAAAGATGAGACGTGGCCAAGGTGGCGTGGCACGGCTACAACAAACCGGGAGCAGTGTCGTGGGGACATCAAGGAGGCAAATTACGGGGATTGCAGGTGTGGGGCTGATGGTGGAGTCAGGCCTAGCCGCGACATTGTTGGAAAACACCGCCGGGATGGACCCTGCCATCCGAGGTACATGTACCTTGGCCCTTTGGGAAAAGCGGGTGGATTGCACTGAACGTCGAAGGCAGACTGATCTCCCCCAAATCACTGTGGACGCATGGGCAGCGGTGTCGACAACCCTAGTCCCATGTTCAAACGGAGAGATCGTGATGACCCGGAACTAGAGGCCTTTGGGCCCGACACCTCCAGTGTGGCGACATCTGATGATGACACATGGGAAGAGACACATGAAGATGGAGAACAGGGTCCAGTGGGGCTACTAGCGGAATTTCAAGAGGTTGCGGAGAGACAAGAGAACCATGAGGAGGGCAATGATCTGGAAGCTGAGGCGGTCGCCCCATATGTGGGTTTACATCCTCAATTGGGTGATGAACACCAGGTGGATGTGCCTCCACATGCGCCGGAGCCAGTGTTCATCATGGTGGATGGTGATGATGATGATGTGGCTGGTGATGATGCTGGGCCAGTGCCAGGAGTCAATGAGACGACAAGCTGCGAGGGTATCCTTGCTACCAGACTCAAGAAGACACGTGAGGACGACAGTCAGCCTGAGCCGAAGAAACACTACATCAGGGTTGCCTAGTCCAATGACGATGAAGGCGTGTGGGAACCCAACGCCGACTCGGCCCCACACTTTGGGTATGTGGTCAGTACTAGCAGCCGATGCATCAAGCTAGAGGACATGCAATGCACCGAATGCGACGCAAGGATAATGGATCAGCGACGGAACTGGTGGAGAGGCTAAAGGTGTGGGAGGAGACGGTGCGGAACCTTCTCAACGATTACATGTTGATTATATTGTCCCGTTGGAGTCGAGATGCTGAGTCGCCGAGACACCTAGCAAGGGTGATGCACAAGCCTGCAACAAATGCGGAACAAGCTTCGGACATATCGCCGCTGGACTTGAGTCCCAAGGAGAAGCGACCAAGGAGCTAGCTGGAGGGCCCCGTGGCGGTGGCGGCTAAAGGACTGGGTCGACGGGGGGGATTAACATACCAACACACATCTGGGACACCATGTCCCCTACGAATTTCCGGTGGGCAGCTGAGGGTACCCCCCCAAACCCCGTTACTGGCGCTGATACATACCTTGATGGAGCAACGGCTTGTTGCACTATCCCCTGCCCAACAACCCCCCAATGGCGGGGCCTATGTCCAGCACAAAAATGCACAAAAGTGTTCTTTGATCTTTCCCATGCTTGATTTTAATGCTAGATGCACAGACCCCCTACCTTTCGGGTTGCCGACGCTAGTTGGCCTTGCCTAGCTTTTACAAGTCACGGCTCTCAAAGGGGAGCAGTTGTTGTATTGTACTTTGGACATTAGCACTCATTTTTGGAGTTGTCGACTACCTTAGGGTGCCAGGGACAGCATCGGGGTAGGAGTGGGTGGTAAAGTGTATGCCCTGCAGTCCCTACCCTTTGGCTGGAAACACAGCCCATCAAGGGCGCAAGCTATACTAGCAGCATACTTGGTGGAGCACTACCCGGGCTCTGTGGTTGTGATCTATTATGCTGATGATGTTTTGATTGCACGCAGGTGCCCAGGACAGGTCAAATCCCAAACGGAGGCCACTAAACTCAGTCTGGAGCAGGCTGGCTGGGTGGTGAGCCCGAAGTCGAAACGAGAGCCCAGCTCGACAACGCAGTGGATGGGTAAGGTGGTGGGGGGGCAGAGAATGCCCCCACTTCACACCCCCTCTTTAACAATAGTAATTGCTACCCCCCGGCGACCACCGTTGCCCGTGCTATGGTGGACAGACCTGATAGCGGCACTGCAGATGCTGTAGGCATAGAGATCACAACTACTTACACAATTCCGCGGCATTGCAACTCCCTCTCAGATTTGTCGTGCATGATTTTTGCACTATCTGTTGTGGCAATGATTTTGTTAAATTGAGCCATTACAATTCCGTTGTAGGATTATTTGTAGTGCTGCTGAACGCTTCCCATAATGTAATTATAACAATTCGTTTTAATGTAATTACCACATTTTTTAAGATTTCGGAGAGTCCACAAGTGGAGAACAAGGTGGGGTCCCCGCAGCTATTGTCCCCAAAGAAGCGGTCCAACTAGCCATTTCAGTGGCAAGGGAACCGCAAGTCCCCTGTCCCTCCTCCTCCCTTGGGCAAACCCCAAGCCCCTTCTCCCCATCCTAGTCCCAGTCCCTGTCCCCCACCAAAGTCCGCCGGTAGAAGCCTGTGTAGAAGCAGGCATGATGCTTTGCATCGCTGTTGGGCGTGCATTGAACCTCCTTGCCCTTCTAGGAGTGTGTGGCACTACCCCAAATTCCTTCATTCCAGAAGGAGTCCAATTGGGGGACCATGGTGATTGTGCTGAGGCAGTGAACCCATGGGTAGTCACCTGACACCGAGCCTTATGCGCTGACCATCCCATACTACTTTCTGGGTGTCAAGGAGCCTTTGAACAGCCTAGCAGAAAACTGGTTGTCATCCAAGCATAATGAGTTGTTCTAGGTAGGTTATAGCAAAAACAATGATCAGTAAACTGCAACGTTTCGTTATGGATAACTATTAGGTAATTACGATGTGCATGGGCACACCTTAATGCTGCCCTCCCAAAGGCTGCCAAGTCTCTCCATGTCCTTATTGGTGCAGACGGCCAACCCCATAATCCATATGCATGTGGTAGAAATTAAGAAAACTCTTCTACTGCTTCATCAGCTGGCTACTGGTGTTGTGTGACGTCCATGGCTATCCCAAATTGGCGGCATACATGAGGGGAGGACACAGCCCATTGTACAGGCAGGTGACCAACTAGGTCACCCTTTGCAAGGCTCGGTGGAGACTTGGCAAATTTGGAGCTTGGAGAACTGTTGACATGTGGACTAATAAAAAATTACTGAAAGGATGCAAAGGGACATGTGCATTGGGGCAATGGTGCAGTGCCAATGATCATTGAAAGGGGGGTCGTGTACCATTCCCTATCCCAAAAAAGGAAAAGGTGGAAAAGGTAACAAAGGTGATCATCAACCACCAACAGGACCAGTAACAACCAAATGAACCACTGAATGACGAAAATTTCCTTGAACTGTGAAACACTACAGTGCATGCATGCCATCCCCGAACTCACGTGGACTGTGTGAACCATTCTAGGAGCCACGGCAAATCCAACAAAGGGTTTTCCAGGACCCCCAGCCCTCCCCCCTGCGCAGGCATACCTAAAGTCAAGGAAAATGGCAGTCAGACAAGTCGCCGAATTTTGATAAGGCTGTGCTAACGCCATTGGGGGGGGAGGGGGCTTGCAAACATAGGAACAGAGACTAGAACCACATGTTGGGGAACTCCGTGTTGTTGCCATCCTGCTCAGATGCGCATGTGGCCAAGAAACCTTTCCAAATGGTTTTTGCTCCTTGAAATTTCAGGGTACATCGCAGCCTCCAATTGGCAAAAAGAGCAGCCCAAGTGATCAGACCTGCAAGGAGTTGTAGAGAGAGAGAATTTTGTGTGTGTCATCATCAACTGGAGCAGTGACCACTGTAGAGTCACACAGAATGGGAGCATGGAAACACATGGAGACAAAATCGAAAGCAGCTGGATGAAAAAGGCAGTTGGTTAGTCTGTGCACAACTGTTTTTGCTATTGGTCCAATGGGCAAGTTGCATCTTGTGGTCGCCAAACCTGAATTCTGTTTCCCATTGACATTCTTTGATAGCCACACAGAGGGGAACACAGAGGTGGTTGGTATGCAGGCTACACTCTACTTTGTTGCCACAGTGCTCCACCGCAATTTGAAAGGCTAATGAGTACGCCAGACAGCATCAAAGTAACCACTGCATGCATCCTTTTGCTACGCTAAAGCATGTAACACATAGACAGCCCAAGACAGACAGCCTTTCTGGGTGTCTCATTTCTTTCCCGCTTTTCCAGTGTTTTTTTTTAAAACCGGTTGGAAGCAGCCACAGTGCTTCCTTCCATATCATGCCGCGTTCCGTTACGTGGGAGCCTGGGCTCATGTCGACGGCCGAACCTTCCGAAGTGCTTTCGTCCACACTCAGTGAAGGAGGGAAGACCAGAGCAAAGTACAAAGTTTGGACGGTTTGGATGAGACTATTTCTCGCCACGGTTTGTCCACTGAGTGGCGTTGTTCTACTTTCTGTATTCTTGGTTTTGGCGAGCAATGAGGAGGCCAATGCCGCCCAAACGATGGATTTGAACTTCAGGTGCGTGGGGCTGATCAACAATCTTACTCACAAGCTCCAGCTTGAGCGTGGTATCTCTGCTTCATGGATATCGACCAGTGGCAGTAACGGCAACCCACCATATAGTCAGCGCCTGACGGTGAATGAAGCTGTGCATGCACTTGATGATTTCATCGACATCAACCTCAACACTTTCCCTTATACCACCATCATGAACCTGGCGCTCTTGCAGGATTTCACGGTCAATATTGAAGCAATCCGTGCTTTAGTGGATGCCATGCCGAACAGCCCTAGTGAGACCTTCCAGGCTTACACTGACGGCATTGCAGTGGCCCACGATTTAGTGGTGCACTTGGGAGCAACTGCCACATTGTTGGAGCTCTCTTTCTTGGCCCTCAGCGTTGTGGACATTATGGAGATGAAGGAGAGCCTCGGCAAGAAGCGAGGCTTCTTCTCAGCCGCGTTGTCCGCCGGAAACCTCTCACTGTCATCCGTTACAGACCTCAGGGTCTTCGTTGAATCGGAGCAGCACTACATCAAAATGGTGCTCGAAAAGGCCGGCGACCGTGAGTCCGCCGCTGTCAACGCGATGCTGGCCTCAGACGCTGTCCAAAAGGCAGTCTCTCTGGATGAGCAGTATTTACTGGCTGTTGGGTCCGCTGGGAGCCCAGAGCGCGGGTTGGATTACTTCCAGGTCCAGACTGGCGCGATAGAAGCTGTGTTCTCGCTGTTGGCAGTCATGTTGGAGCACTTAGAGGAGGGAGCCAACACTAAGCAGTGGGATGCAATTGCAGCACAGATCGCTCTCTCTGTGGGCATCACGGTCTCCGTTGCTGTGGGAATCGGGATCATGTGCATGACCGCCTGCGGCGTCACTGTGCCTTTCGCTTCTCTTTACACGGCCTCGAAGAAGCTGCACCACGAAAGCGCTGTTATGACCAGACAATGCGAAGCAATCGAGAAGTTCGTGCCACATGGTTCCCTTCAACTGATTGGGGTGAACGACATCATGGAGCTGCACGTGGGGCGACTGGTGTTGAAGCGGATGACGGTCATGGTCGGGGACATTGTGTCATTCACTGCGCTGTCCAGTAAACTGGTGCCAGATGACGTTTTCAGGTACATCAACTCATGGCTCGGCTGCATCATCCCAGGAATCCAAGATCATGGAGGAGTGGTGGACAAGATCCTGGGGGATGGCATTGTGTGTTTCTTCGCCAGTGCTGACGCAGCAGTGCAGGCAGGAACCCAAATCTTCCAATCCGTCGCCGAACTCAACCGGTCCCGCAAAGTCATGGGTGTCCACCAACTGCGGTTTGGCCTGGCGCTGAATAGCGGCAACCTCTGGATTGGGACCATCGGGACAAGCACGCGCATGAGCATCGTCACCGGGTGCTCGCCAGTGGTGCAGAGAGCCAGTGATGTGGAGGCCCAAACGCGGCAGTTCCACGTCAATATGTTGGTAACGGGCCACACTTATGACCTGGTGACGAAGGACAAGGACAGGTTCCGCAAGGTCGGACAGATTACAGAGTCTGGCTCGGAGCCACTGTGGCTCTATGAATGCGTTGCTGCATGCTGGACCGCAGCACAGGCCGAGGCAAAGCAGCGCACGCTGCAGACCTTTGAGGAGGGCGTGGCATACTACTACAGCGAGCAGCTGGACCGCGCACGGCTCAAATTCAAAGAGGTTTGTGCGGCGGATCCCATGGACATGACGGCACTGAGTTATTCCCAGGCACTGGACCCAGACGACGCCGCATCTGTAACCGGTGGAGCCAACCCCTTTTCTTGGATGCAGGTGCCGGAGCCCGCGTACCCCGTGGGTGCTCAGACCCCCACGCGCAACATTTCAACCGTCGAAGGAGGGTCCCCACGAAGTCCCTGCCAAGCGGGGCGTGGCATCATGCTGGAAGCTCCCAAAGCAAAGCAAGAAGGGGATGTGCTCGTCGTGCCCCTGGATGCATCCGTGCCATCGGGGTCAAGTGCTCACAAGCGTGGCGGCCAAGTGGCTGCTGCCCACAGCCTCAGTCCCGTGGACCAGGAACAGGAACAGGACCAGGACCAGGACCAGGACCAGGACGAGATGGGCACACAGTTCACCTACGTGGTCCCCTCAGGTGTGTCATCCCGGCACTCCGCCGAGCGACAGGATCCTGGGTGGTCTTCGGATCTGACGCTGAACATCAATCAATTGCAGAATAAATTGCAAACTGTGCTAAGTTCTGTGAACCGCAAGCAACAGCGACCCAAAGATGATAACTCTGTTGTGCAATCGAGGCCGAACAGCGTGGTGGTAGTGCAAAGCGAGCCCAGCACGGGGCGCTGGGTATGGATCGACCCAGAAGCAGCTCCGGAAGCGGGCAATGCTGTTCCTGAGAGCATCCCGGGCTCCTGTGGTTCCGTTCAACTCTCCCAGTCGAAACGTCCGAGTTTTACTTATTCGCTGAGAGATCAGAAAAGGATGCGAAAGGTGAAGATGAAGCTGTTGTTGAAGTTGACGCTGATGCTGCTGGTGCCCCTTGTGTCACTTGTGGTGGTGGCGGTGGTGACCATGCTGAAGCACATGGAGGTTGCCTCGCATGCACTTACGCTCGTAACGCTGTCCAACGCGACAGGGCAGGTCAACCAAGTCACCTTGGAGTTGGCCCTCGAGAGGGATGCTGCTGTGATGCATATGTTGACGGGCGATGCGGTCTTTCAGACGCAATGGGTGTCCCACAAGCATCGCGTGAACACCGCTTTTGCCGGACTGGAGACTTTCGTGGCGGCTGAGAAGGAGAATATTCCAAGACCCGTTCTGATGAAGCTCTGGGTTTGTATGAGTTCTGTGCCTGAGAAAGAAGAGATTCTGGGAGTGACTGATGTCATGCAAGTATTCGCCTCGTACAATGCCGCCCTCACAAAGTGTCACCAGTTTCTAACACACTCTCTCCATTTCATCCCCACAGTCAGTGCGGCCCTCCGTATGACTATGTTTGTGTTGTTGTATGATACCAAAGTGGGTCTGGACCGCATGTGTATGCAGATGACACTGGATGCCTCATTCGGAAGGCTGAACCATACCTTCGTCCAGCAGATGGCGATTGGAAGAGCTGTGCGAGCCATCAATCTGCACCGAGCCATCCATCTGCACCGAGCCTCGCTGCAGGCCTTGGACCATCTGCAGGCGAATGTCCCTGAAAGTTTGAAGAAAATTGAGGAGATGGAAGCACAGCTGTTTGAATTTGCGTTATCAGACCCTCGCAATATGTCCCTCCCAAAGGGATTCCACGCTACATGCATGGCAATCAGTCACGAGCTTGCAGAAGGTCTTACCAACAGCACTGTACAGTTACACCAGAACAGCGAGGACGAGGTGGCTGACACCTTAAGGCAGACTGTGTTGTACGTCACCGTCATTGGGGTGGGGCTTTTGTGTGGGATTGGCATCGGCCTCTGGACTTCCCGGGGTATTACCCAGCCCTATGACGATCTTCAAGTGGTGAAACATCAACTCGGCAACCACAAAGTGAAGCTTCTGGCCCAGAGGGCAGTGGTGCAAGCCTTTGTGCCATACATGACCCTTGAGGTCTTGGGCTGTACGGACATCAGCCAACTCCAGATGGGGACCAGTTGCCTGAAGGAATTGACTGTGATTTTTGTGGCTGTCAAGGATTACAACACGATCGGCGGACGATTGACTGCTGCGGAGAATATCGCGTTCCTGAACACATGGCTGCAGAGCATGATCCCGCTGGTGATGTCGGAGGGAGGGATCGTTGACAAGCTGATGGGGGACAGTATCCTCATTTTGTTTGAAAACACCGGCAAAGGACTGCGGGCCATCATAAACCTGTTCAAGAGTGTGCAGGGACGCAACGACGAGATCGCAGACACAGAAGCGGAGCCCATGTTTCTGAATGTTGGCATGAATACAGGGGACGTCTGTCTGGGCACTATTGGCACTGCAGGCCGCATGGAAACGACGGCACTCGGCGATACTGTGAACGTAGCAAGCCGTGTTCTGAGCCTATCCCGGATGTATCAGACCCCATTCCTGTGTACGCATGCCGTCCATGCACACCTTCAGAAGCAACAGCTGAGCTTCCGTGCGTTGGGGCCTGCCATGGTAAAGGGCCGATCCAAACCTGTGGAGGTCCTTGAGGTGCTGGATGCCGAGCCCCAGGTGAAGGCCAAGAAGCTGGCATACAATGAGCATTTCCAGACCGTGTGCAGAGCTTTCAATGCAGAGCGACACGAGGTCGCACTGCAGGGGCTCAAAAAGATCCTGCAAGTCAACCCTAACGACGGGCCATGTCTGTACTTCAAGAAGTGGATCGAGGAAGGGCCTGTGGAGTTTGTGAAATAGTGGAGCATGGGAGGGCACTCCGATGTCCCCCCCCCCTCCCCCGCCCCCATTGCGAAATATTGGAGCCCAATACACTGCATTTTGACCTGATGAAGCCTCTTGCGTCCTGACTGGCTTGTCCAACGACCATCCGCTGGTCAGACGGCATTTGTCTGCGCTTGAAGTTGTCTGGGGAGGTTGTGTAGCTCATCTGTCGTGCACCCTACGCGTGAAGTAGTGGGATCTGGTTTGCGTGCGTGCAGCAGCTGCTTTTCCAAGGTTCAGTGCCCGCCCCCGTAACACGATCGATGGTTCGCTGCACCTGGAGATCGCCCAAGATCTCACTGTCCCTTTGCGTTTGCCCCATGATGACCCTCCTGGTCAGATGGCAATGCATCGCTGGCCATTGCGCCCAGGGAAGGGGGAGTATGTCCGGACCCCACACAATTCCCCCCGCCTCACAGCTCCGAGCTTGCAGCAGTTCAGTTGCACTTTCCAGCACTGATGGCATCATCCCATGGCCCCCCCCGCCCTCTACCCACACCCCTTCTCCCTCTGGACCCCTATCGCATGCCAATGGGGCAGTATGAAAGTGGGTGCGAAGACGCCTGACATTTTCGGGAGCCATAAGCTCGAAAACAGGGCGCCGACGGCGCAAGTATCCCCCCCCCTCAAATGAATGCGACGCCCTGATCAGATGGAGGAGCATATGTTGGGGTCATCAGTTCCAGGGTTGTGCTTGAAGTGGTTGAGAGGGTCCCCCCCCCCCTTCAGTCCCGTCGGTCAGTTCCAACGCAACCGCTTCCACCTAAGCCACTTGCCCTCTAACCGTTTTGTAACTGCCAAATTTACGAACTAAGCACTTTATAACCGCCAGCAACCGCTTCCGCGACCGCTTTCGAGACCCTCCTTAGCCCTTTGAAAAAAACGTCTCCCTCCAACCGCCGTCGATTGCCCTTCAAGTGCCGTCCAATTGTGTGCCTGAGGGGAACGCACATGCTGCCTGCTATGCGCGAAGTGAACGCTATGTGCCCCTACCCCACCACTGCAGAGGGATGGCACTGACTGTCAAAGCGGGCAAAAAGATGCTCCACAGTTTTGCCCCTGACCCCCCCCCCCCCTGCAGTGCACTTTGCCCACTCCCATGCGAAAAATTCAGTGCACCCTGCAGAGGAATACACCATTGTCCAGCCAGCAGCATACAAGTCCCCCCCTCCCTAGCCTCCTCAGGCAGATGGCGCTACATTGGTTCTTCGCAGTGACTGGGCTTCGGCAGCTCGTTGCAAAAATAAAAAGCATCACTTTCGCTTCGTAGACACGGTGTTGGACTGGGGTACTTCTCTGTCCTTCCCCCCACCCCTGTGCAGGATACATTGCATCAAAATCAGCACGTCATGTCCTTCTCGAAACCCACACATTCTAAAATGACTCCGTATCAATTGTTTTGCTCTGCCGTGACGGCGCTGGGACGACTTCCCCTGAGCACATCTTGGGAAGCTTAAAAGGTGCAACCCCAAACAATGTCGGGAGTCTCTGTTGCCACTTTCGTGGTGTATCCTGCCCATCACAGCCAGACGGAGCCTACGCGGCCAGCAGCAAGTTTGGGGAGCCCCCCTCCTCGGGAGCCCCTTTAGTTTTAACAGATCACCAATTTTCGCAAAGGCTTTTACTCAGTCACGCATGAGGTGCAGCAGCCTTTTTCTGAATCAATGCACCTGCCCGCTCAACCCCTTTCCATATTTTTTACATGTTTTGAGGCCCCCATGCTCCCCATTGACAACGGAGGCATTCAGCTGGACAAACACACATGCCCACGGTCTGGGGTGAGGCAAGGATGCCCCCTTTCGCCCTCCCTGATCGCCGTGCTGATTTGGCGCCTGGCAATATCACTTGAAGACGTCTCCCCTTGTGTCATAGTCCTGCTTTATGCAGATGATCTGTTGATCATCATCACCAGACCAGCCTGTCTTGTGGGGCCCTAACCCGGACCATACCCCTAACCCTCACCCTATCCCTAACCCTTCTCCTCCTCCTCACTTGAGGCAACTTTTGGTGACAGCGCTTCCGCACAGAGTGTAGAGGAAAGTAAGCAGCGCAAGTAGCCACTCTTGGCCTTCGGCCCATCCCTAGAAAGTGTTCCCGTCTGCAACACCTGCAACAGGTCTTAGGCCCTCCCCTAGGTTACGACTTTGAAGGTCCTGTGCAGCCTAACCACCTTGGTCCCCCCCCCCCCACAAAAAAATCTGCCCCTCCTAGACCACCCCTTCTCCCCCGCCCCAAGGTCGCCTCCGGCCCACAGTCAGTGAAGGGGGGGGGGATGACTTCAGGTCATAACTGAGGACTCATCCCCCCAGGTGGGCCCTTGCTGGGCTGCGTGATGACAGCTCGTGCAGCTCTTTTGGAGCACTCTAGGCTGACATTGGTCTGAACAACACACAGCAGTATTGGCGGCCACACATCTGCTCATACAAAAAGCCTACAAATACCTTGGTGTTAGACAACACCACGACATGGGAGTCATTTTGCCATCCAGGAAGCAATGGCTGGAGCTCTGTGCGAATAGCATCCAGACATGCCAGCTCAATCAGAAAGCCCAGAAGATAACTCCATTCGTGTTGGGACAATCGTAGCACTGGACAGCTCTGATCCTTGATTTTGATAAATTTTCGAGTGCCTTCTAACGAGCAAGCTCCGGCAGCGCATCATGGCTTGAAACAAGAAAAAATTAACTCCATTAATGTTGTATGTGCCCAAACCACCCAAACCAAGTACCATGGCATGACAAACAGGGAGGTAAATGGAAGGTGATCCTACAGCCCGGCAAGCAGTGGTATCCAGAGTAGGAGATTGTGACCCCTTTGATGTACCATACACCTCAGTGGTGCACCCAAACCAAGAAGGGGACAGGTCTGATTGCTTTGCACTCTGAGAAGTCAGGGCTGAAAGTAAGTTTATGGTACGAGCATTTATCAGAACGGACTATCGATCCCCCTGTACTGGCAACTTTCCCCCATGTTTGTGAGTTTTCCCGCTGGCCCCTACTCCCGGCCACTAGGTGCGGACCAAGATTTTGAAAGTTTTGCTGCACCACACAGAATGCTCGTCGCTACCAACTGTCTTCCCACCTTTCATATGGGCAATATGGTCTAGAGAATCATGCTTGCTTGGAGTTCGTGCGCCTTCTCCATCCTAAAGCGGGCTCTGTCAGGGTATCGTCAGAACTCCCAGCGTATGCCATTCCCCTCTGGCACAACACACCATTTCGCAATTAGGAAACATATTTCTGTCCACAGGCAGCCAGGCCTGCAGTGGTGTAAAAAGTTGTGATGCTGACGGTGATTTCTGTGATTGTGTGGCAGTGGCTGTCGGAGGAGAGTGCATCGAAGCCTGCCCTCGTTGGTAATTTTGTCTGCCTCTTCGTTACCAACAATTTGCACATTCCAACAGATTCAATGAATCTATCAGGCGCCTCCACTTCCTGAACGAGAGTTTCCGCGAGATGTGTGTTGCGAACTGGGCTGTTTGACCCTTGCCAGTCTCGTATGCGCCAGCGGCTTGCGCCCTTGCAGCTCTGAGCAGAACGTACTGTGAATCGCTGCAAAGGGCAAGTTTGCTGATGGGGTGAATTTTCCCACAGCTTGCAGTTTGGATGTGTTGATCCCTCCAAGCTTGATGTGCATCCTACCCCCCCAACCCCCCTCCCATAGAGGGGAGGGGAACCTGTCCCTCCGCCATGTGCTGCGGCCGCCCAAGGGTGGGGAACCAGTCGATCCGCCCTGTCCCTCCGCCCTGTGTTGGTGTGCACAGGGGAGGGGATCCAGACCCCGCCTTGTGCTGAAGTGTACAGGGGAGGGGACCCAAGGTGCAGCTGGACACGGGTGCTAATGACCCCGCGTGCAGCCGACCAAGGGTGCTGCTAGCTCGGCGCGCATCGGGCACTCACCCTATCCCCATCGGCGGCAAGGAAGGCTCTTACGTCCCCTCTAGCAATGAGGAAGGCTCTTACCTTATGCCCCTTTGACGGTGAGGAAGACGCAATCAACATCCTCCTCTAGTAGCGAGGAGGGCTCTAGCCTTACCCTAGGGCAAAGCGGGGTGGGGCAAAGCGGAGTGAGGCAGAGCGGTGCCAGACGGGGCAGAGCGGGGTAAAGAGGCAGGGCGCGGGGCAGGGCAGAGGGGAGCGGGGCAGGGTGGGATGGAGCAAAGAAGGGCAAGGCAGAGCAGAGCGGCACAGGGCACATCGGAGCGGTGTAGAGCAGAGCAAGGCGGGGCAATTAGGTCCACTGACGGCCAAAGGCAGACGATGCACTGGCCGGCCTTGCTGTACGCCCGCGTCGCTTGTCGTTGGGTCCCCCCCTCTTTGGACAGCACAACGTCATAGAGTGCTAGCTGCACTTCCTGACAATGCGCCAGCCGCACAACAACACAAAATGTGAGCAGCACGGTGTCGCAGAGTGCTCGCAAGACAACATGACACCGGGCAACATCATAGCATCACAATGTGCGTGCAACAAGCGAGAGGGTGGGCTGGCTACATATCGTGACGGAGTGCCCACTGCACATCGAGACACTGTGCTTGCCGCACAGAGTGTCTGTGGTATAGCGTCACAGGGTGTCATCAGCACGGTGTCATAGAGTGCTTGTAGCAGAGCGTTGCAGGGTGCCTACTACGTAGCGTCACAAAGTGCTAGCACGTTGTGACGGAGAACGAGCAGCACAGGGAGGGTCACGGAGTGCATGCTACGCAACAGTAGAGAGAGCTTGCTACACAACATGATAGTGTGCCTCCCCTCTGCTCCTTGCTAACGTGCACAGGGGCAAGAACATTCCCCCTCTGCCCTGCTCTGTGCTCGTATACAGGGGCAGAAGCGCCCCAGCTTGCCTAGTGCCAACGAGCCCTATGCTTCCAAGGGCCTATGGCGCGTGGAGGGTAGGCTAGCAGTCCGTTGAGGGCCGTGGGCAAGGCCATGGCGTGCACCAACATCACCCTGCGAGACAAGCGGGGCATGGCCCTTCGCCGCTAATGGTCAACATCGCGCGAGGGAAACATGGGGAAGGTTTGTCCGGGGCCTGGGGAGGGCATTTCGTAGGGCAAGGCCGGCCATTCAGCAGAGTCGTTAGGGATGCCATCCCTCCCTCCCTCCCTCCCTCCCTCCCTCTCTTCATGTCCGAGGTGTGCAGGGGCAAGGGCAGGGGCACAGGCACAAGCGGTGGGCCGAGGGGGAGGTAAAGTGAGGGACGGTGGCAAGGGGAATGGCAAGTGAGAGTAAGTGTTGTGGTAGAGGCTGAGCGGGGGTTAGCGCCAAGGGTAGTGCAAGGGGCAGTGGCAGGAGAGGGGGCCTGGCAGCCCCAGAGTGGGCACCAGGGTGGGGCCTCGGGGTGGAGCTACGATCACTTTGCTTGCCGAGTGGAGCGTGGCCCAGGCACCGCCCTAAGGCCAATGTCACTGGGAAGGGTCTGTCGAGGGCCCTTGGAGTGCATCTCACATGGCATGGCCGGCCGATATGTAGAGTCGTCGTGGACACCATCATGCTCCACACCGGTGTCCCGTGAGCCTTAAGATGGGCCTCCAAAACGAAGTCCAACCCCCCCCCTCCCCCCACCCATGAGGGGGGCCGTCACTTTGAAAGAAATACTAGGCGCCGAAGAGAAATTTTCTTGAGGTTATATTGGAATTGGTGCAGTTTTAATGCCACCATTGTGTGGTGCAATCCCCCCACCCTTAATGGGGGGGGCGTCACTTCATGACCCCCCCACCGTATGGGGAGGGATTTGACATTGGGGGGGGGTATTACAATGGGGGGGTCAGTGGGATGAGACCCAGCGAGTCGTAGACCAGCTCTCCCAGGACGTCCAGCTTGCGCGGCATGCGGTGAGCGTCTTCTTCACTACTATGGGTCAAGGACACCACATTCGTGAGGTGCGTGATGTGCCTGATACAAGTGTCCGCCGCCATCACTGCCACCACCATACATGCACATGGGATGGGACCGTATGTCGTGGCCCACACCGCCTAGGTGTCTTGGTCGATCTCATGATTACCGATAAGAGGAGCCGGATGGGTCAGTGAACGTATAGGAATCCGCCCCATCAAGATGTATGCCAAAAAAAAAGGACCGCCCGATCCAACACCGCAACAAGCCGTGGCGCCGCTTACCCGAGCCAGGGCCAATGGTTGTCCTAATATTCCTAGCCTAGTCTCACTTGTGGACGGACACATTACATTGCCCGCAAGATGATCCCAATGTAACTGTTGTGCTCCATAGTGTTCTACAGCCGCTGTGTGCTAACCTACGGTCATAGTGGCTGTGACTCATGACGCCAAGATGGACCCCTTTTGTGATCCGGGTCCGCCTTTGTGCCAATCGACATATATCACATGCACCCGCAGTTTGCCCTACACACTATACATGGCTCGCCTGATGATGCTGCACTACATGACGGGTAAGGGGCATCTCTCGCCATGTGTACCCTTTGCGAACCACACTTTTGAATGAACATGTGCACGTCGCTGACTTTTGGCCCGTTTTGCCCGTTATTCCATGCCCGTTTGCCTGTTTGCCATGCTTAGTTCGCCAAAAATTAAAGAAAATTTAAGGCACGCAAAATGTAGCCCGAGTGGTAGCTAGCCTCACTTAGATTCGCAAAAAATTGTTAAATTCGCGCGCATATGTCTCGTTCGCATGTCTCGTTCGCATTTTCATGTAATTTCCATTCGGGCGAAAATTGCGCGAAGATGGCGCGAATATGTCCAAGGTTTTTCAAGTTCCGCTCCTTTCCATGCTTTGGTTCCCCTGTGCAGCTCTCATTTCTCCTGCAATGGCTCTCTTGCCACATGGCAGGCTCCCGGACCCAGCTGCCGACACCCACGCCCACTTCCGGGCCCTCCCCCGCCGCCCGCACACGCTGGACGAGGCCACATACACGGGGGGCCTGCTGGTGAGGGAGGTGGTGGAGTGGGCAAAGGGTTTGGACCCTTTCCCCACCCTCATTCACATTGACATGAGGGAACCCGCGCGCAACGGTGCTCTCCGCAAGAAGGGGTGGACCACGGACCTGTGGCACCAGCTGCAGCTGGCCCTCCCCGAGTTGAGGGCCGTCCGCCTTATCCCCGCCCCCAAAACAGTTGACTCCCTCCTGGGGGTCATGTCGCAGCACAGGGCGGGGAAGTTGAAGTCGGGGGTTTGTACCGTGTACCCCACCACCAACCTCCTCCAGTGCCCCCCCCCCCCCCCCGCATGGACATGATTGCGTTGAATGACTACTTCCCTGCCGGTGATCCGCAGGGGGACCATTCTTCTTTCCCCTTTCGGTGGCAGACCGCCACTGCTCAGTGGTGGGATGACTTGGGGCTCTTCCCCGCCCACCTTGAGGTCCCCCCCTCCACCACATCCCCGACATCACTCTTCCCACGCTTCATCAGATGCGTGGGTTGAGTTGGTATCAGGGATTGGCCGACCCCCCCCCTTCACTACCCCGAACCCCCTTTGCGAACCGCCCCCTTGCCGGACCCCCCCACCTATGCAACCCCTAACCCATCCCTCCACCCCAACCGTCCCGCACCTCCCATGCCCAAGAACTTTGTTGATGGGCTTGGGTATACGGTGACCGGAGATGCCCTCACTTCTGCCGACTGCAAGGCGGCTTGGGACCCGGGTGGAGAAAGTCTGGGGCAGGGGGGGAAATAAAGTTCCACAGTTTTTCGATGTTGTGTTTAACGTACAAAATGTGGAAAAACAACGGGCCGATCCCTCCCTGCTCAGCGCTACCAGACCGGGCAAAACAGATCAGCTGGCTGGTAGCGTTTTCAAAAGCTTGTTGCTAACCTGAGGAAGAGGATGCCTGACCCCTTTGAGTCTGTTTGAGTCTGAGCCCCCCGGTTCCGTCATTGTATCCGGTGTGGAGTCTGGCGATTAGCTAGCCCACATGGACACCTCCACCGCCCCCCACGTCCTCCCCCCGTCCGACTAGTCAAAGTCGGACTCCCACCTTTCCACCTTTGTGGCCCTCTCCCCCCCCGTACCGCTTGGCCATTCAGGCGGGAACGGCCGGGGGAGGCCGAGGTGGAGAGGTGGGACGAGGTCCTCCTTAACCAAGGGGAGGTTCTCGTCATGGTCAGCACCGCTCGCCACCATGGTCTTCCACCCCCTGCTGGTCAAGACATGCAAGGGGCCGTGTTCACGCAGTGGACCCCCGACAAAAAGCATGTCAACGTGCTGCCCAACACCACCCACCTCGACCCCCCACACTGACCCGCTGCTGACCAGCACCCACATATGGCCAACTCCTTTTTGTGGGGAGGGGGTTGGAGGCCCATTTGGGGCTGGCCGTGGAGGACCTTCGGGATGATGTTTTCAACCCCCCCCCCCCCCAAGCCCCGGGTGAAGCAGACCCCCCCGTGTGCCCCCACCACCCCACCTTCGTCACCCGCTCAGCGGCGGGCCTCCACCCCGTGCCCGTCCATGGCGGGGAGGTGGTGCTGTGGCGGGGGCCGTACCGGCTCGAGCTGGCCAAGGCCGAGCGGACGGACGGGGATGCCCTGGTGCAGTGGGCAATTGGTGGGTTCTTGCCGCCGGAACGGCCTGCGAGCTGCTGGCAGTTGCTGAACGAGGCGCCGCCGTTCCGCAACGCCCGGCAGGCGAAGAAAGGCGGCCGGAGCATCCGCTGCTCCTGCGAGGTGGAGGTATGGTGCGTGTTGCGTGTTGCTGAACCTGAAATTCGCGCGATTTTCGATTTGTTTCAGCCCATTCTAGACGTTGCCTGCATTCAAGCGAAGATGGTAACAAAGGGGAGGTTGAACAATGACAAGGCAAACTGGAAGGGAAAGGTTAGGTTGGAGTGTGCTGCGGCTGTGCAATTCATGCGCACCCGGCGGTGGGAGGCACTCATTACAATATGCCCTGAGGATGGGGGAATGAACAGCCTCCGTCGAGAGGGGTGAGGTGTTACCAAGAGGTCCATGCGTGGACAAGGGCCCGGGACAGTACGGCATTTGGCGCGGCGTGCCCGCAAAAGGGCACGTAGTGACCTCAACTATGTACAAGTCCTCTCACAGCGTTTCAGACGCCGCCGCAAGCGGCGGGCCTAGGACATGCGGACATGGGACCATGGGTTGTGGTGGCTCTACGTACTTGAGTTGGTGCACGCCACACGGTGGAGGTGCACGCGTGCGCGAAAATGAATGCGAAAATCGCGCGATATTCGTGCGAATTTGATGTATATTCTGGTTCGCATTGCCGCCGCAGACACAGGGAAAGCTCGCGGTAGGATTAGGGCATTTTGTGGGGCACCGTGGCACCATGGCGTGTGAAAAAAGGGCCGTTTCTTTTCATGGGCACCCGGATTTTGTTTTTTTTAGAACTGTTAGAAATATTGCTACCATCCCAACACTGTAAAAGTAGTTGTTCCCGGTCAGAATCGTTCATTTGTGCAACCATATTCGCGCAATTTTCGCTCCCCATTCAAAAGTTCCTTTACCGGCTCCGCAAAGGGTACATGATTGCTTGCTTGCCCACGGCGTTTTTACACACCGTGTGTTGTATGTTACACTTGCATGTCACCACCATGTATTGCGATGTGCTTGCAACATGTACTGCACTATGCATTTGCACCACTACATTTGAACAATGCATGTTTGCCTGATGGGCGTGGCAAACTGACTGCATTGTTGTATGAAGGGTCGACACATGTCTATGACCCATGACCACTAGGATGGACCCAATTTTGTGATTCGGGATGACCACCAAGATGGACCCCATTTTGTGATTTGGGTCCACTCTTGTGCCAATTGACATGTATCACAGACACCCGCAATGTACCTTACACACCATGCATGGTTCACTTGATGTTACTACAATGTATGACAGATAGGGGACATCTTACCCCGTGGCTGCCTGAATGCCCACCGCGCTTTACACACCATGTGTTGCATGTTACACTTGCACGTCACATTTGAACCACGTACCGCCCCCCTGTGTCTAGGAACCGCCTTGCGCCAGAACCGGCCCCTAGTTCTGCGTTCGAATTCTCGCACTACTTTTTTTTTTACCACAGAATTGAGTTTTTGGTGGTTGTGGTGGATGCAAGATAGCTATTCAGGTGTGCAGGACAACATTTCATGTGTATTGCATGGTTTGCGGTCCTTGGAAGGTCATATTTGCTTTTGTACCACCTCCTCCATTCCTTGTCATGTACCATGGACGTTCCCATGTTCCCACTGCCGGTGAGTCTGTCTTCTATCGGCGATCTGATGGCTCTCTTGTTCCAGCCATTGTGTTGGGTCCTGGTGCCCAGTCTGAGACAATGCAGATTGAGTACAAACACAATGAGCATCTGGTGAAGCACCCAGCTGCTTTAATTGCCAACCTGATACCCGATTCTCCGGACTGGGACAGTGCAGCAAGTTGTCAATGTGGGAAAGGAGAAGGTGCGCATACCCGGCGCAACGCGCTGGAAAATTTATATATTTTCTTCCGCGGTATGGGGATGCTCACGGTCATGCGCAACAACCAACCCCTGGTTCCGCGGTCGAATTTTGGGGGGAAAGCGTGCGCAGGAACCAACCTGTGGTTCCGCGGTCGAACATTGCCAGTTCCTGGACACAAGGGGGGGGGGGGTACTGCAATATGCTTGCGCCATGTACTGCACTATGCATCTGCACCAATCTGCGCCAATGCAACAACAATGAATGACTGCCTGATGGGCGTGGCACACCGACCGCACTATTGCATGAAGGGTCGACACATGTTATGACTGTACATTGCCACCAGGACCTCAGGTCCCAGCTTCTGGGTGCACCCTACTGTACATAAATAGACCTTCTGCTATCCGGGGTTCTCCCGAGTTCACTCAATGACACCTTGAGCGTCAGGAACTCAAAAAAAAAAGGATTACAAGGGGGGGGTACATTGTTCTTTGAGCTGTGCTGCTGACGCGGGAAGGCTGTGTTTCTAGCAGGATAGCAGGGTGGGTCAGCACTCATTTTTCACTAAGGTCCTGAAGAGAATTGCAGAAAAGTTGAATACCTCAGAGAAATAGCCATGCAGGCCTCCCATTGCTCCGGAACAGTAACCTGTGTGTTAAGAAGGACACAAAGGGGGGTATTTTGGTGCCCAACTTGCTTACAGTTGCAGCGAATTGCCGAATTTCCGGTCCAACACAGCTGACCAGGTGAGCACGGCGCTGATTTGGTGGGCCAGACCACTCAGGCTTGGATGATTTTTACACCCGCTGCAAGTCTTTGAGTACTGGATATCTATACCCCACAGTTCTTGCAAGTTAGTTGTCCTGTTTCTCATTTTTGCCTGAAATGAAGTATGTGGGACGCTGTCAAGGCGCGGCAGTTGCATACCGCTGCATCTGCTGGTGACAGTGCACAAGTATCAAGTATACATCCCAGCGTCCTCTGATGGCATGTGGTTTCTCCACACGGGATAATATACATTGTACTTAATCTGCCACACAGATCTGGTCCATCTGACCGAGCACTTATCAAGCATATGTAAGTCTGAGCAAAAAAAAAACTGTCAGCACAGCGATGCAGAGATGCATGGGACCTCTACAGGTTACAGGGTCAGAGAACATGTGAGCTGAGGAACAACACATGGCCATTAGGCGTGGCACTGCGTGGTGCATATGCGAGAGGTAGATCAAGCTGGTAGTGAACAGAGCAGGTTCCCCAGGTGAGGCTGGGACACATGATGCATGTGGAACCCTCGTTTGTACTACATGCCCTACTTCTTGACCCAGGCTGTTGCCTGACAGCTCATACTGTACCCAGTGGAACTGTTGGGCCTGTGCAAAAAAAAAAAGAAATTTTGCCAGCACAGCTGACTCCAGCAGTGCTGCTGGAAGTGTACGCGCTGTTTTGATTCTGTGATCATGGAGAATATCTGTGCCTGGTTCTGCAGTGCTCAACGGAAAACACTTGTTGTTGTCAAATGCAACCAGCAAGAAGCAGCACTGTGTGCTCCATGGTCCCCAGCGCATTGTCCAATGGGCAGGCTCTCTCCATGGGCTCCCAAATGTCTTTTTCTTGATGCTGAGCTGTGGCTGATGGTTCAGCCATGGCAAGGGCCTGCAGCACAAACTGCAGCGAGTAATCGTTTCTCCCCTCCCTGACCCCTACGTTACCGCGCTTCCTGCGCTATTTATTTACCTATTTAAGCAACAAAATGTCGAGTTTTAACGCGTTTCGCGCCGCGGCTTTTCGGCCGAGCGTCCTCTATGCTAATTGGCTTTAATTAAGCTATTTAGGCAACCGGGATTGCAGGATGAGCGCCCGCTTTGTTTGCTGCAACTGGGCCACAGTAGGAGCATGAAGGCTGTGTGTATTCGGCGCGGCCGTCACATGGGATGGGGCAGAACCTTGGTGTTGATTCGTTGAAATGCCTCCTGACCTGCATGTTCTGTACTTTATTGAGATCTCCAACAGTGTAGCTCCCTGCTTGCCATGCTAAAAGGACATGCAAGTCGTTTGTTTTGTGCTTTTTATGGCAATGAAGTTGCCTGGTTGGCACTTCGTCAACTTCGTGTGCAGTGCCAAAAGCAGGCCACAATCCGAACATTGCTTGTGGTATCGTGGGTGCTTTGGTGCACCATGAAAGATTCATTGCCCCAACGCCCCATGCCCTCATGCCAATGCCCCCTGCTGGGAACGAAATAAACATCCCCCACCAATGGTCTTAGTTGAAGAATCTGTTAACACAAAAATAGGGCCAAAGTTGGGTCTGGGACCGCCACGACCCCTTCAAATGTATCTCATCTCCTTGAAATGGATGTTGAAAACTTGTTCACAGCCCATATACTGTGAACATCAAAGCTTGTTTGCAGGTTTTGGACAAAATTTGTGCCATTGCCCTGCTGTGGTCATGCCAATGCCCACCCCTCCCCCCTCTTGGAAGAAACATGACCCCCTTTACCAATGGATCCCTGCTGCTGGAAAGAAGTGCCCTGGCCCTGGGCCATTGTCATTCGGCGGGTGGTACATAGGGGGCGCCCTGAGCGCCATGCACACAACTATTAGGGGGAACGTTAGCGCGCCGGGCGCGCGCCGGGCATCTTTTTGGACCCGTGCCCCTCCAGTGGCCTTTTAGGGGGTGCATTAAGGGGGCGCACTCGGCGCAGTGCAGCTATCTGGGCGTCTGGCTGTACTAGAGACCCACACTTTGAGATACTAGGAGCATCATGGTGACCCTTGGCGTAGGTTTTGACTTCTGGTTTTGTCCCCTTTGTTGGGGACCCCCGAGAATGCAGGGGTGACGTAGCATTTCCGCCCTCTTTTGGGCCCCAACCTTCCGGTGCTATTGAGGAAACTGGGACAATCTTTGAATCCACGCTTTGATACTAGGAGCATCATGGTGACCCCTAGCGTAGGTTTTGACTTATGATTTTGTCCCCTTTGTTGGGGACCCCCGAGAATGCAGGGGTGACGTAGCATTTCCGCCCTCTTTTGGGCCCCAACCTTCCGGTGCTATTGAGGAAATCGGGACAATCTTTGAATCCACGCTTTGTTGCGTGGCCCCTCGAGTTGGGGTTAGGGACCCATACTTTGGGATACTAGGACCATCATGGTGACCCCTAGCATAGGTTTTGACTTCTGATTTTGTCCCCCTTGTTGGGGACCCCCGAGAATGCAGGGGTGACGTAGCATTTCCGCCCTCTTTTGGGCCCCAACCTTCCGGTGCTATTGAGGAAACCGGGACAATCTTTGAATCCACGCGTTGTTGCGTGGCGCCTTGGGTTGGGGTTGGGGACTCTCAATCCACGCTTTGTTCCGTAGCCCTTCGAATTGGGTTCAGGGACTCTCAATCCACGCTTTTTTTGCGTGGCCCCTTGAGTTGGGGTTAGGGACTCTCAATCCACGCTTTGTTGCATGGTGCCTTGAGTTGGGGCTAGGGACTCTCAATCCACACATTTTTGCGTGGCGCCTTGGGTTGGGGTTGGGGACTCGCAATCCACGCTTTCCTGCGTGGCGCCTTGGGTTGGGGTTAGGGACTCACAATCCACGCTTTGTTACGTGGCCCCTTGAGTTGGGGTTAGGGACTCTCAATCCACGCTTTGTTGCGTGGCCCCTTGGGTTGGGGTTGGGGACTCTCAATCCACGCTTTGTTGCGCGGCCCCTTGAGTTGGGGTTAGGGACTCACAATCCACGCTTTTTTGCGTGGCCCCTTGAGTTGGGGTGAGGGACTCACAATCCACGCTTTTTTGCGTGGCCCCTTGAGTTGGGGTGAGGGACTCACAATCCACGCTTTGTTGCGTGGCCCCTTGAGTTGGGGTTAGGGACTCACAATCCACGCTTTTTTCCGTGGCCCCTTGGGTTGGGGCTAGGGACTCTCAATCCACGCTTTGTTGCGTGGCCCCTTGAGTTGGGGTGAGGGACTCACAATCCACACTTTGTTGCGTGGCCCCTTGGGTTGGGGTTAGGGACTCACAATCCACGCTTTTTTTGCGTGGCCCCTTGGGTTGGGGCTAGGGACTCACAATCCACGCTTTGTTGCGTGGCCCCTTGAGTTGGGGTGAGGGACTCACAATCCACACTTTGTTGCGTGGCCCCTTGGGTTGGGGTTAGGGACTCACAATCCACGCTTTGTTGCGTGGCCCCTTGGGTTGGGGTTGGGGACTCTCAATCCACGCTTTGTTGCGTGGCGCCTTGGGTTGGGGTTAGGGACTTGCAATCCACGCTTTTTTGTGTGGCGCCTTGAGTTGGGGTTAGGGACTCGCAATCCACGCTTTGTTGCGTGGCCCCTTGGGTTGGGGTTGGGGACTCGCAATCCACATTGGGCAGAAATATTGTGCAGTCAGAAGTTGCAATAACCTTCGTTCACAGGAGGAAAGCAAACCGGGTTTGTGGAAATCTTTGCCGATGGTGTGACTGTTGTTGGCTGTATTTTTGGCTGATTTTGGCCGAAAATGGCCATGCCGTAGGTCAGGTGGGCTTTGGGTGTTGGCTCACTGTGGCCAGGGGTGCACCGGTGCGGGGCTCTAGGTGTTCGTTCGAGCCATTCCGAGAGGTGGAAACCACAAAAACTGGGGGTTGGTGGGTGAACTAGGAGGACTTCTAGGTGGCGTTGGAATTCAACTTGGATGCATGTAGCCGTTTCTTGGTTTGAGGCTGCTGTAGTGCTTCCAGCCAAAACCAGCACTGCTGGGCCAATTTGGGCCATTTTCGGGGCATTGTGCAGACACATCGCAGGGTTAGAAGCTGAAACAGCCTTGACACGAAAAGGGCCAGTCGGTTTAGTAGTGGCATGGCCGTTTCCAATGGTTTGGCTGCTTTGGCCATTTTTTGGGCACAGTTTTGCCACGAATGGCAGACATTGGGCTGATTCTAGAAGTCAGGCCCCAACTTGCACCAAGCGCCCCAGGCTGCCGCTGTTGAGTTTTTAGCTCAAACTCAGCATTTACCAAGGGTGGCTGTGGGGGTACAAGACACTAGGCCTGCAGCCGGTGCCGGGATATTATGACGAAGCAATCTACAAAATGAATGGGTGAAGTGCATGCATGCTTGCTTGCAACAGGATTTATGGGAGGAGGGTGTAGAAATATATCACTACACCCTTCTCCCCTTACATCTAGCTAACAAGCAAGCAACAAGCACGCTTCACATTTCCATGTTGCCAATACCTATGTCCCAACGCTTCAGGCTCTACTCTACTCTCACCATCTTTTGCATTGACACATGGCCTTCCCTGGGTGCGGACGCCAAAGGCAGCCCCCCCCCCCCTTTTATTGCCCAAAACAGCCCTAGAACCCATTCTAAACAGCCAAACAAAGGAAAACAGATGGCATGTGCCACAACCGGCTTGGTTTCCTCATGTCAAAGAACCCTTTGCTGGCCTAGAACTCAACAATTTGTTTGAGAAGTACTTGAAAAGGGGCCCAAAATGGCCTAAAATCTGCACAGCTTGGTTACACAGCCCCAAAACCAAGAATGGCCCATATCTTTGGCTACCTGGCTCAATCTGATTCCAAGGGCACGTAGTCCACTTGCAACCATCCACCTTTGGTTCTTTCAAACGCTCGAAAATCGCCCAAATGGATGCTGAGACCCCTGCACCCGTGCCCACTTGGCTTCACCAAGCACGGAGCTTGAGTCCAAACTGATTGGGGCCATATTGGGTCCACCCATGGGACAACAATGACTTTTCCCCAAAATGATCCTAGACCACTTGGGATGCCAATGCAAGTGGTTTGAGCCTCGTGTGAGCTTGTTTGGGCTTGTTGGGGGTGTTGCTTGATCCGTGCGCGCACCGTGCGCGCACCGTGCATATTTTTGGGTATTGTTTATTACCCAGATCCAGAACACCTGTTTTTTTCCCCACAAAATTGGGTTCTTCATGGTTGTTGTGGATGCAGAACAGCTATTCAGCTGTTGGTTGGCAATTGGTTGCCCCCTTTTTGAAAATTTCATTTTCCAAAATTTCCTTTCATTTTATTAAACGGTGCATTCTGTTGGCTGAGTGCTACGGTAAGAGGGGAGGGGCTCTTCGCCCAGAAGGGGGGTGTGAGACGACCCCGTGGCACTCATAGGGTCTGAGAGAGCGTGGTGGAGACTGCACTGATAATAAACCCCTCTCTGTGCGTCTCGTCCCCTCCTGCTTGGGCACAACCCTTCACTGTGCGGGGGAACGCTTTTATGCATCAGGCCAGGGCATATTTCCCTGTTTCTGTGCAACCAGATTAAATTAAAATGCTTGCAACCCTGTGGATGGCCAGGTCTTCATGGAGAACTTCAGTTCAATTCTGGTATACTAGCAAGAGCTGCAAGGTGCAGAAATTAGGACCCTGGGACCTGTGACAAGCATCAGAACAAACAATAAAAATTCCTGGTATGCCAGCAAGGGCTGCAGGGTGCAGAAATTGGGACCCTGGGTGTGGTTCTGTGGGGGCTGTTCAACGGGGTAGAAGCTGGGTGAATATTCCAAAAACATTGAACCGTGCGCGCACCAAAAACATTGAACCGTGTGCGCACCGTGCGCGCACTGTGCGACAACTCCCCCGTTATGCTCCGCCAAAGGTGCCAAAATGCCTCGAAAAGGGGCCATTTTGGGACCAAAAATGGGTCACATAAATGGATCAAAACCATGTTTGTCCAAAAAATGAATCTAGACCATTTGGCCATTAGGCCTTCAAATGTGTGTCAAGGCCATTTCTAGCTTGTAAGCTTGTGGCCTTTCCTCGAGCCTTGCTGGGGAGCCATCCAGAGTTGGGGAGAGGGGTGTAGAGGAAATAGATCTTAGAGGAAATATTACTACACCCCGCTGCCCTTTTATCTAGCAAGCGAACAAGCAACAAGCAACAAAGCATGTCACAACTGCATTTTGTGTGAGTCTCAAAGGCAAGGTTCCGGTTCTGGCTCTGATTTTGTGTACTTGTTCCTTGATATGTGGCCTTCCCAAATCCACGGTTTGAGCTGGAAACTCAAGATAGCAGTCGCAGGCGCCAAGTTGGGGTAGGCACCCTGCAGAATTAGCCAAGTTTTGGCCCAAAACAGCTTTTTTTGACCAACACAGCCCCAAAAGCCCCTCACAACAGCCAGGCCAAAGGAAAAACGATTGTCACGTGCTGCAAACACATACAGCACTCAGAGGCGGTATTGGGGGGGATTTATTCCGTACTGCATATATAGTTGACGCTGCGGCTGGTGAGTCTGGGGCAGCAACTACCGACATAGACTTGCTGGCATCGTCCATATCCACCAGGTTTGATGACTCAAGGTTGTAAATGTGCTTGCAGAAACCTGTTGGCGGGGGGGGGGGGGGTACAGAAGGCCCTTTCAATGCATCATCTCAGTATTCTTCGAGTTTGCTTTTCTGCCTTCTGGCCTTTGGGAATGCTGGTTTTGGTCTCCAGGGGGAGGAGGAGTGTTATGGCCAGGGTGCGCCTTGTCAATGGTGCAGAAAGTGTACAGAGTGTACCCTGGACAGGGTGCGAGGGGGGTCGGGGTAGAAGAAGCCGAGGTAGATTGCAGCAAAGGTTGACAGGCTGGAGCAAAATTGAAAAGAATGTCTCATACCCAGAAATCTCACTCAGCAGGAAAAGCATTTGGTCTACAGAAAAAGGGAATTGTGAAGGCACTCAGGAAAAGGTCTGGTGACTCTACATCAGCACACTCTCTGTAAATGGAAGATCCATTGCTACAGGAGACCTGTCGCCAAGAGGCTGTGGACACTTCTTGAGTCTGACCGCAGCAACCGGCGGTGTTCGGTGGTTACATCCGAACTTCAAAATGCCAGGTCCACGTTTGTGTAACTGTACTGACCTTGCAGGAGAAGGAGACTCCACCAGGCAAATTGCAGGACGTTTGTGGATTGTGCCCAACAGAGTGGTCGCCTTTTCCCCCCTGCGTGTGTCTGCACATTATTTGACAGATCCAATGGCAAAAGTGATAGGGCAACTCAAGGGCAAACAATATGGCGTTGTTTGGCAGATCGATTCCGAAGTGTCCGCCTGCCCCAAATGTCGCAAGCCCTTCACCATGATCGAGCGGAAGCATCATTGCAGGTGTGCCGCATTGCCGCATTGGTTCTCCGCAAGTGACCATGTGCCGGTCCAATTCTTTGTGATCACTTCAGATCAGCTTCGTCAGAGGCTGTGCACTGCATCAAAAGCCAGCGCACTGCATTTTTTTTTTTGCACCAAGATGTGCCTCATTGGAATGTGCTGCCTAGATTTTGTGGCAAGATTTTCTGCAAGAGATGCACCGAATACGAAATGGAACATCCAAAGACCAAGTCAATGGAACGCTGTTGTATGGAGTGTGCACAGCAACACGGCGGAATGAATCCCGACGAGGTGTTTTCTGCCACTGCTTTTGCACTGCTGGCCCCACCCACTCACACTTGCTGCATCTATACACAGAGAACAAGGCTGTTGTCACGTTCCGAAAGCAGCCCTTCTTGTGGTGTACGCGCTGTGTACGCGCTTTGCGCGCACTGTGCATACTTTTCCTGCACCAATGCACTAGAGACCCATGGTTTATGGTGGGGGCATTGTCGTTGTTTGGTACTAGCCATCCAGTAGTTCTACACTATGGGGGATTTGGGAGATTTCAACCTTCACCCAGTTTCACTCTTTCTTCCTCTTTGTCGCTGCAAATTGTATCATGATGATGGGGAGATGAAGTTGATCTTCAAAAGGCCAAGTTGATCCAATTCCCCAAGGGAAATTGGGGGAATTTCATCCTAAATTGGAGAAAAAAGTTGTAAAAAGTTGTTATGTTTGGGCTACAATTTGAGGATCAAATGAAGGAGAACAAGAGCACCACCCGTGTGTGGCAACAAGGGCCTGCAACTTCAATTACATTACATGTTTCCTCCCGTGTTCTGGGAACCTGCTTCGACAAGGATGCATCTTATAACTGGTGGACAAGGGAGCCGACAAAAGTGTTCTGAGAGACCGGCACTATGACGGTATTTGGTATAGGAGGGTGGGTAAATGGCTGCATTATATGGAAAAGACATACCGGGAGTGGCTGCATGAGGTGGATTTATCATATCATATCCTAGGTCTACGGCACGCACTAATACAAAAGGGCTTGCAACGGCACGAGGAAGCACCACAAAACACGGCCTGCTCACCGCCACGGGCCAAACGGACGTGTACCACGAGGAGGATAACAGGGCGAATCACAATATCACCAGACTCACCCATGCAAGTCCCTAGAGCAAAGAAACTTTGTCATAGGTGAGAAGACAAGGGCCAAACATGAGTCGTGGCGACCCGAGGTCGCTCTGCAGGTATACTCAAGGTAGGAATATAAGTTGCTCCTTCTTTGTCATCCTTGATCCTTGTCCTTGATTGGGGAAGAAGCTATGGTATGCTCTGAGAGTATACTTAGATCCCGAGATTGATTCTTACTGCTGCAGAACTATTGCAGAACTATTGCAGCTTCGTCAAAAAAAAATTGGTGGACAAGGGAGCCGAACAAGTACAATTGACGCACGGGGTCATGGTTACAAGGATTGCCTACCGTTTGTGGACAGCACTTCTTTTGGAGGGGCAAGCATGTTGATGAAACCCCCTTTTTTTGATTTTTCAATTTCCCCAGGAAATTGCATGCTGCCGTGAGTGCTCTGCTTGCGCTGTGCTTGCGCAGGAATGCCCCCAGTACCCCTTAACCTACCAGGGGGGGGGGGTTAGCAGTTTTTTGGCCTCTGCAGGGAGGCTCCCGTGCATCTGACAAGATTATGGCTGTTGCAGCCCAGTTCCATGAGGTTTGGAGGGTGCTTGCCACCACACCTGATGTGGATCTGTGAAGCAAAGGGCAGGGCCAAAGAGTTCAGGATCACTGAGCATTACCCACATGGGGGTTCGAGTGAAGGGGCAGGAGGAGGTTCAAAAAACCATTTTCCGGCCTTTTTTTGTTTTTTGTTTTTTGTTTGGGATATTTAAATTCCCAATTGGGGGTTCTGAGCATTTGACCATGGGGAAGTGAGTGGAAGTATGTGAGTGAAAGAACAAGAAATTCTGGTACATGCCCCCCCCAAGGGGCCTCCGGCCAACAGTTAGTTGAGGGGGTAGTTGGCGTCCAGAACCGAGGGGTCGCCCCCCCCGGGGGTACATGCATAAATAAGTACCCCATGGCACCCAATTGGTGCTGCTGTCGTGGGATGTGCTGGTGTAGGGTGTGTAGGTCAGCTGGTGATCCCATGCAGGGGGGCTGTGGGTGCCTAGCGGCCATGTCGGTCGTTGATAGACGCGGCTCCTCTAGGCATTGCGGTTGGAGAGCGGCGAGGCCCCTTCAAGCAACAGGACGAAATGTCACAACCCCCCCGTCCCCTCCCCCAGTTGGCTCAGAACAAGTTGGAACTCGTGGTGCCTCCTCGTTCCTCGTTGAACCCCCCTTATGGGAGTACCTGAGGGGAGCACGTCCCTGCCCAAACGTTGGCACTTGGCAATTCAGACGGCGGCTAATGGCCATGTGTGTTGTGCGGTTGGCACTGGCTGATGGCAGGTGCAGTGTATTTGATGGTTCGGCGTTCCTTGGTCGCGAGCCCTTTTTTTGGTCGTTGGGCGTGGCCCAGTGGAGTAAACCTGCATTTCCCCCCTCTCGGTGGCCGCCCTATTCGTGCTACATCACTCACAGGACGCATCAGATGCCAGCCTCGGAGCAAAGTTTGGTGTCACCTGGAAACCGGACGATCAGGCGGTCGACTGCGGCTGCTGCCAGATCCCCTTCACCGCCACTAACCGTAAGCATCACTGCCGCTTTTGTGGGGACATCGTGTGCCTCAAGTGCTCCGTCAATCAACTGATGCATCCAAAGACCGGTCGCCCCCTCAGTCCATCGTAGGTCTGGCCGGAGGCGCGGTGGTCACAAACAGCCCCTATGCCCGCTCGGGACGTCTGAAACAAAGGCGCCAAAGAGCCCGGCAACAGCTTGTGACAAGTCACACCACCAGATATTGTTGGATCCACCCGGCCGTGAGAAAGCACCTCGGGCATTTTGGGGGTCTCTTGGTGTAGCTCGGCAATACGGAGCACTTTTTGGTTTCTTTGTGTCACGTAACTTCCCAGTGCTGGGTGGGGGGTCCTCCCAAGGGACTGGTACACAAGTTGTTAAGCAACTTCACCCTCTACGCCTCAAAAATGGTAGTTTCTATACATGGCATGGGGCACAGCGAAGCACAATAGAATTTTTTCCTTGCAGTCCCCTGAACACTTTGCCCCCCAACACTATGGCCTGTTACACCAGAACACTATGACTCTCGTCATTGTGCTCCTGATCAATGCATAATGGGCATGCAACTGTACACTGCCCCCATTTGTTTTGTTATGTGTCACTCCCTGTGGAAACACAAATGGGGTCCACTCATGAGGATCCCATGCAGCAGGATGATGACTGCTTTGAATTGGCACCAAAGCTGATTAGCGGATGCTGTAGGATCGCATTTAAAGTCGACCCCACCCCCCCCGCCCGCAGCCTACAGCGGGGAAGTTCGGCAGGGGACAATTTCGTGGGGAGGATTTCGTGTTTCAAATTGATGCCCCCCCCCCCCCCGACAGTTTTTGCGCAATTTTGGCCATCGTGCTCAGTGTATTGCCCATCGGGATGTGTTCGCAGGATTGCGGTGTGTGCACAGTGTGTTGTCATATTGCAGGCCCAGGGATCGGTTTGTGACATGTGTTAGTGAACCCGCACAAAAATCGGCTGTTGCTGCTGACTCTTTTTTTTGGTGACGGCTGATTTGGCATTCCCAAGAATCTGGGGATGCCAAAATCTCTCATTGTCCACAGCGCACCAGCATTTGACCATGCAGACATGTTCCCCAGCCCAAGGTATCGCCACACAAAATTCTCTGGCCCCCTTCAGTCAGCCCTGTTGTCCTAATTCTGTGTGCTTCAACCGCCTCTGCATCTGCGGTCCCCCCTGTTGTCAGGCCAAGCGGAGCGTGCGTGTGTCAAATGCGTGAAGGAGTCGCAGTTGGAGCAAGCAACGGATTTGTACGTGCGCAAAGTGCCCACGATCTTGAGAGCCGGAGCCTCAGTTCTGTCGCTTCTCATTTTTCTTGTGGGACTCTCAACGGTCGAGTCCGACTCCCGCGTGCCCGTGCCATGTGGCGTCCTTTGGGCGTGTGTGTAGTCGTCCATCTGCTGCCTCGCCCGTCCCACTGCAGTTCTGGAGTGCCGGCGTGGCAGCCATTTGCCTTGACAGGGAGGGTGCCCTCCCATCGCATGCTGGCGGGAGCGGGGGCGAGGGTCGCAACAGTATTGTTATGCCTCGGCGTTCACAGGCTCCCGAGTGGTCGCCTGCCATCCCGCTTCCTCTTCCTCCGGGAGGCCGAGGACACTATGTGTGCCCTTGGCCCCACCCCGACAGAAGGGCGAGGACATCTCCGGACACCAGGTCCCCAGTGCGCAGTCCACTGTGCCATATGGGTGCCGGACCATCCTTTTCTCTTTGCTTGGCGCACCATTGTCCGCTCCTCTACTCCATGATGCTGCCGCTTTGCCTGCCCCTGCAGATCGGCAGCCACCTCCCCCTTCCACAGGGTCGGCTCCCCTGCCCTTTGAGCATCCAGTGGTCCCATCGCCCCTTCCCGCTGCCTGTACCGCCCTCTGAGAGCAGGGACCGCTCCCAGCCCCCTCACCCCCCCCCCCCCCCCGAGTGAAGGGTGCCAGATGATGTGGCACCGCCTGAAGCGGGTCCTCAAGCTGTTGGGACGAGGCTTCGTCTGGGTCTAAAACGCATTAGATCTAAGACACATTAGATCTAAGACGTCTTAGACCTAAGACGCATTAGATCTAAGACACATTTGCTCTGAGCGCATTTGAACTCAGACGCATTAGATCTACGATGCATGGGATGTGTTTGATCTAAGCTGCATTAGATCTAAGACGTAGATCCAAGACGTATTAGATCTAACACGCATGAGATCGAAGACGAATTAGATCTAAGACGCATTTCCTGTGAGCACATCTGATCTGAGACTCGTTAGATCTAAGACGCATTTGCTCCAAGCGCATTTGACCTAAGACACATTACATCTAAGGCGCATGAAATCTAAGATTCATTTGCTCTACCCGCCGCCCCCTTGCTGCGTCTAATGCATCTCAAAGCAAATGCGTCTTAATCTGATGCGTCTCAGATCTAATGCGTCCTAGATCTTATGCGTCTTACAGCAAATGCGTGTCAGATCTACTGGGTGTTAGATCTAATGTGTCTTAGATCAAATCCGTGTTATAGGCAATCCCTCATAGATCTATTGTGTCTTAGAGCTACAGCGTCTTGGAGCTAATATGTATTGGGGCCAATACGTATTAAGGCTAATACGTGTAAGTGCTAATACATTTCAGAGCTATTCCGTATTAGATCACGTATTAGGCCAGCACTCCGTTCACCACGTGTACAATTTTTTGTGGAAGGATTACCGTCCGCGCGGGGGGATGGGAGGGACCGTCATGTGGCTGCTGTTCCCCGAGGGGACCGTCGTGGACATATGGGGGGATTACAAGGGGGGACGGGGCACTGTTTCCGGCGGCCACGTGTTGTGTGTTGTTCTGGTTGAAGACAAAGAAATCGGCGGGCACCACGACAGACAGCGAAGAATGGGGAGGGCGTGCCAGTCTTTCCTGCGGCGGAACGTCGTGAGGCCGCATACGAATGTTTCTTTGGCGTGATAGTAGGAGGAGGTGGAGTGGTCATGGTGGCGGTATTCCACTGGGGCTGGATGTCTTGTTAAGGCCACTTGAGTGTTGTCGTCCGTCCGCGGTTGCATGTCCGGATGTTGCGCCTGGTCTGTGGGTTCCAGTCGCCGCCGCTTGGGTCAAGGCAGGGGCGTCCTGGCTTGAGGTTTCTTTGCAAACTGTGAAGCCGAGTAGTGCATGGATTCCAGTGGATCCAGGTGCCCCTGTTCTGGCGGCATCCGCCGCCGTTTCTTGGGTTGGGGGGTGTAGGTTGGGAAGGGTGATGGCCTGGGTTTGTGCTCAATGTCCCTGTCCTGTGTTTCATCACGTTGCCGTGAGCCCTCTCGTGGGCGTGTTTTGCCGTCTGTCAGTGTGTCGTAGAGCCTGCGTGCGGTTGGGTCAGATTTGGGTGGTGGGGTGGGGGGCGCTGAATTGGTGGTGGTGTGTCATTGGCGGGGGGGTTGGCATGAGGCCATGGTGCTGGTTTATTTGCCGTTGGCGGGGCTGGGGGGGGGGGGGGAGCCCACATCGTTCCTGTAATCGCACGTTTTGCCGCTCTGGGTCCCTGTGACGCTTCTGCGGTGATGCAGGGCAACATCAGCGCAGCATTCCTGTCGTTCTTCCTCTGCCCCGTCCTCGGGGGTATTGTGTACTTGCAGTACACGCAGGTGTGCAATGCGTGCGCCCGAATCTTGTTCCATGCAACTCCCCACCATCGACCCTCCACTGCAGTGTTATCCCGCTACTCCATTCCGCGACTGCTCTACGCCACGACCCTCCACCGCCACTCTTTGCGCGAAGTCGAATCTCTGCGGGTGTTCTTCGAGTGACAGGGAAAATGCCAGCGAAGTTAGCTTTTGTTGTGGAATGCGGGATGTCTCTGGAATCCCTTGTGCCCCCCCCCCCCCCCTCCGAATTGTGGCCAGAGGTTCCAGACGCTTACCTGAGTCAGAGGCGCTGTAGGAACTGGGGCGACGGAATGTCGGCTGAGGGGCCCTTGTCGCGGAGCAGACTGCCGTGTCCCCTCTGGTCGCCACCCACCGCCATCAGGGGGCTGCCGGGGACGTCCCAGGGGTCGACATCCAATACCCACGGATTGCTGGTAAAACCGCCGCTGGTGAAGCGACGAGGGCTGCCTGCCGTCGGTTACGGGCCAACGGATCCGGCGCTGAGGCAATCCTTCTGGGCTCAGCCATGTGGTCCAAAAAATTCTCACTGAATCCCAGGCAAAGGATGACGGTTCTGGACCTCTTTTTCTCTTTTTCTAAGGTTTGGGATGCTGGGCTACCTCCGCCCCCGCGTTCCGGGCCGGTTTTTTGGGGGATGGAGAGTCTACCCCCCCCCCCCCCTTTGCAATTGAAAGATTTCACAGCGAATGATTAATGCTCCCGGTCAATCACGCCCCCCCCCCCCACAGTTTTGGGGGCTCTGTTGACACCCCCGCCCCCTGCCCCCCATTGCAAGCCCGACTTCCCCTGGAGGTTGAAAGAGAGACCGCCCCTGTGCAGAGTACTACGGGCATTGACGGCTGTCTGCGAGCCTCAGTCCCACCCCCAGCCCCACCTCAGATATGTAGGTGTCCTTCACGTATGGAGGCACGTACACGGGTATGCGCATACATATACGCACGTATACGTATAGCCCTCAGAATTGAAGGAGTCGACCTGACAGTCGGTCATGTGTACGTACTCCAATGGGAGGACAACAAAAAATGCGGTCGTCCCGTCTTGTCCAGTGCCGCTGCAGTGTTGGCTGGCGTCCCAGGTCTCCTCCGGATCCAGCGTCGAGGATCTGGCGAAGAAGTATCTGTCGGACGTCAACCACTTCTACTTGGGGCAGCTTGCGCTGGACGGGCTGATGGCTTTTCTGGCGTTTGTGTTGGACCTCATTATGTTTGCCAAGGGGTCTGCCCTCACCGGCATTCTGCTCTTTCTGTTGTGCGGGGCCCTGGGGGCGTGCACGTGGTATAGCTATCAGGAAGCGGCCCCGGGGCTGCGGCACTTGCACTCGCAGTTGCAGAACGAGGAGGAGGAGGAGGAGACGGAGCAGAATCCGTAGTTGTTCTGCGGGGCGGCGCCAGCGCGTTCATGGGGCAGGCCACCGGAAATCTTCGTGGGATGTGGGAGGCGACGTCCGGGCGTGTGCGGGGGTGGTGGGGAGAACGGGGATGGGAGTGAGGGGGGGGGAGGTGCGCAAGCAGGGACGTGTGGAGCCAACAGGTGTTTGGGGGCCAGGTGGCTCACACACACACACACACACACACACACAACACACACACACACACACACACACACACACACACACACACACACACACACACAACAAGTCTCAACAAGTCAGGCAATACCCCTATCAACAACTGGTCGGGCCTGCGCCCCAAACGGTGGCACACGGTGCCTTGACACTCCGCACCCCCAAGGGGCATGAATGGAAGTGGGAAAAGAGTTTTCTCGCGGACCTACTCGGTTGGCTACGAGCCCTGACGTGGCCGGAGGAACCGGGGACAGTCACCTTTTTGGAACTGGCAATTGATTTCGAAGAGTTCGCGCAAAGGACCCTCCCCCATGCGCCTCAGGCGAAGTATGCAGGACATACCCTGTCCCTCCAAGAACGAGGCAGGGTACTGCGTTTGGCAATGTCCAGCGCTCAGCGACTGGTCACCTCAGGCCAGCTGCACCCAGCCGGCATGGTGACCCGCTGTGGCTCGCTTGTGCCGCTGGGGGGACCGGCGATCTGCGGTTTAAATAAACGCCCGTATTTTGCACGCCGAGAGGCCATGATTTCACACATCCGCAAACTCGTTCAGTATTGCGAAGAGCAGTGGGTGGCCAAGGCGGGAACACACCGCACACATGCGCTGCGCCCATACACATACCGCCCGCGTAAGACAGCGGCAGAGACTGAAGCACATAGACTGCACAGAGCCCTGTGCGGGAACTTGCAGACAGGCCTGGCGCCAGCATCTGGTGTACACCTCACAGCTAAGGGTGGAGCCACAGGCACCAATTTTGGAGCAGATTTTTTCCCCATCATCGGCGACGGTCGCTTGCCACAGCGCCCATACACAGGAACACGCAGGCACGTACCAACAACAGCACAGGCACACGTAAACAGGGCGCCAACAAATGCCACTGTATGTGACACACACTCTCTACCGGCGTGCATCACGTGCAAGAGGCTGCGCAAAACAGCCTAGGAGTGTTGCTCTTTGGGGCATCATGAAGCGGGGCACGTCCCTCGCCGCCCGCAACTACAGCTCTGTGAGGCCCACAGACTGCCGCCGTGCCCCATTTGCGCACGCACACAACGGGGGGTAAGGCACTGTTGTGCAAGGGGGCATCACAAAGTGTGCACCCCAGTCGAGCCATCCAGGAAGCGTTGCTCCTCTCAACAGCCGAAGCGTTCATATAAACGCCCACGAGTTGGGCCTTCACAGACAAGTCAAGCCTCTTTGAGGTCTCCACACCAACCCCCAACGCCTCCCGCCCCCAAGCGGCGGAGGCCCAAAACGCCATCCCCGCCCTCCCCACCAACCCCTGTTCCACAGGGGCTGGTAGAGACGCCGGATACGGAAGCAATCTGCCGCTAGCTCTTTCTGGGGGCACACGGAAGTGCCAGCTCCGAGGTTACCTAACCGTACACACACAGAGGTTCTGATTCCGCAGAAGGGATGGATCACAGGCGCAAAGAGGCAACAGCAGACTGAGCCGAATACACCTGCCATCTCATGGCTGCATAAGGATCTACCTCGTAGAAAGTACTCCCCTTACCCTCCCGTCGCAAGAGCGGCCAGGACATTAAAAGCCATCAACCTCGTAGAAAGTACAGATCACACACACACACACACACACACACACACACACACACACACACACACACACACACACACACACACACACATACACACACACACACACACACACACACACACACACACACACACACACACACACACACACACACACACACACACACACACACACACACACACACACACACACACACACACACACACACACACACACACACATACACACACACACGAAATTTGTTGCCGGTTGGATCCCCATGGGGAAACAGAAACAGTGGACCAAAAACGACGGCTTGCGGAGCCACCCACACATGCGCATCTCTAACGTATCACCAGCTGGGGTGGGAGGGGGGCTGGGCGTCTCCTGACGGGTGTGTGTGTGTGTGTGTGTGTGTGTGTTGGGGGGAAGGCTTCCACTGTACCATTCTGCGCCCCTCCCGTCCAGCACCCGTACTCCCCACCTCTACCATGTATCTCTCATGCGTCGTCTCATCTACTGTGCACCTCTCTGCTGTGTCATTTGGGTCCTCCATGTTCCCCAGCCTTGTTACTCACCCCATGGTGTTGTCCATGTGATGCTACACACCGGTAATCTGGTTCCCGGTTGTCGTGGAAGTGGTTTCTGGTGTCCGTTGCCTGAGATTTGGGACATTTTGCGGAATTCTGCGAGAGACCGTTTTTCCTCAACGGACATCAAGTACCGTTTTCTGAGAGGCCTCGGCGCACTCATTCCCCCAAAAAGCGGTGCTCTTGCGGCCGGCACAAGTTCAGAACTAGGACGGCGGGTGAGATCTTTGCGGGATCAGGGTGTGCGAGCCACGTTCTGCATTCACCAGTGTCACTCTCTGACTGACATGCCTCTCCCACGGCGTCATGGCTCTCCCACAGCGTCATGGCTGCCCCATGACCGGTGTTTCTTGGCACTGCAGCAGCCGTTGCGCCGTGTGGGCCCGGGCTTTTCTAGAGGATCAATGCCTCGTCATGGCCCGTTTGGACAAGGACGACGGATGCTCATACCCGAACAGACGCGCGCGTCAGAGCAACAGCGCCGAAGGCGCAAAGGTTACTTCTGGACATGTTTGGGCGCGAGCTGCGGGTGCCGGGCGACAGCCTGCACCTGCGCTAGCAGCGCCATGAGCACCTTGTGGCAGTCATTCAACCGGGCTTGGGATCGCATGCATGTTTCACAGCGGAAGGCTGGGGAACTGGTCTGGGCCTGGTTGCCGAACCAGGCCCGCTTTGCCAGTTCTGCGTTGCTGCAACCCCACCGCGCCCCCGCCGCCCTGCTGTTGTGCCCTCCATTAGCCACTGCTGCGGGTTGCGATCTTTGCAGTGAGGGTTCGGCAATGTCTGTGCACTCGCAGCCCCCCCACCCCCTTGTCCAAGCTACGGCAGTGGCTGTGGCGGCGCCTCCGGCGCAGTATTCATGACAGTGTTATGTGAGAGTTCCTGGAGTGATTCCAGAGGATTACGACCATTGTCGACCATTGTCGTTCTATGGCCAAGCTACAGCAGGGTGAAGAAGCGCCCGGCTGGAACATTATGAGTAAACTACCGGTGGGGTGGGTTGGGGGGGGTTGGCAGGTGCGAAATTCGGAACGGCGAAATGTGGCATAGCAAAATTGTACCACATTTTGCCGTGGTATTTAAGGACTGAAGCCACATTCTTTCCTTTACCAAATCTATGCACATTTTCTCTCTCTTACAATCCAGGCCCCCGGAACCTGTTTTGGCGAAAAATGATTTTACTTTGAACCCGTTTCACAGTTGATTCATAACGTAAGTAGTTAGCTGAGTTGTTAAATTACTACGATGTCAAGCGACAAGTCTTGGGTTCAATTCCCAGTGTGCCCACTTTATGGAAAAACTGTACCACATTTTTCCATGGTATCTAAGATTTTGTACCAAAATGTCCCCTCACCGAATTTTGCCTTACCAAAATATGCCCGCACCCCCCCCCCCCCCCCCACGGTATTCTACCAGTGTCATGGTGTGGCTCGCTAGGGAGGCCTTCTGAAAGTACAGATGGGTGAATAAGGCGGGAGTCACACTAGAACTGCTACTGTCGGTGTGGCTAGAGGTACTGAAGGCTTGGGTGCCATGGTCAGGGGGGGGGGGGGCTTGCTGCCTGAATCCAAGGTGTTCTTGGCGGCTGTGACGCATTTTTTGGAGATAGGAGTACTACCGCCAAAGGTCCCCGATCCCCAGCCCATGCCTCAAAACCCAACAACACGCAGAGCACGCGAGGCGACAACGGTCCAGGTGAGTCCGAAACAACGGAAGGTACAAGACGAGGTATTGTGTTGTGTAGAAGACAAAATATGTGAGGCGGTACGAAAGGGGTGTTGTTTGGTGTACACGGACGGCTCATCGAAAAGAACAGGATCCAGGCCGGTCCTTAAGGGACGAGATTTTTTTTTGTTAAGGACCGCACTTAAGGAGCGCCCCTAGAGGCCTTTTTGCGCTTGCCCAATGTGCGCCATGTCTATCCCCCCTTTTTGGGGATCCCTGAGAAAGCAGGGGTTACGTAGCAATTCCGCCCTCGTTTGGGCGCCACAAAAGGGGTTATGTAGCCACCTTGCCCACTTGTGGGCCACTTCTGATTTTGCCCCCCGCACTGAAGCGGTGGGGACCCCCGAGGCGGCAGGGGTTATGTAGCCACCTTGCCCACTTGTGGGCCACTTCTGATTTTACAACCCGCTCTGAAGCGGTGGGGACCCCCCAGGCGGCAGGGGTTACGTAGCTCTACAGCCTGTTGTGCCGCCTTGATGGCATCAAGGCCAAGGATGGGCAGCGCAACTTCAGTAGCGGGTCGGCCTACCAACGACTACGTGCCTTGACCGTGGGACAGGGTCGCCGGCGAACAAGGAACCGTGTCCTGGGGGCAAAGAAGGTTGCGATTGTGCTGGATCCTAGCACTCGAAGGGGGGCAAAGAGTGAGCCACTTGCGGTTTTTGTGCGTACTCCGGAGGAAGAAATTTTTGTAGGCCTTGCTGACATGGTGCGACCCCAAGGGAGGGAGGGGGGGGAGGGAGTGAAACCACCGATGATGACCCAGATGCCGCAATACCCGAGTACATTAGCAATGAGGCTGACCTGGGGCGTAGGGAGAAGGCCCAGGGCTTTTTCGATGCTTTTTCACACCCCCTTTTCAAGTTCATGGCGGCCTTTTTTTGCGATGTTTTTGCTGTTGTTTGTGCCACAAGCAAGAAAGTTCAAGCGACCAAAGGGGCAAGAGTCGCCGCCGTCCAGGGTTTGATGAACATGATGTGCACACAGCTGTTGCACACCATGCGTCATGTCATTCGAGGGGGGTAGGAGGAATCGTTGGGTGTTGACATAGGGGGTAGCCTCATCAAGGGTACCCGGATGAAGTTTCTTCGCAGTCTGATTGAAGATGTCCAAACACGCTTCAATGGAACTCAGTGGGATGGTAGTGCTACAAGGGGGGATTGGGTTGAGGCAAGCTCGTGTTCGTGTGAGAGAGTGTTTAGCTACGTGACGGCTGCTGACTTTGGCCAAAGCACGGAGCGCATGTGTGAGGCGCTGTGGGTAAGGTGCAATGGGGAGGCACCAGAGGATTGGGGGCCCTTTGAGGTGTTTGATGATCTCCGGAAGACCCCTTTCCGCCCGCGCAAACGGAAGCAAGGGCATGCCGTTGAGGTGGAAGATGGTGGTTTGCTTGGGTTTGCTGCTTTCAAGGATTTGCCGATTTCTTTCGAAGAGGATGCTCAGGCAGAGGTTCATTTGAACATTCGGGCTGTGTGGGTTGTCCCGAAGAGGGCAACGTGTCACGCCGGTATTGGCGATGTGTATGGGGTTGGATTGGAGGGTGAGGACGAAGACAGTGAGGACGAGGATTTGGAGCAACCAGAGATTCTCAATTCTGGTCCTAGTTCCGAGGGGGGTTAGTACACCCCATACCCCCCCACTCTTGGCACTCTCAACGATCCTGTCAGGGCGGTCCTTAACGCAAAAAAAAAGTTGTTCCAGAACCTGGTATTTTCAAAAGAGCCCGCGGACAGTACATGTCTGGTGTTCCCAACCGTTCAACCATGAGTCCCTAGCCCAAAAATTGTGCAAGCACACAACCATATGATGCGAGCCCCACATGTGTTGAATGATAGCATCTGAACCCTACCTCACACCCTGCACAATTCAACATGAACAAGAGCAATGTTGTTTTCAATCAAATGCAGTGACACAGCGTTCGACAACCCAAATGTTCCATCGCCGGTGGCACACTTCATAACAAACCCTCTACAGCTGGTACAACCTCTGGAAGTGCACCCTGACACGCTCCATAAGCTCACCCTTCCCCCCGCTGATACTCAAACCATGCTTCCTACAAATGGCCTTAAACTCAACTTTAGTCCAATCATGCAATTTCCCCCTCTCTATTGCCTTCAACACCGCCTCATCCACATCATACACGAACACCAATTGCGCGGCAAGATTAGAAGAGGTAGAGGGGACAGCCGATGGGTTACGAAGGTCAGAAGAGGAGCTACCAGCAACTTCACCACAAACCAATCACACCGCAGATTTGGTCGCCGTGATTGCAGTGCCGAGATGTTTTGAAACCTCGGTTTGTAAGGTATGTGTGATCACCGACTCAGAATATATAGTGTTAGGGGCGGGGGAGGTAGCGCGCAAATGGCAACAAAATGGTTGGGTGGGCTCCAGGCGGCCATTGATGAACGTGGGATTGTGGGTTGAGCTACCAGACATGCTGTCCCACATGGGTGACAGAGTGCAGTGGGTTCAAGTCCCATCACACGTGGGACTCGAAGGCAATGAAATTGTTAATGATCTGGCAATTTCTGGCATGTGCCACAATCCATTGTAGGGAGTGTTACACGGGAGACCAACCCCACCCCCGGATGTGGGTGCACAGACGGAGCCGGAAGTCCGGTTCCCGTTGGTATCATCTTTTGAAGGCAGTGATGATAAGTCGCTGAGAGAATACGCGGTTGATCTACCAGACAGGAGTTCAGATAGTTCAGGGCACAGTTCAGGATCCAGGGATTCCAGCGAAGCATGAGGCTTCCCCACAACACAGGATCATGGTCTGTATGCGAATCTGATGGCTGGCTATCCTGAGGATACTGACGCGGCACCTAGCACGGAGGTAAGTGACCGGGAGGGACACGTGAGACACAAATGTGCCAGGTTACTGAAAAAGTGAGACGGGACAGAACAGCAGAACACTACAGGCAAAACACGATACCTTATACCACACTATAGAGACGGTAATACAATGGCATCATGCTCGATGCTAATCTTCCTGAGCGGGGGTTCCAGCCCCGCATTTCTTCTTGCGTGGTAGATGGGATGAGCTAGGTCCCGGAGTTTAGGCCAGGGGGATGAGTGGGATGCACCGAAAGTCGCAAATCCCCAGTTTTTTCGGCCGGCACGAAAAATGGGAAAGATCAACACAGGTAGAACTCCATTGTGACACTGCACAGTGAGTGGGAAGGGAAGGCAGAAAGGTCTTTGGACATGAAATTTAATGGGTATAGCCAGCATACTGTACTGGTATCATCCACGACCCGTGCGCCACCCGGGGGGGGGGGGGGGGTTCGAATTGCGGCGCAGGCACGTAGATGATCGACATAGTGGTATCATCATTGAATACATGGCTTCCTCTCCGGTCAAATCTACCGCTCCCAACCGGCCGGGAAATCGTTTTTGTTGTGCCTAGACTGCATGATTGATCGAGGCGAGACCTCAGACAATGCGAGCCATTGTCCAAGCGGGTGGTTGGGTAAACAATTTCATTGGTGACGGCCAAGCGGCAAACCGGAAATGCACGACACACACACCCCACAAAGCGTAGTTTCGAAACCAGGTCCCGGTTGGCCTGCCGTGGAGTCAGCACTTTTGTACGTATGGGGCGCATGCTTAACCGAGTCAATAGGGGGTTTATGCACTACTGGGCTGAGGTGAGACCTCCGGCCAAATTTTGACGCGTAAAAGACTGAAGTGAACATAGCAATTGGAAGGAACATACCTGAAATGCATTTTGCACATACGTCACAGTCCTCTTCGGGTTGGAGGCCAGGTCCGCGGGAGCCTCTTGTGGAGGCGATGGGGCTGGCTCTTCCTCTGGGCTTCAGCACGTGGTATGAACCGAAAGACAGTTCAAGCCCCAGAGGATTGAAACTTATCCAAAGTGGGCCAAGAAATACTTGCGTCATTTGAGTTGTATCGTAGTACAACACGTCTACCAAGGTGGAGGGGATGAGAGGTTCGTGTTTATTTGCTGCAGAGGTATTTTTATGAGGCGAGACCTCTAGTAGTGCGAGTCACTGTCAACGGGCAGCAAGTACCCGCATGCGGCCGTGCGAACTTAAGAAGCATGAGCACGGGGCACGGTGCACAATACTTGATGAGGAACGCGCTGCATTTGTTGTATTGGTGGGCTTTATCGTGGATCTCGTCCCGTTGGCACTTGAGTCGCGAGCCCCCAATTATGTGCGGATCAGGTTGCGATAGCCGGAGGCTGAGCAGAGGTTACACAGGCTACTTGCGTCGGTCTTCAGGGTGCTAATGGTGCATTTCCCAGACCTCACACTGCAGGCGGAGCACAAAGAAAATGAGCATGTCTGCTACAGGGTGTGGTCTAGCTAGGTACCTATCCGCGCTGGCGTCAAAACGGTGAAAGCGAGTGGTACAAGGAGCGAAGTTAGCAAGGACATGTGGCTGTGGGCTCACGGATGGGGTCCGGCAGTGGATTGTATCCACAATGCTTTGACAGGGCCGGTTGATCGCCAGGATATTGTGTTCTGGCTTCTGCATGAAGACGCGCGGTATAGGTTGTGAATGGTGAAAAGGATGGACTGGGTGTGCCATTAAGTGTACCTTTGTGTGCATGGTCTTTGACTAACCGGCACCCATGGGAGGGGGATGAGCTAACCCAGACGGCCCATGAAACATTCGATAGCCGTCCTGTGCGGTGACCTCAAGGCAAAATTTGGAGCTGATCTGGCTTGCGCTGCAGTGCAGCAAGACAAAACAATGAACTGAGAATGGTGGTGATGACCATATGATTGTGTCACAGGGGTATATGCAAGCTGTGTATTCGTTGCTCATGGCCCGGTATTCTAGAAATTGGGGAAAGCAACAAAAATTGGGGAAAATGGGATTTTGGGGGGGGTATTGATAGAAAAGTTGAAAATTCTTGTGCCATAACCCCGATAAATGCAGCTTTTGTTGGGGGATCTTAGGGGAGGGGCAGGCAATCCCCATTTCTGCCCATCTGGCAACAAGGGAAAATGGGGGCAAATGGGGGGAAATGGGCCGGAACGGGGGAACATGGGGCTTGTGTTTGTGCTTGTGCTTATGTCTCGCCATTCACAGAATGCCGTGATCTGCCCGCCCCCTTGGTGTTCTCCCTCTCAATGCATTTTTACCTCGCATTTTGCGCACCGATTGCAGGCCTCCAGCTGGCCCACCCCCTAGTTAATTGCTTCGCTTGTTGTCGATGTCGTATCCTCTTACCCTGTAGTTGTACCCTCATGCCCTTCACAACCTTGGCACCGTGCACAAATCTGCGCGGGCATATTGCACCTTGAGTCAATCCAGGGTTTACTGTCCCGCTGTCCTGCGGTGCTGGGCAGTCGCTTAGTACTTTGTTAACCTCTTGATTGCCAAGGCTCCGGTGCCCAACGGGATTATAGATCTAGTCCTGCCTCCTTATATGCACAAGGGGAGCAGTGCTAAGCGGCCGCTCAGCACTTTGGTAACCTCTGGGCAGCCGATGCTCTGGTGCCCAACGGGACCATTGCTCTAGTCCAGCCTGCATATGTGAAATGCGGGTTCACCCATGCGTTCACCGCACCACGGAGCGCCTCGCTTTCAACTTGTTGCCGGCTAGACTTGCACATCAGTGCTGCCCGCTAGAAAACTATGGGTGCGACACGCCGCCTATAAAGCTGGGTGCTGTGTACTAATGGCCTCAGGCCCTGGGCCGGAGGACCGCAGCTTGTGCACGCCACATATACTGCTTGACGCCGCACTCTAACTCTCCTGGATCTTTTGCTGTGCCTACTGCACCTGTGGCCGCACTGTGGCCTAGATGGTGTGCAAACTGTGCAACCACCGCTAGGTCGCTTGGCATTTGTGATGTATTTGGAGCCGCGCATGCATAGTGGGACCGTTGGTGCCATGGTCGTTTGCCGTCTACCTATTGGTGGCGGCGATTGACGGCAGGTATTGGCTGTATGGGGGTGCACTCCGCGCACTGCTCGCGCACTTCAACCATTTGGGCGTCTAGCCGTACTAGAGACGCATATTTTGGGATACCAGGGCATCAATTGTTGTCAAAGGTACATCCCTAGGGAGTCCCCAAGATCATTCAGAGTTCTAACTACAACGAGTATAGTGTGTAAGGGGGTACCCTTGCACTGCCCCCCCGAAGAGCCCCTAGGTACACCCCTTCCAAAGGCCCCTAAATGTAGGTCATTCAAACTACCCTAGAAGAAGACAAATACAAGCTACCTTCCCTTCACATAAGCGCTCCTAAGAATGACCTCGTTGGTCGTATCATGTCCTAAGTCATGCAAAATAGCCCAAAATCTCCCAAAACTAGACCTAAATCTGAGACAATGGCAAAGGCGCCAAACACCCAAATATCATAATTACTTTGTACATAATGTCAGCGGGTGAATTTTGACCTTCGATGATTTTTTCGATTTTTTCGTGTGCACCATGGTGATCATGTATAGGATGGATGACCATGTTCATCACATTCTGCGTGACGGCGACCATCCACGATCTTATTTTGTTATCTCGGGGACGAGGTCTCTGGGCTTTGGCACCCCTCTTCATCGTATTCCTTCTGTCGTTGCTCCTTCGTTATGTGTCCGTCACCTCAACTCAAGCGCTAAGGGTACTAGTTTTGGTGCTTGTGGACAATTGGGAGCCCTCGGCACCCATCGCTAGACCCTTGACGGACCACTTGTGGCGTAATTGGGGCGTGCTTGCGTAATCACCACCAAAATCCTTTGCCCTTGCCCCGTTGCTGATGCTGTCGATCACGTCCACACTACCACATGGGATCTTGACCTCTATCGTGATCTTCCGGGCAGTCTCTGTTGGGTTCTAGACGACGATGGTCCCATGCCGAGTCACAACGCAACGTGTCTCCATGCCCATTCGAGTGGGGCAACGGACGTGCATGCACCCTTTGACTGCTATCACTAAATGCCATTGCGGAATGCGCGTCACCACCACATCATGCGCCCTCATGCGGCCGGGGGAAAGTGCCACCGGTTGCCGTGACCCCTACGAGGATGCGCCTTTGTGCACTGCTCTGCCGCTGGCGCCACAACCGCACCACCTGCACATCATCTGGGTGAAGCAACTCGTGCCACTCGCCGCTTTCCGGCTCCACTTGCATGTACCGGACGTTGACGCTGCCTGGCAGCACCCCCACCACCCATGGGCCCAGTTATATCGCCCGATCGAGCTGGAAGTCGCCAAGTGGCTGGACCACCACCTCATATACCCACGGTACCGGACCGTATTCCGCTGTGGGCATCCCCTAGTTGCTGTCATGCCTTGGAGTTGACTTGCCACGCCGGGCCACGTCAGCAGACATTCACATCCGCGAACATCTATTGCCGTCTAATTGTCAAGCCCTTGGACACGATACACTGCCGGATGGGCAGAACATGTGTGTGTGTGTGTGTGTGTGGTCACACACATCTGCAAGGCCTGCACGAACCCGAGGGATTGCACCCGCTCGATGCACACTGGCCAGATGGCCGCCGCATGCGGCCCCTTGAGACCATGTTCCCATGGTTGTGCCCATCCAAAGTACACTGTTAGGGCCCTCCCGGCCGGGCTATGACTACGCCTCGCCAAGCCCTCATGAGCTGGACTTGTGACCGTAGCCGCGTATGCATCAGGGCTGCAATCGCCCCTTTGGCGGCTCGCCAGTTTCGCTTCGTCACCGGGCATTGATGGATGCGGTGTCGGCGCAGTACCGCCGCGTGAATTCCGCACATGGGACATTCCAGGGAGAGGCGCACCATGGCAGTGTCTTTTGGCTATAGCGGGCTCACCTTTTCCCACGCACGGCGATGTGCCGCGTGTGGCCCACGGTAGCCGCGGACGGCGTCTTGCCTCCGGTCTTACAGCCAAAGGACATGCTGTACATTCTCTGCACTGTCATCTCACATTTTGGATCCCCATTTGAAGTGTCCTTGGGCCACTGGGCGCACGTCACATATGAGTGCATCCCCTTTGCCCCAGAAGAAGGTGTCCCCGTCAACCCACAACCTCGAAACATGCCAGTGACCCGCGTTTGGGCCTTCTTCACACACTTGATGACGGACAGTATCTGCTCGATTGTTTTCTTTGGAAACTACATGCTCTGCCATTCTATGATTCTATGCTGGCCCCCAGCCGATTGAGCCCGACCGTGCCACATGGAGCTCTTTGGCCGCTTCCACGCACTGGAGAAGGTCAACACATCCCGTGGCCATGGGACGATGCTGTAGTTTGATCACCGCGGCCCGGTTGTCCACAAAACGCAAGAATTCTAGTTTGGCCTCCATGCTGCCCACACTATCCAGCATAGTTTGTGTTGCTTCATGAACTATGGTGGCCTCGAGCAGCGTTGTGGAGACCCCTAGCAACCGCATCCACGCCGCGGCCTCCCATAGAATGTCGCCATCCAGTCTGGCCAGCATAGCCCCTAGCTCCCACTCTTGCTGGGCCGCATCTGCACTGACATCGCCCACGAGGATTAGTGGCTGCCCCGCTAGCTTGCCTGTGTACGTCCACTTGTCTCCCTGGCTGCTGTTGGGCACGAGACTCATGCTCCACCTAGGCTGTGACACAGCGCACAAGCTTGTGACACCCTGTGTCGCGACCGGCGCTAGCTGTTGAGCGGGCGGGGCTTCTGTTGTTTTCGCACACTCGTTGGCTGAGTTGCCACTGTACTGCCTTGCGCATCTAGCCATGTGGGCAGTTGGCAGTTGTGGTGAGCTCTTACAGAAAGCGAACCCACACACACGTGGCCGGCTGTGCCGTAGTGAGATAGTCGCTTCCGAAGATGAAGCGCCATGGCGTCTTCTTTGGCAGGTCCCAAACTTCCCTGAGCAGATGGGCTACCGCCTACACGACCGCCGTCACTCCCGTGGGCCTGGGCTCCCACACCAGCGCATCTACCACCAGCCGCACCACATGCCGATTGACCCACGGATTGATGACAACCCCTTCCACTAGCACTCGCGGCACCTCGATGTTAGACGCGTGTAGCTTGGTCCGTGCTGGCACTCTCTAGCTCAGGCGACGCATCAGTGCTAATTCTTCCCGTCCATTGGCATACCAGTTGGTGTCACCTCCCCAAAGCTGCACATACTCTCCCTTGCGCTTGGCTGCCATGGTGTACCCGCCCACTCGATGTTGTTCAGCTGCACTCCTTGTGCACTTGGTGTCTAGTGCAGCAACGTGAATTTGTCTACGTTGATCACCAGATTCATGCAGTTGCCATGCCACAACCGCTTGTGGTCCAAGGGCCTCTTCACTTGCGTAGTGTGCAAGAGCACCCCTGCTGTGTGACAGCGGCACCACTGTGCCAGTAGCATGGTGAATCAGATGAAGTGTATGGGGCCAATGCTGGGGCCAATGCCTCCCCCTTGGATCACTCTTTCTCCGATGCTATATCCCTTGGCCAGTCGATACGGTGTCAAGACGAACACTAGGAGCGCGGCTTACATGCATTGTGCTTCGTCCCATGTCTTGCAGAAGGTTGGCTCGTCACTCACCAAGTGCGTCATGCCGATAAGGTCAAGCTGCCCGTGCGCGTTGGACTGATCCAGGAGCAGAACCGTCGGCACGGTACCACCGCTTGCTTGGTCACAGTATACACCAAGCGCCGGAGATGCACTGCTAAGGACCCTTGCGTCCCTGCGTGTTGGAAGCCCAGCCGGTCCGGAGCCCCCATTCGCCTCTTGACCGTGCTCCATTGACCTCGTTGCCGGAGGCACAGGATGCTTCCTTCTGCCGGCACTGGTCTCGTTCTTTTTTTGATGTCGTGCCCTCTTTTGCTTGGGTTTTTGCATATGGTTACAGCCCATGGAGACGGCTAGCAGTTGATCCATCGGCCGATTGAGCATTGTTGCACTTTGAATATGCCCCTGAGGTCCACATGCTTTTGTAGCCGGGGCGCAAACCCATCCAAGATCATGGTGTTAGATTGCTCACTTTGGACCACTTCCACCGTGTCACAAACCGTGAAGGGATAGCAGACCTTGAAGTACTTTGCCCTTGGACTCCCGCACGATCTGCACTTTCCTTGCTGCCGCAACCATTTCGTAAGTTGTGATTGGATGTGAACCTACCAGGGGCGCGCGGTATTCATCCACTGCTGTCCGAAGCAGCGGCTACGGCGTTGCCTTGCGGAACAACTTCCAGGACTCGTTCGCCTTTGACCATGCGCTATTGCTATGGGTCCCTCAATTTGTTCAAGCTGAGCAAGGGGCAGGGCTTGGCAAGCCGCAAGACACACATGGTTTCTCCTCTGAGACCCGCTGCGTGGAGGGTGTTACGCTCATATACCATGTTGCGCCACGCTTGGTCTGCAACGGCTTGACGGAAATCCGCCTCATCTGCTTGATGCTCCGGCTCGACGAGGCTCTGCAACTCTCCCAGTGCCCAACGGGGTAGCGTGCCTCCCACTTGGCCCCTGCTATAGGTGCCATGGCTTCTCCAATGAGTATCAGCCATGCCTCTGTAGACAGGTCCCCGTAGCTTAGCGCATCCATCAGATTGGCGTATGCACGCCTGCGTGCATCCTTCCATTCCGCAACCACCACTAGTCTGTGCCCCTTGGCCATTCTTGCTCCACCTCCGGAGTAGGTGACAACCATCGCTATCACCCACGGATGGTTTGCCACACTTGGCGTGTACGTCATGTGGCTTTCGTCTACGAGGGAAGACGGAACTAGCACCCAGTCTTTATGCAGCGGCCCTTCATTGCTGTTGGCCTTGATACGCGTGCGGAGGCTCCTGGCTAGGCCACGGGTACCCTCCTGCCGGGGTACGAAGCGGTTCTAGTCTCACAGTATGAACACTAGCACGCCCGTATACATCTCCGCCCGCCCTATCAGCGCCCGCGCCTCATTGGCATATTGTGTTGCCTCCTTACGTTTAGGCATGTACACCCCCCCCCCCCCGACCAGGTGTTGCCCGTGACGCCAGTGCACAACAGGGAGTGGCGCGCATCTCGTACTTTTTTGTGTTGCTCTCCTAGCACCTGGCGAATCCACATGACGATCATCTTCCCGCAACCCGCTGCACATCCCTGGATGGTGTGATATCCAGGGAGGTCAAGGTTTACTATGGTATTTTGGAACCACATTTCACTCAAGATAAGCACATTTGACCGCAGCTGCACCAGCATGGCCTTCGCCACGTCCCACTTGACCTCAGCGAGGCTTTGGACATTGGAGGCCGCCAGGCTCCATCGCCTGCGCTTCCTTGGCCCCCTCAGCAAATCACCGGCATCTCTCCCCACTCGTCCCCTTGCATAGTCAGCCCCAGCTCCAGTGTATCGCCGCGAGGAAGACACGCACACACCTGCAGGGCCCCCGCCACCGGCGTGACCTCCACAGTGCAAGTGCAAGCGGTGTGCTCTATCTGCCATCTTGTGGTCTTGTGGTATTGTGCCCACGAGCTCACTATGCTTGCTTCTGCTTCTGGTAGCTTCTTGCGTGCCACTCCTCCATCGGCTCCATCGGTGCCATTGCTTGAGTTGCGCGCCTGCATGAACTAGGCGCACTGCCTCGCGCACGTCCATGGTCTATCAGGCGCCGCGCCTCGCCATCTTTGCTGTGAGATGCACCTGGAGGATGATCCCCATCTTTTCCAGCCACGCCCTGCCTCCAGTTCAAAGGATGTGCCCCCGCACTCAAACCTGCCAGGTGTACGCAGTCCGGCCGTGTCATCTCCTCTTGGGGATGCCACCCATCTCACCCGATGGATACCCAGGCGTTCCGGACATGTGGGGTCTTTGCCTTGAGCATGCACCATGTGCCATTCCACCACTGCTGCAGCTCGCAACTGGCTCATGCCGGGCGGCGGCTAGACAGTCCCCCACTAGATTTTGGCTTCCTGCTTGGCTGTGGTGATCCGTGGTGCGCTCTTCTTGGCATGCTTCGCTTTGGGGCCCACTACCCAGAAGTCTTGCTCCACTGAGGCCATGCTATACTGAGCGTCCGGCGCATGCCCAACACCCCGAATGTCTCGGGCGTCACACCACGTCTCCAACTGTCGCCTCGTTTGGCTCCGCCTCTGTGTGGTGGGCACCAACCACTTTCCAGTACGGTGTACCAATCCCGTCTACGCTGCGCGTAGCCCCTTGCAAACTCCAACCCACGGGGCATCCTCGCAGTAGACACGGCCACCTAGACACTTTGCCTCACCCTGGCCCCAAAGGGATAGGTAAGGATTCTCTACCGTGTAGGGGGGGTTGGCCGCATAGTGCACTATGTTTCCCATACCTTCTCGTTCCGGTTGCCCTGCTTTGAGCTTTAGGCCGTTCTTGTGGCTATGCGATGCGGGATGTGCCGGCAGCGAATGTCCTGCTTCTGCCAGTATTTTTGCGTTGTCCCATCTCGTGATGGTGAGCTTCGTGCCTTTGGCTCCGTCTGGTCCTGAGAGTCTCGGCGTGACTTCTTGTTGGCCCTGCACTTCAGTATTGATACTCTCCTGATCCGCCACCACTTGGATTGACTAGCGCACGTTGTGCTTGTCGCACAGCTGAACTATATTTCCCCACATTTGCTCTATGTTGCTGTACCTAGGTCTGCAGGGTCAGAGCCCTTGACAACCCGTATTGAGACCACACCCAGCGCCCCCGTATGATCCATCACTATCTCGAACTGGCCCGCCTCGTTGTCCTCCCGCTGGACCGCTTTGATGACCTTGGCGGACACGGGTGGCTTGAACTTGGACTCCTGGAACGCTTGTTGATCTCCCTTGCGCTGACGTTCTCGCTCCGCTGCTGCCGCCCATTCTTCGTGCAAGGCCTCGGTCACTGACGCGGCCGCCGAGGAGGGTTCGTCACTTGGTGTCAATGGAAATAACTTGCGCCACGTCCCTTGGTTCGGGGGTTGCTCTTGTTCACGGATCACCACTCGCCAGGCTGCTCGTATGCGCAGCACCTCGTGAGTTGCGGCTTGCTTCTAGTTGGCGAGGATATTCTTGAGCTACTTACCTATGTAGCTGGTAAGGCGGGCCATGATGTCTTTTTCCGTGGGTACGTCAGTCATGATTTCCATAGCCGCATCTGCCTCCCCTGCCTGCACGAGAGCCGCACTGCCCGCATCGATCATCGCCTCCGCTTCGGAGCTCAACAAGGGACCCGGATGCGAGATTTGTCAGTGCGGCGTTGCCACTCCTTGCCTGGTCCTATTGTCAGCGTCACGTTCCGGCTGTCGGTGGTCCCCTATGCTGCACACCCACCCCCTGCACTGCCCCACTGCCGCGAAGACGAGAGCTGCCGTCTCGGAATGCGTCTCAGACGGAGGATGGCTCGCGGGTGTCAGCGACTCAACCACCACCATATTTTTGCTGTAGACCTTGTCGACGAGTTGCTGCATGATCGGCTTCCACGCTACCCTGCGGTCGAGTCTCTCCATTGTGGCATCATCGAGTGGTGAAACCATGCAGGCATTGGCCCTTGCCGCTTCCCGTATGCAGCGTAGCACCACTTTTCACTTTGCAAGTACGGTCAACCAGCCACCTGCGCGTATGGATTCTTGGGGCACATCCAGGGACCTGGCCACCCCCTGCAATTGGTCCGCCATCAGGACTTGTGGTCCCGATGCCATGGATTGTATTGCAGGTTCACTGCCGGCCAGCCGCGCTCGCTCCGTGTTGGACAGACGCGGCGTTGCCAACGAAAACTACAACACTTGGGAGGCCTTGGTCCCCTTTGTCAGCGCCTCCGCATACAACAACTTGACTGATCCGTCACGGTCACAGAAAACGTACTCCACGTTACTCTCCTGGACGTTCACCCTCTCAAAAGTCTGCAGTGTATGCTTGCGGTCCACGGCTTCATGAGCTCGGGGATTTGCCCCATCACTGTCGGACCCGTTCCTAGACATTGTGTGTGGTGGCCTGTGGTGGTAGAGAGGGGAGAGGGCAGTTACCTACACTGTAGGCCTCCTCTATACTCCCTTGCTGTCTACACTCTTGCCACTGGTGCAGTGTTCCTAGGCAGTACACGCCATCCCAGTTCGGCCGCCTCTCTGCGCTGCTGGGTACGCGTCATCTGCTGCAGTACACGCCCCTCGCCACTGGCTTCCTTGTAGCCTAGCGTGGTACGCGTCGTCTGCTGCAATACACGTCATCTGTTAGGAGGCAGCAACCCAGACCAGCCTTCAGCCAGTACACGTTGTCTGCCATCTTATCATTCTGTGGGACATTGTGCCATAAGAAATAAAGAACCCGCAGCTCTTGCAGTGCTCACTGCACCGGTCTTTGCGTACTCCCATTGAGTCGCTCTCAATGTGCACTCCGTCGCATTGCGCTCGCCTTGTGCCCGCATCCACTGCTGTTCATACGTGCCCGCATTGTGCCTGCATCTCGCCCGCAATCGAGATAGTGTGTGCCCGCAATTGATCCACCCTCGAGGCACGTCGTCCCCCGTCCTCCGCCCGCCGAACTCCTTTTGGCGTGCACCCAGGCTGCACTCCTTCGCATTGTGTCTGCATTGTGCCCGCTTTTGCACTCCTTTGCATTGCGCTCGCATTGTGCCCGCATCTTGCCCGCTATTGATATACTCCATGCCTGCTATGGATCCGCTCTCGAGGCACGTCGTCCTCCGTCAGCCGCCTGCTACACTACCTCTGGTGCTCCCTCAATCGTCGGCGCACATCATGCCCGCTGCGCGCTGGCATTAGACTTGTCGTGCGCGTGACAGGCAATTGGAGTCCACGGAGTTCCCTGGTGGTTATTGGCAGTGCCTGATGCCGAGGACGCATCTGGCGGTCACGTTGCCCCTTTGCCCCATGCCAGGCAGGAGCTCGGCTGGGCCCACCACGGCCACGGGCGTATGAAAACCCTCCACCTAGCCTCGGCCGGCCATTGCATCGCGGACAACGCCCCCGCAGATTCGGTCCCGTTGCTTGCTTTGCGATGTCACCTTGAGGGACTCTCGCCGCTGGGGGGTTTGCTCCCGCTCCATGGCTCAACATACTGCCTGCTGCACACGTCTCGTGTGCTGCACCTGGTCCGCCGATACCTCGCATCGTGCCCGCATCGTGCCCGCATGTGATTTGGTCGCCCCTAATCTGCTCCTCGTCTGCCGCTTGCCCACTCGCTGTCTCGTCCGCATCTTTGTAGTTGACAGCGGTTGGCTTCCTCGACCCCTGGAACTCCTGTACACCTGCAAGACACAGGGGTGTGCAGGCAGGCTCATGGCCGCCCTGACGACGCGGGAGGGAACATGGGGGGAAATGGCAAGGTTTGTTGGTTGTTGTCCCACACTTTTCCACTTTTCCATTCATGTATACCATTGCACGGTGCATATTGACTGTGCCAGCCACCTCCTGTGATGTTGAGTGTTGCTTGTCATCAGACATGAAGGAAGAAACACCCCATGCTGCATGTCTTATGCATTTCAATGGATTACAAGCTTTGTTTTGTTTCGTGTTGTTTTGTGCAAGGGTGGCACACACGGTATCAGAGTAGCAGAATCAGGGGAATACCAACTTCCCCTGAGGCCCAGGAGGTGTTTTGGCGGCAAGTGGCTCGCTGGGGCACAATATTTTTGGGCATCCCCAACTTTGCACCATTTTCCCATTGGGCTCCCCGAAACAGCCTCCATTTCCACTCATTTGCCCCAGACCCCCCCCCCCCCCATTTTACTATGTCGGATGGGCCTGGACAGGGGGCCTCCACCACCGGGTTTCGCTTCAGCGGATACCCCTCCCGGGGAAGGTGCAATTCGGATGGGGCAGTGGTACCACTGCCATAACAAGTGCTACACACTTGGAGGTGCGGTGGGTGTGATGTCCTCTGGCAAACCTCACCAGTCTCAAGACCTACTGACCTGGTCCTGTGGTCTAGTGGCTCGGCCCTGACCTCGTGCATCATGTCTTGGACTGTGCACCACTGCCCATATGCCTTTGACGCTGTGACACAGTGTGGGACGTGCAGTACTGCCACTGCTTGTGGTGAGTGCAGATACTCCACTGACTGCTAAGCGTAGGGCACACAGTGCCCCCGGTCAGTACCATGAAATAACATGGTGTGTGTGGGTGTGTGTGTGCACGACGATGGAACACAGGGCCGGGATACACAGTGCGCTGTAAGGAGCAGAGTGTGTTGGGATTCACTGCGCCATTCACTGCGCCTGGGTCGCCCATGGTCAGCGGTGTCCTGTTACCCCCGAGTCCAACGCGGGGGAGCCTGCGACGCCCTGACAGGTCAGCCACAGGGTCTCAGAGCCCGGCGCTTCAGGCCACGTCAATGCTGGTGCTGGACACATTCCCATCCCATCCCATCCCCCCATTTTACTCCATTTTACCCCATTTCCCCCCAGTTCCCCCCACTTTACCTAAGAGCTGGGTGCTTTTTGGGTACCTTCCCGGGCGCTTTAAGGGCTGACCTAGCTGGGCGCTTCCGCGGACTGCTCGAGTTCCTGGAGTGACTCTGGAGGGTGGCGACCATCGTCGTTCGATGGTCAAGCTACGGTCAGCTGACATTGAACTGAAGTACTGTGTGAAATGCCACAGTGATTCTGGATGGTGGCGACCATCGCTGATCTATGATCACAAAAGGTGTTGTCCAGGCTACAGCCGGCATAGGGAGTGTATTGATTTCGGACCCAATTTAACTCGGTACCAATTTTGCTGCAGTTTGGGGTTAAATATCATGTTTGTAGGCTGAGGGACATTTGAGTTGCGCTTGTTTGCCCAATGGTGCCCACAAGTTCATTTGAGGGGCCCTGGGCATTATTCTGACCCTTTGCAGGCACCAGCGCGACAGTTCCCATTTCCATGTGCTGCATGCAAGCTACGGCCTTGTCTAAGCTACAGTGGGTGTAGGGACCATATTGATTTGAGGCTTTTCTGGGGGGTATCAACCATTAGGTCCCTCAGCTCATCAAGGGATGCTGCACACTGCCAGGGCCTATCGGTGCCACGAGTTGATGGCACAGCGCACCACGATTATCTCTGTCCTTGATTAGCCCGCCTGTAAGGCCCTCTGAGAGCAGGGGCCCCACCCGACCCCCTTCCCCTTCCCTGCGTCATACACCCCCCCCAGTCCGTGATTTTTGTGTTGATGCAACTCAATGGGAAGGAGCTCAGGCGATTATTAGCCTCGGCAAGCACCACCAAACGAGCCATGGTCTGCCTGGCACAGGCCCACACGGGCTGCTCTGGTGTCCATTTGTGTCGAAGCTTCCCTTGGGGCCGGCGGGTGGGCCGACCAGAGCATGGCACAAGGCAAGCCGACATGCCCTTTGGGTCTGTACCCATAACTCTAATGTGTTTGGTCCATGCGCATATCCTCTGGAAGACTGACTCCTGCAGCAGAGCCGTCCACCAGTAGCTTGTGGAATGGCTGACATCCGTTGCTTGTTTTTCTTTGTTTTCTTTTTTTTGGAGGCAGGTGGGTTGTTTCAGAAAGGCCGCTTGGGAACCGTGAAGTACAAGTGGTGTCCAGTGCCATGTCTTTTACATAACCCTCTTGTTGATCGAGGCCATTAGAGAAGTTGAGTGGAGGGGGAAGTGGTGGGGTTGCAGTTTTATGGGTGAAAGTGGACTGCTTGTCCCACGGCTCACGATTGCCGCTTGTTTACTGCGGCATCTTGTGTCACTGCAGCCTCCACCAACGCCATGGGCCTCTGCGAATCCCAGTTGCACTGGCCCTGGGGCACCGAGTATCATCCTGTCACTGTCCGTTCACCTGCGGGAGGTCTGTGCTACATGCGCCCTCTGCAAATACGCAGTGCGCTGGTCTGGCGGCTGGCCTTTTGACCAGTGGAAGAAGTGATGGGGGAGGGCGCATGCTTTCAAAGGGCTGTTGCTTCCCAGGGCCACCGTTACCGTGGCTTCCTGATCACAATCAAGCCATTGCTTTGTGGCAGAGAAATCCCTACCCCAGGGGGGGAGGGTGGGTCACAGGCCTTGTGCACCTAAAATCGGTCTCCAATGTCGGGCCTCTTTAATGAACATCATTTCCCCGCCAGGGTAAAGAATCGTGTGGGAGGGTGTGGGTGGGTGCACTGGGTGTTGCCAGGACCCCAAATGACCCCTCCCCCCCCGGGTCCTTAAGCAATGGTCTGATCACCACAGCATGCCTTGCGTGCTGTGAGGGCCCTTGTAGGGCTGTCCTCGCAACCTGGTAAGTGGGTGAGGGGGTACCAGGTGTGGCGGACACCCCCTGGGGGGGGAGGGGAGGTTTGATGGGTGGGTCGAGGGCCGGGTGGGTGGGTGGGTGGGTGGGTGGGTCAACTGTGTTGTTCAGGAAGAAGGGATCCCACACCCCGGGGGCTGGGGGTGGGGGTGGGGATTTCCTGGGTGCTGGCTTTGGGAACTTTGCAACCGAGGGGCATGAAAACATTGTACCGCATGTGTTGGCTGTTGAAAAGTTGACGCAGGGGAATAAGACCCAGGGCACACAGCGCAGCAAGATGCAACGAAGCCTTCTGCATGGCCATCATGGTAGTGTGTTGTGTGGGAATGAGGTGTCAATTGTGGAGACGGATGGTTCTTCATCCTGTTTCCATCAGTGCGGTCATTTCGGAGTCTCTCTCTCTCTCTCTCTCTCTCTCTCTCTCTCTCTCTCTCTCTCTTTCCTTCTTCAGGACCGCCCTTAAGGTTTGGTCTAACCTTAACCCTAATGCTAATAATCAAGACTGATTATTGGGACCGAGCTGGTGGGGAAGGAGGGTACGCATGCAACAGCTTGAAGTGCACGAAAGTTGGTACATGCTATACACTTGATAGTTCGAGTGCGGTGCGGCTTCATCTCCATGGGTGTACTTTGCACAAGCATAGGAAGTTTGAGACTTCTTAGTTTAGAGCGGGACTGCGGTGAAATGGAAAGCAACACCGAATACCAAGGATACTAAGGATTTGGAGAGTGGAAGAATTGGTGGTAACGAATGGGATCGTGGTGAAGCGAAAGCCAAATACCGAGGGGGGTGGCTTGTTCCAATCCAGGACCCCCCCCCTCTCCGGACCCCCCAAAGTTTCGAGCCTGTTTGTTCTGCAATTTCAGATTTTTGGGGGAAGTGCTAGTGCTGAAGGCGCCGAAAATTTATTTTTGGCCTTTTGAGGGGGTAGTTTTCTTTTTTTTTTTTTGGCCTTGTGTGTCTACACTCCACATCCTCAAAATTTTGTGGAGAATTCAAAAATGGGTGACAAACACCAAAAAAGTTTCTACCCCAATGGTGTATTGATCAGCGCATTATGGGGATCATTTTGGGGTGTCATGTTGGGGTACCCCCCCCCCCCCCCCGCCGCCCTCCTGGGGACTCGGTGGCTAACTTGCCGACCCACCTACCCCCCCTTCCCCCCTTCTCCTAGCCCCTAAAAGTTCTCGCACCCAGTTGGGGTCCTGGATTTGAACAGGCCGCCCCCCCTTGCCAAATACCAAAATATTGACCCACCAACAAATTGAATGCATGATGGCTGGGTAACACGTTGTTCGGCAAATGCATGCGGAGCTTTCTAAACAATGGTGGTTTTTGGAGCTCAGCCTAGACAATGAAAGTCTTGTTGCTGTGCAGATTCTTGGTGCATTGCGGCAACACCTTTTGGGGACATGCTTGAGGTGTCATCGCTTTTCTATGATAGCAAGAAGATACTTAAGTGGGGCCAGATTGGAAGGCTCTGCTTTTTAGATGCATCAAAAGCACAACTGCTAAGATGATGAAGGTAGGTTGTGGAGCTGTCCCATTGGTCACCAAAGTGCATAAGGAAAGATCGCTTTGTGACAAAGCAATTGTCGTCAACATGCGGGCATGCAGCAGCAGAACGTGAAAGAAAGATATTGCGGAAAATGGTGTTGGCAGGGTGGAGCCGCATGCGACAGAAGAGAGTAGCCATACTAGGTCAGTGTGGCGGATCAGGCCCTCTAGTAGAGAAGACATGGCTTCCCTCATTGCATTACCACTTTGGCAAGGTGCCGCTTGCAAGCATCGCGGCAAACATGGGATGCGGGTACCCGGCCAAAGCAAGATATGCTGGTGTCAAAGGAAAGTTGGTCAGTAAATGCATGACAGCCATCAATGCATTGAATCGGGCTTGTTGCTTTGGGAAAATGTTCGCAAATTGCCATGAATGGCAAATGTTTGAAGAAAGCATTGCTCCACACCGATAGTGATGATTGTCACACGACCAACTCGGATAAAGAGACAGTGGAATATGTGGACAACAAGTAGCAAGGAACACAGAGAAGATTGCACAAGGGGAGGTATACTGATGTGGTTTGTTCTTTGGCGAAGAAAATTTCTTGTAGACCTTGGAATGTCACTAAAAGCCTCAATTTCTGTGTTGGTGAGTTTGCGAATTTCTACGCGAAGAACAACCTTGGCCCCTTAGAACAACCGCTGGTCAGAGAAGGGCAACTTCGAACTCTAGCAAAAGCCAGAGAAGACCACGTAAGTGACGCAACGTCACATCAAATTGAAAATCATGTGACAAATGTTAATGGGACCACGGACAAGCAGAAGCCAATTGCTGAAGCAAACATCAAACCAAAATCCTACGCAAAAAAGCAGACATGCAATGCAATTGTGAAGGACCATGCGAAGGGCGCAGCAACTGTCTTTCAACCCCCAACTCAGCTCCTCTAGCCCCACCTCGGCATTCTTGTGCAATCAAACCTGCCCTCTTCTGAAAAAAAAATGCTATTGTTGGAAACCATGCGGTAGATCGATGGGATCACAGTGCAGCGAAAGCCACTTGCCGACACACATGGAGGTAGGCAATACGGAACACCAAGGGGGGAGGGGGGGGACAAACAAACTTGCGCAAGACAAGAGATAGGCAGCCTAAAACACCGTTGACAAATCATCCTACCCTACAAAGCAAACCCATCGCCCCATTGTGCCATGCAAAATAGACATTCATGCAACCCCCCGTTAACCTCATCTACCCCATCTCTAGTGCATAAAAAAGTACGAAAAGCGGAAACCATGCAGCAAACATCCATGGGATGGAGGTGAAGCGAAAGCCACATGCCAACAAAAAAGAGGCAGGTGATAAGGAACACCAAGGTTCTGGTTTTGGTTTCGTTGGGCTATACGCTATTGGCATGCCTCTCGGCTGCCTCACGCCTTCCTGGTCAAGAGCAGCCGCCGGTGTACACCTAGGAGGCCTTACCCTTCACCCCCCCCCCCCCCCAGAGTGATGTGTGGTGTGTGCAGCCGCCGTGTGCACGACGTGCTCCGGTGGGCGCTCGCCGTATTCTACGCCTCGGCATGTTGTGTTGTCCCACCTTGCCGTGGGCCTTGTGCCCCTATGCTGTGGGCTTGGTGCCACGATGCTGTGGGCTTGTGCCACCTCGGGGTGGGCTTTGCCTGGGCTCCTCGACGCCGAGAGCTTGGCACTTCCCCTCGCCGGGGGGTAGGGCGGCGAACCCACTTGGAGGACACCCTCCTGTTGGGGTCCCTGCCGCCGCCACCTCGTCTCCTCAGTGCCGGCAGGGTTTTGGAGGACACTCTCCTTCTGCCTACGCCGTGCAACCATCGCCAATGCTGTAGTTGTCTTGCTGCGGCGTTGCAGCTGCGGCTATCGTGCCGCCGCCACTGCAGCTGCTTTTCCGCTTGCAGCATGTGTGCTGCAACTCACTGCAGCCAACCCCCGCGCCATTACCAATCTAGGGGCTATGGGGGTGCTGCACCCTAATGCTCTCCTCCTGTAGCTGTTGTGCAGTGGCTTACCAACCGCAGTTGTGTGCCGCATCTACAACAGTTGTTGTCCTACTGCAGCATGTGTGCTGCAGCTCTCGGCAGCCTGCTTCACCTGCGGCTGCCTTGCTGCAGCGGCTTGGCGGCTGCAGATTTCTTGCTGCAGCTTTGTGCAGCCATCCCCGCCCTGTTACCAATCTAGGGGCGATGGGAGGGAGTGGTGCACCGTGCAACTTTTTTATTCTGATGATTTACTTGACACCACTGTTGTGCTTTATGGTTGCCCCGTGAGGTGCTGTCTTGCTAAGCTGGTACCCCATTTCGCCCTACCTGCCCTGAGTCCTACCTGGTTCATGCTTCTATGAATTGACCTTCTGTCATGTGCCATAAGGGTCATCTTGATTCAAATCAGGCTACAAGAGACTCATTTTCCAGGCTCTTTTCGTGGTGCCAATGTTGCTACCCAGTGCCTTTTTTGTGAGGGTTTGTTTGGTGTGTGTGATTGCCCAAAAGTGTGCGCACCATGCACACGCGCCCACTAGGGGCCAACCTTGCTACGGCATCTTTCATGCAGTAGCATTTCAGCGGCTGTCTTGCCGGAATTGTAGCAGCAGCTTTTCCGCTGCAGCATGTGTGCTACAACTCACTGCAGCAAACCCTGCCTTGTTACCAATATAGGTGCTTTGGGGTTGCAGCACCCTCATGCTCCTCTCCTGCTGCAGCTGTTGTGCAGCAGCTTATCAGCCGCAATTGCGTGCCGCAACTGCGGCACCCGTTGTCCTACTGCAGCATGTGTGATGCAGCACATTGTAGTGTGTTGCATCTGCAACTCGCTTTAGCAGCTTCGCTGCTGTAGATTTCTTGCTGCAACCTTCGCAGCCACCCGCACCCCGTGGGGCTTTGGGGGTGTTGCTTCAGCAGCCTTTCTTCCGCTGCAGCTCTTGTGCTGTAGTGGCTGTAGCAGCTTTCCTGGGGCACCTGTCATTGTCATTCAGCCAACCCCCGCCCTGTTACCAATCTAGGGGCTCATGGTTTCGCCTTGTGCGCGCACCACTTTGTTCTTCCATGGGCTGGCGTGGCTTCACGTGGTGATGTGTCTTGTTTGTTGGTATGCTTGCATTGGCCCAGCGGCCGCTTGGTGCTGTGTGCCGCCGTAGCCGAGTCGGCTTGCTGCGCGGAGGACGCCCTCCTTCTAGAGGCAAGCAGGCTTAGCACTAGACGCCAGCATCACTGGGCGCCAAATTACCCACCGTGTAAGCTCATGGTGCTCCCTTCAACGGGTTTTGGGACCGCCTTCTAGGAGGGTGTCACTTTTTGGGATTGCGTGGCCGCGTGTTTGTGTATTTTTAGGCCGAAGCACCTGGACAACCGTTGTGGTTGTCGTGCGGCGTGGGGATGAGCCCGTGGTGGACGTGGCGGACGGGGCTCTTGTCCCTTGGGGGTAAGCCGCTTGGGTGCCGGCGTGCTAAGCGCCTCATCCACGGGGCTGAGCCTGCCTGTGGTAGAGGGGTTGAAGAGGTCAATTTGGTGCATAAATGCTACTGTGTGTTCACATGGCACAATGGTGCGTTGGGTTTGCTAAAATCATGTACGGTGGGTCGATGTGTCAATCATGTTTTACATTTGCACAGCCTATCTCTTGCTTGGCATCATTTTCCTTGTCCCCCCCCCCCCCACCCCTACTTTGCGTCGGATGGACCTAGACAGGGGGCCTCCACCACCGGGTTTCGCTTCAGCGGATACCCCTCCCGGGGAAGGTGCGATTCGGAGTGGTACCACTGCCATAACAAGTGCTACACACTTGGAGGTGCGGTGGGTGTGATGTCCTCTGGCAAACCTCACCAGTCTCAAGACCTACCGAACTGGTCCTGTGGTCTAGTGGCTCGGCCCTGACCTCGTGCATCATGTCTCGGACTGTGCACCACTACCCATATGCCTTTGACGCTGTGACACAGTGTGGGACGTGCAGTACTGCCACTGCTTGCGGGTGAGTGCAGATACTCCACTGACTGCTAAGCGTAGGGCACACAGTGCCCCCGGTCAGTACCATGAAATAACATGGTGTGTGTGTGTGTGTGCGTGTGTGTGCACGACGATGGAACACAGGGCCGGGATACACAATGCGTTGCAAGGAGCAGAGTGTGTTGGGATTCACTGCGCCTGGGTCGCCCATGGTCAGCGGTGTCCTATTACCCCCGAGTCCAACGTGGGGGAGCCTGCAACGCCCTGACAGGTCAGCCACAGGGTCTCAGAGCCCGGCGCTTCAGGCCACGTCAATACTGGTGCTGGACACATTCCCATCCCATCCAATCTCCGCCCCTAGTGTTCCTCATCCCCGGTGTCACCCCTCCATAAGGGTGCCCCAAGGCTGACAGAGGAACCCACCCAGGCAAGAAAAGCAATTAGTGGAAACCATCAGGCAAAGATTGATGGGATTGTGATGAAGCGAAAGCCACGTGCCGGTCGAAAAAGAGGCGGAGAATATGGAACCCCTAGGGGCTGAAGGCAGTCTGCTGCACCTGGACCCTCTAGCATTTCTCCCACATTCTTCCCCCATCATCCCAGATCCCACATACAACAGTGGCAACTGTGATTGTGAGTGTGTTCGTACACGATCACCCAGAAATTGTGATTGATTTTTCAACCTCACTGCCAGGGTGGAAACAGCCCCCCCCCCCCCACCCCCCGGGTATAAGAGTATGCACGTGTTCTTGTTTTCTGTGTGTATTTTTTGCATGCTCTTATTTGGAAGACCCCCCATGCATTGTTCCCAGCCCTCTCGGTTTTCAGAAATGTGGCACAGTTAAATGTTCTTGAGGATCCCTCTTTTTGGGTTGATGATGTTGTGGCTGCCAGAGATGAGGATGAGGCAATTGTGAATGATTGTTATGAAGCAGCCACAGATGCCTCAGACTATGATGGCAGTGTGTGTGGAGGTGAGAGTGACAATGACCATGATGAACACAGCCCACCAGAATTCTTTGTTGATCAACCTGGGTCTGAAGTTGTTGATGATGGCGCTGCATGTTCTTATTTTTTGGACTAACTAATAGGAACATGCATGCGTGTTCTTATTTTGACTGCGTCTTCTTATGCTGGGGGGGGTTTAAATCCTCGCCCGTGGGCCCCATAGAGAGTACGTTAGCAAGCCGGGCACGCGCCGGGCAAAGTTTTCCCACGCTTTGGTGTGGCCCCTCGAGTTGGGGATAAGGACTCCCACTCTTCAGTGTGGCCAATTGAGTGGTTCGTCACGCACAAGAAGGGGATTCTTTGATTTTGAGGTGGGTGGCCATGATGGGGCCTACAAGGGTAGGGTGCATGTGATCGTCCCATTTGTTGGGCGAAAAAATGGCAAGTTAATTGGGCTGCCAACAGTCATACAATGTTCTTGTGCTAGGGTTCTTGGGCTAGAGGAGAGAGTGATTCTTGGGGGTAAAGCATTGTGATAGATGGCCAGAACATTCATTTGGATGCTGGGCGCGCTGGGCGCGCCGGGCAAACGTACCCTCACAGAAGGTGCCACCCGGGATACCCGGAGATGGAGCCCGGGACCCGTGCCACTGGTTATGGCGTCCATGTAGAAGAAAAAAGTTCCCTCAATAAGCCAACCATGTTTTTACCCCCCCACCCCCCACCCCACACACACCCTCCCTAAAAAAGGTACCCAGGTGGGGGGGGGGGGGGGGGGGGCTGAGGAGCCAAAATCGAAACGGAAAAATCGTTGGGGGATAATTTTGTCTCCCAAATGATGATTTTACAAGGGGCCTAAGATGGAACATCACATGTTGGGATATGTTACGCACCTGGGGGGGGGGGGGGTAGATGGCTCTCACCTGCGCTTGACCTAACATTCCTCTTCAATGTGATTGGGAAAAATGGGCACAGAACAGCGGCAGCAGCAGCTTCATGCACAAACAGGCCACCACTGCAGGCAATCTTGGCTGCTGTACTTTGATTTGTCTCTGGCCACAATATTGTGGATCAAGTTCCCCTTTCAATGCCCCACTCTTCTCATAGCCTATACATTGGCAGCATGGTCCTTCATTTCATTTCAACAGAACATAGTCTGTTGCCTGTTGCAATGGTCGCCTTTGAAATTCCCCATTTTCAGTCTCAGATTCTTCACCTGCTTGAAATTGTCTATGGAGGGTTGCCTGAAGCGCGCACTGTGGCAAGCACCAGGACGCACCGTGGCGCACATGATGGCACAAACAGTTTGGGGTGATATGGTTATGTGGAACGTTTGTTTGAATGGCCCATGGCGTTTGGACAATTTTTCACAAATTTTGGCAAGGCTCAGGGAGACGGAATCGGAGGAGACCATTAAAAAAAGGGCCTAAATTATGATTTCCAGGCCTTTTCGGTTTTGTAGGTGCTGCTTCCCCAGGCATTCCTGTGACAGCCTATGCAATCAGGGTCAATATCCAAAACCTCCTGCGCAAGATACATACTGTGCAACAATGCCCCCCCTGAGATTTGGCATCTTTTATTAGATATTTGTCCATGGTCCTGTACCAAATCAGTTCTGCTTATCTTTGCTTCTACCGTAGTGCTACCGTAGTGCTGCACATTTTCCACAACTGCAACCTGCATTCATTAAATCCAAGGTGCATACCTTTTGGACAAAATGTGCATGTAATGTCTCTTCCATCATAAAACCATGGTCGTCTGCTTGTGTATTGGCATGGGTACGTGTGTGTGTGCTGCCCAATTTTAGAAACAAGATCATAGCGTTCACTAACATACACCAACATCTACAGCTCTGTTCACACTGCAGCATGTTGAATCTGTTGAATCAAGGCTCTCATTGCCCCCTTTCCACCCTCTCAGCACAACAGCAACACTATGCACACAGCTTGCATCCCTACCGCGTCCTGCAGCCCACATGCGCATGCTCTGACCCTTGGGCAAGGGCCCTGTCTATGTGATAGGGGAGGGGTGCGGGAGGAGTGCTGGGGGACATTTATCTCAAGTGAGCGAGGAAGGGTTTCGAAGGCGGTATCCGGAGAAGTGCCGGGAATTGTTCTTGGTGTCCAACATGCATCGCTATTCAGCCTTGTAGCTGATATTCCCTCCACCATGAGCTCGGTCCCAATATTAAGTGTTGATTAGGTTCAGGGTCACGGTGCCGGTGGAACCGGACTTGGTTTTATAACCCTCTTTAGAGTCTAGGTGGACCTAGACCTAAGTTTGGCAAGCAGCAGCAAGCAGCAAGGAGCAAGCAAGCACGCATGCAAGCACAAAATGGGCAAAAATCACAACTCTGTCATGGTGTTTCGGATTTAGCCCAAATTTAGGTGGATGATACCAGTGGGTGTGAAGGACAATCACACAAAGCATGAGTAAGAAGCTCAACGGTGGCGGCCGGGAACGGCTGTTGCCCTTTTTGGTGTAGTCTGGGTGCCTAGAATGTCCATGGAGGGGTTCATTTGCATTGAAACCAATTTGGATGATAGACCAAACACCTGTGCTGGTTGTCTAGTGTGTTGTGCACCCATTTAGTGGCCCCAATGATCTCTTTTTGGGCCCCAAAATACCGCGAACTGAGCATTGAAAAGCACCCTTTTTGCATACTTTTTCAAGTTCCACCTTTGTGGGCCGTGTTTGAACGGCCATGCCTTTGCGTCGGCTACCCTTGTGGTGATAAGTAATGATGAAATGGATCACTTGCAAAGTAATTATATGCTGTCAACACCCTTCAATGCCCTATGGGCACCACTAGTTTACAGGGGTCACCTGTGGGTCCAAAAGGGGTCAAAAATGTTTCTTTCCAAAATCGTTCCTAGACCACTTGGGGTGCTCAATGAAGTGGTTTAAGGCTAATTTGAGCCATGTTTGACCCATATTAGCCCATGCAAAGTCCCGGAAACCCTTGAACTGGGCAGTTTTAGGACCGACAATGCGTACTGCGTGCGCGGGGGGGGTCCGGGAGGAATATGCAGTGAAAGCCATGAGCCTTGTGGTGATAAGTAATGATGAACGGGTTCACTTGTGAGCCATTTCCGTGGAGTCAACACCCTTTAATGCCCCATTGGAGTGGTGTAGCGCACACAATGCACGTGCACGTGCTGGGGTAGGGTGAGAGGGTCACCTGTGCGTCCAAGAGTGGTCAACAATGAGTTTTTCCAAAATTGTTCCTAGACTGCTTGGGGAGTTCAAACAAGTGGTTTGAGGCTGTTTTGAGCCATGTTGGACGCACATGAGCCCATGCAAGCTCCAAACAAGCCTTGAATTGGGCCATTTTGGGACTCACAGTGTAGTGCGGTGCAGTGTAGTTCAATACAAGGGGGTCCCCAGCAAATGCCCGGGGAAGGGTGAAAAGGGAGGGGTGCAACAGGAGTGTTGGGGTGTGTGTCTCTTGAGCGAGCAAGGAAGGGTTTCGAGGGCTGTATGAGGGATGAAGTGGCGGGAATTGTTCATGTTGTTCCCCAACATGCATCCTTATTCAGCATTGCAGCTCATATCCCCCCACCCCCCACTTGCTCGGTTCCAATATCCGGTCATGATTATGGTTTAGGATTAGGAGTAGGGTCACCGAGCTGGTGGAACCAATCTTGCTTTTATAACCCTTTTTAGTGTCCAGGGTGGACCTACTAGGTTTGGCAAGCAGCAGCAACAAGTAGCAGTAAGCATCAGCAAAAGGGGGGGAAATCACAACTTTGTCACGGTGCTTGATTCAGCCCAAAGGTCGATGATACCCATGGGTGTGAAGGACAATCACACAAAGTATGAGTGAGAAAGCCAACGGTGGCGGCTGGGAACGGCTGTCGCAAGTGGCACACCTAGGTTTCAAGATCTATCAAAGGGGGCCATAAAATGCCCCTTTTGGGTGCACTTTGGGTACCTAGGATGTTCATGGAGGGGTCCATTTGCATTGGAACCAACTTCCAATCCATGGCAACCAAACACCGCCTAGGAAGATGGAATTTGAAAAAGTATGCAAAAACGGTGCTTTTCAATGCCAAGTTTGCGGTATTTTGGGCCCGAAACAAGTTATTTGAGCCCATTGCTTGAGTGCAAAACCCACTAGAAAATGACGAAACATGTTTGTTGTGGTGATAAATGTTTATGAAGGGTATCATTTGCAACGCCATTCTATGCTGTCAACACCAGTAGCGTGAACGGTGCACGTGCCTGGGTAGCGTTTAGGGGGGTCACCTATGGGTCCAAAAGTGGTCAAAAATGATTCTTTCCAAAATTGTTCCTAGACCACTTGGGGTGCTCAATGAAGGATCCATGGGCATGAGGCAATGGTGTGGTGCCAATGATCATTTTCAGGGGGGTTGTGTAATTCCCGAACCCAGTGGCACAAAGGTAACAAAGGTAACAACCATGACAAATGATGAAAATTTTCTCACATCGAAAAAGCCACGGGCCTTTCTACATGCATGCCTTCCCCAATGTCCCATGGAGCGTGTGGATTATTCTATCAACTACGGCAAATAAACAGAAGCACGGGTTGCAAACATAAGCACAAAGCTGAGAAATACACAGATGGTTTGGGCTCAACATGGCACAACGATGAAACGATCATGCATTAAAATGTCCCAAATGTGCAGGTATTCAGTGTTTTTGTTGCAGACACATTAAAGTCAGTAGATGCTGTAAGATAAAGTACTATGGTTTCCTTCTATTTCCATTATAGTTCTACAGCAACATGCGTGTCTAACGTGTTCCAACTGTCCAAGGGTATGATTGGGGAACTCCAATTTGTTGCCATCCTGCAAGGAAAGATGTCCATGTGACCAGGAAACCTTTCCAAACGGGTTTTACTCCTTGATTTTTTTTTGGGATACATCGCATCTTCCAATTGGCAACAAAAGGAGCGCAAGTGATCAGACCTACAAGTCGTAAAGAAAATTCTGTGTGTGTCATCATCAACTGGAGCACTGTGACCACTGTAGAGTCACGCAGAATGAGAGCGTGGAAAACTTGGAGACAAAATCGAACGCAGCTGGATGAAAAAGGCCGTTGGTTAGTCTATGCATAACTGCTTTTGCTATTGGTCCAAGGGGCAAACTGCATCTTGTGGTCGCCAAACCTGAATTCTGTTTCCCATTGGCGATCTTTGATGACCAGACTGTCTTCATGCCGAGAGGGTAACACACAGGTGGTTGGTATGTGGGCTACACTCTAATTTCTTTGCCACAGTGCTCCACCGCAATTTGAAAGGCTGATAAGTACCATCAAAGTAGCCAGGGCATGCATCCTTTCGCTACGCTTAAGCAGCTAACACACAGACAGCCCAAGACAGATAGCCTGTCTGAGTGTAACACACAGACAGCCCAAGACAGATAGCCTGTCTGAGTGTCTCATTTCTTTCCCGCTTTTCCAGTTTTTTTTTTAAAACCGGTTGGAAGAAAGTGCACTGCTCCCTTCCATATCATGCCGCGTTCCGTTACGTGGGAGCCTGGGCTCATGTCGACGACCGAACCTTCCGAAGTGGTTTCGTCCACACTCAGTGAAGGAGCGAGGACCAGAGCAAAGTACAAAGTTTGGACGGTTTGGATGAGACTATTTCTCGCCATGGTTTGTCCACTGAGTGGCGTTGTTCTACTTTCTGTATTCTTGGTTTTGGCGAGCAATGAGGAGGCCAATGCCGCCCAAACGATGGATTTGAACTTCAGGTGCGTGGGGCTGATCAACAATCTTACTCACCAACTCCAGCTTGAGCGTGGTATCTCTGCTTCATGGATATTTACCAGTGGCAGTAACGGCAACCCACCATATAGTCAGCGCCTGACGGTGAATGAAGCTGTGCATGCACTTGATGATTTCATCGACATCAACCTCAACACTTTCCCTTATACCACCATCATGAACCTGGCGCTCTTGCAGGATTTCACGGTCAATATTGAAGCAATCCGTGCTTTAGTGGATGCCATGCCGAACAGCCCTAGTGAGACCTTCCAGGCTTACACTGACGGCATTGCAGTGGCCCACGATTTAGTGGTGCACTTGGGAGCAACTGCCACATTGTTGGAGCTCTCTTTCTTGGCCCTCAGCGTTGTGGACATTATGGAGATGAAGGAGAGCCTCGGCAAGAAGCGAGGCTTCTTCTCAGCCGCGTTGTCCGCCGGAAACCTCTCACTGTCATCCGTTACAGACCTCAGGGTCTTCGTTGAATCGGAGCAGCACTACATCAAAATGGTGCTCGAAAAGGCCGGCGACCGTGAGTCCGCCGCTGTCAACGCGATGCTGGCCTCAGACGCTGTCCAAAAGGCAGTCTCTCTGGATGAGCAGTATTTACTGGCTGTTGGGTCCGCTGGGAGCCCAGAGCGCGGGTTGGATTACTTCCAGGTCCAGACTGGCGCGATAGAAGCTGTGTTCTCGCTGTTGGCAGTCATGTTGGAGCACTTAGAGGAGGGAGCCAACACTAAGCAGTGGGATGCAATTGCAGCACAGATCGCTCTCTCTGTGGGCATCACGGTCTCCGTTGCTGTGGGAATCGGGATCATGTGCATGACCGCCTGCGGCGTCACTGTGCCTTTCGCTTCTCTTTACACAGCCTCGAAGAAGCTGCACCACGAAAGCGCTGTTATGACCAGACAATGCGAAGCAATCGAGAAGTTCGTGCCACATGGTTCCCTTCAACTGATTGGGGTGAACGACATCATGGAGCTGCACGTGGGGCGACTGGTGTTGAAGCGGATGACGGTCATGGTCGGGGACATTGTGTCATTCACTGCGCTGTCCAGTAAACTGGTGCCAGATGACGTTTTCAGGTACATCAACTCATGGCTCGGCTGCATCATCCCAGGAATCCAAGATCATGGAGGAGTGGTGGACAAGATCCTGGGCGATGGCATTGTGTGTTTCTTCGCCAGTGCTGACGCAGCAGTGCAGGCAGGAACCCAAATCTTCCAATCCGTCGCCGAACTCAACCGGTCCCGCAAAGTCATGGGTGTCCACCAACTGCGGTTTGGCCTGGCGCTGAATAGCGGCAACCTCTGGATTGGGACCATCGGGACAAGCACGCGCATGAGCATCGTCACCGGGTGCTCGCCAGTGGTGCAGAGAGCCAGTGATGTGGAGGCCCAAACGCGGCAGTTCCACGTCAATATGTTGGTAACGGGCCACACTTATGACCTGGTGACGAAGGACAAGGACAGGTTCCGCAAGGTCGGACGGATTACAGAGTCTGGCTCGGAGCCACTGTGGCTCTATGAATGCGTTGCTGCATGCTGGACCGCAGCACAGGCCGAGGCAAAGCAGCGCACGCTGCAGACCTTTGAGGAGGGCGTGGCATACTACTACAGCGAGCAGCTGGACCGCGCACGGCTCAAATTCAAAGAGGTTTGTGCGGCGGATCCCATGGACATGACGGCACTGAGTTATTCCCAGGCACTGGACCCAGACGACGCCGCATCTGTAACCGGTGGAGCCAACCCCTTTTCTTGGATGCAGGTGCCGGAGCCCGCGTACCCCGTGGGTGCTCAGACCCCCACGCGCAGGATGTCCTCCTACGTCGACAGCGTTTCAACTGTCGAAGGAGGGTCCCCACGAAGTCCCCGCCAAGCGGGGCGTGGCATCATGCTGGAAGCTCCCAAAGCAAAGCAAGAAGGGGATGTGCTCGTCGTGCCCCTGGATGCATCCGCGCCATCGGGGTCAAGTGCTCACAGGCGTGGCGGCCAAGTGGCTGCTGCCCACAGCCTCAGTCCCGTGGACCAGGACGAGGACCAGGACGAGATGGGCACACAGGTCACCTACGTGATCCCCTCAGGTGTGCCATCTCGGGACTCCTCTGAGCGACAGGATCCTGGGTGGTCTTCGGATACGACGCTGAACATGACTCTATTGCAAACTGTTCTAAGTTCTGTGAACCGCAACCAACAGCGACACAAAGATGATAACGCTGTTGCGCAATCGAGGCTGAACAGCGTGGTAGTGCAAAGTGGGCCCAGCACGGCGCGTAGGGTATGGATCGGCTCAGAAACAGCTCCGGTAGGGCGCAATGCTGCTTCTAGCGCTAGCTCGCAGAGCCTCCTGGACTCCCTAAGTGAAGGTCGAACCTCCGAGTCCAAACGTCCGAGTTTTACTCATTCGCTGAGATATCAAAAAAGGATGCGAAAGGTGAAGATGAAGCTGTTGTTGAAGTTGACGCTGATGCTGCTGGTGCCCCTTGTGTCACTTGTGGTGGTGGCGGTGGTGACCATGCTGAAGCACATGGAGGTTGCCTCGCATGCGGGTACGCTCGTAACGCTGTCCAACGCGACAGGGCAGGTCAACCAAGTCACCTTGGAGCTGGCCCTCGAGAGGGATGCTGCTGTGATGCATATGTTGACGGGCGATGCGGTCTTTCAGACGCAATGGGTGTCCCACAAGCATCGCGTGAACACCGCTTTTGCCGGACTGGAGACTTTCGTGGCGGCTGAGAAGGAGAATATTCCAAGACCCGTTCTGATGAAGCTCTGGGTTTGTATGAGTTCTGTGCCTGAGAAAGAAGAGATTCTGGGAGTGACTGATGTCATGCAAGTATTCGCCTCGTACAATGCCGCCCTCACAAAGTGTCACCAGTTTCTAACACACTCTCTCCATTTCATCCCCACAGTCAGTGCGGCCCTCCGTATGACTATGTTTGTGTTGTTGTATGATACCAAAGTGGGTCTGGACCGCATGTGTATGCAGATGACACTGGATGCCTCATTCGGAAGGCTGAACCATACCTTCGTCCAGCAGATGGAGATTGGAAGAGCTGTGCGAGCCATCAATCTGCACCGAGCCATCCATCTGCACCGAGCCTCGCTGCAGGCCTTGGACCATCTGCAGGCGAATGTCCCTGAAAGTTTGAAGAAAATCGAGGAGATGGAAGCACAGCTGTTTGAATTTGCGTTATCAGACCCTCGCAATATGTCCCTCCCAAAGGGATTCCACGCTACATGCATGGCAATCAGTCACGAGCTTGCAGAAGGTTTTACCAACAGCACTGTACAGTTACACCAGAACAACGAGGACGAGGTGGCTGACACCTTAAGGCAGACTGTGTTGTACGTCACCGTCATTGGGGTGGGGCTTTTGTGTGGGATTGGCATCGGCCTCTGGGCTTCCCGGGGTATTACCCAGCCCTATGACGAGCTTCAAGTGGTGAAACATCAACTCGGCAACCACAAAGTGAAGCTTCTGGCCCAGAGGGCGGCAGGGCAAGCCTTTGTGCCATACATGACCCTTGAGGTCTTGGGCTGTACGGACATCAGCCAACTCCAGATGGGGACCAGTTGCCTGAAGGAATTGACTGTGATTTTTGTGGCTGTCAAGGATTACAACATGATCGGCGGACGATTGACTGCTGCGGAGAATATCTCGTTCCTGAACACATGGCTGCAGAGCATGATCCCGCTGGTGATGTCGGAGGGAGGGATCGTTGACAAGCTGATGGGGGACAGTATCCTCATTTTGTTTGAAAACACCGGCAAAGGACTGCGGGCCATCATAAACCTGTTCAAGAGTGTGCAGGGACGCAACGACGAGATCGCAGACACAGAAGCGGAGCCCATGTTTCTGAATGTTGGCATGAACATAGGGGACGTCTGTCTGGGCACTATTGGCACTGCAGGCCGCATGGAAACGACGGCACTCGGCGATACTGTGAACGTAGCAAGCCGTGTTCTGAGCCTATCCCGGATGTATCAGACCCCATTCCTGTGTACGCATGCCGTCCATGCACACCTTCAGAAGCAGCAGCTGAGCTTCCGTGCGTTGGGGCCTGCCATGGTAAAGGGCCGATCCAAACCTGTGGAGGTCCTTGAGGTGCTGGATGCCGAGCCCCAGGTGAAGGCCAAGAAGCTGGCATACAATGAGCATTTCCAGACCGTGTGCAGAGCTTTCAATGCCGAGCGGCACGAGGTCGCACTGCAGGGGCTCAAAAAGATCCTGCAAGTCAACCCTAACGACGGGCCATGTCTGTACTTCAAGAAGTGGATCGAGGAAGGGCCTGTGGAGTTTGTGAAATAGTGGAGCATGGGAGGGCACTCCGATGTCCCCCCCCCCTCCCCCGCCCCCATTGCGAAATATTGGAGCCCAATACACTGCATTTTGACCTGATGAAGCCTCTTGCGTCCTGACTGGCTTGTCCAACGACCATCCGCTGGTCAGACGGCATTTGTCTGCGCTTGAAGTTGTCTGGGGAGGTTGTGTAGCTCATCTGTCGTGCACCCTACGCGTGAAGTAGTGGGATCTGGTTTGACAGCACATCAGGCACATCATGTTATCAACAAAGAGCTGCAGACCTAACCAAATTCATTCACTGACTTGATTTTGCCAGCAGTCCATCCAAGTCCTCAGAGGGTTCTGCTTATACACATTGTGGTCCTGCCACGCCTGCTTTGCCCCACTGAATGTCTGCCGGCATCCTTGCCACAGGCTCGTAAGTATAGCACCATAATTGATAAGTTGTTGCTTCAGTGGTACTGGGCTTCCACGGCTCGTTGCAAAGACCAAAAGCATCATTTTCGCATCTCAGACACGGTCATGGACTGGGACATTTCTTTGTCCTGCCCCCCACCCGTTTGCAGAAACCAGCGCCAACCCGAATGTTCTTCCCCTTCAAGGCCTCTGGCCCTTGCTTTTGATGCTTGTGTGGGCATTGGGAGTGATCAGCCAGAAGGGTTGATCGAGTCCCCGTGGTCTGCAGAGAGACTGAAGATAGCTGGTTGTCACTGCGCCTGACAGAGATGCCCGACATTCTGCTGACAGGAGTGTCAACATACAGTCACGACCTGGACTTCGTGAGTGACTCCTTGCCTATGTCTTTAGGCTGGGCGAATTTGTCAGTGCCGCAGCAGCGAACCGACGACAGACGGGGCTGGAGCCCGACCACGTCCTGTGGTAATGGAGACAACCTTTGGTTTCGTGTTCAGGGGTAGATTGATTGATCCCACGTGCCCGCACGTAGAAAAAGATCAGGATACATCCGGTCAACAAGGGACCGAACAGGGCTCTTTGGGCTTCCACAGGTTTCCGGTGTACTTAAAACAGGTTTCATTTGTTTTTGGGTATTTGCTCTACATAGCAGCCGCTTTTGACTGTCCAATGGACACTGGCTGGAAGTGCCTGGGCGGGGGCATCCGGTATCTTGCTACAGACCACACTCTGCCGCCGATTGTGGACCAACATTTTGAAGTTCTTTTTGCTGCACCACATGGAATGCTCGTCACTACTACCTACTCCCCACCTTTCATATGGGCAGTACGGTCTGGAGAGTTATGCCGTATCTTGCTTGAAGTGCCTGCGGGTTCTCCATCGCAAAACAGGCGCTGTCAGAGTTACCGTCAGAGCTCTCAGCGTATGCCATTCCCCTCTGGCACAACACACCATTTCGCAATCAGGATTTACAAAGATACTTCTGCCCACAGGCAATTAGGCCTGCAGTGGTGTAAAGTGTTGTGATGCTGACGGTGACTGCTGTGATTGTGGCTGTGGCTGTTGGAAGAGAGGGCCTCGAAGCGTGCCCTCGTTAGCGAGTTTGTCTGCCTCTTCATTACCAACAATTTGCACATGCGATGGGATTCTAACACGTTCAATGAATCAATATCAGGCGCCTCCACTTCCTGTTCCGTTTCCCCGAGATCTGTGTTGTAAACTGGGCCGTTTGACCCTGGCCAGTCTTGTATGCACCAGCGGCCCGCGCCCCTGCAGCTCTGAGCAGAACACACTGTGAATCGGTGCAAATGGCAAGTTAGCCCGTGGTACAGTGCCAGGGCTTTCACCACAGCCTGCAGTCTGGATGTGTTCTTTTTTTTCGTTTAGGTCCTCAATAGCATTGCAGACAAGCTGAATATCATGGGGAAATAGCAAGGCAGGCCTCCCTTTGCTCGAGGACGGTAACCCTTGTGTTGAGACGCAGAGGGGGGGACCTGGGGACTTGTTTGCAGTTGCAGCGAACTGACTAATTTGCCAGCACAGCTGACCAGCCCCGCAGTGCTGCGCGAAGTGTGACAGCAAGACAACTTGGCTGTGTGATTCTGGAAACTGTTTTAAACATCGGTGCATGGTTCTCCGGTGCTCGACGGAAAATGCTTATTTATGGGGTCAAGTGCAACGCCCCACCCCACCCCCGTGGGCAGTCCCCCAGAATTTTGCTTTAATTTTCGTTCCAATAAGGGGGGGGCAGCCCCCCCTCCCCCTTCGGCTCCAGGTCAGCTAAAAAGCAGGGGTTTGGGGGACATTTCTCAGCGGCACGAAACAATGTTTCTTGGGCGCCTGCAGCACCCATTTTGGTGGGTCGCTGTGTGATCAACATCTACCGAAATGCCTGCAACTCACCTCATTGGTCTGAGTTTGATGTTTCTGCTGTCGCTGCAGATTTTCGAACAATAGGCGTGCGCGCAATTTGCGTGCCAAGCGAAGGGACAAGGGTGACAAAGGCAGACGATTCCACTCTAGTGCCTTCTGGTCCTCAGTCTTTGCCAGACAGCAGTTCGAATTTATCTGATGTCTCAAATTCTGGCAGTGGTTCATCAACCTCCTCCAGCTCCTCCAAGCAAATCCCTGTCAGCCCCAGCCCCCCCGCCCCTGCCGCACATTCCCCCCCCCCAGGGGTGGGGGTGGGGGGGTCACTTGCCCCAACAGTCCATCGCGCTGAAGAAACATTTTCCTCTGGTTGCTTGCGATGGGATTGTCGCGGAAAGGTCAGGTATAGTCCCCTCTCCCAAGGGGGCGGGGGGCCCTCATTTGGTGATTGTTCCTCCCTGGGGTGGGCGTCCTGGGAGGGGGGGGGACTAATTTGCCAGCACAGCTGACCAGCCCCGGAGTGCTGCGGGAAGTGTGACAGCAAGACAAGTTGGCTGTGTGATTCTGGAAACTGTTTTAAACATCGGTGCATGGTTCTCCGGTGCTCGACGGAAAATGCTTATTTATGGGGTCAAGTGCAACGCCCCACCCCACCCCCGTGGGCAGTCCCCCAGAATTTTGCTTTAATTTTCGTTCCAATAAGGGGGGGACAGCCCCCCCTCCCCCTTCGGCTCCAGGTCAGCTAAAAAGCAGGGGTTTGGGGGACATTTCTCAGCGGCACGAAACAATGTTTCTTGGGCGCCTGCAGCACCCATTTTGGTGGGTCGCTGTGTGATCAACATCTACCGAAATGCCTGCAACTCACCTCATTGGTCTGAGTTTGATGTTTCTGCTGTCGCTGCAGATTTTCGAACAATAGGCGTGCGCGCAATTTGCGTGCCAAGCGAAGGGACAGGGGTGACAAAGGCAGACAATTCCACTCTAGTGCCTTCTGGTCCTCAGTCTTTGCCAGACAGCAGTTCGAATTTATCTGATGTCTCAAATTCTGGCAGTGGTTCATCAACCTCCTCCAGCTCCTCCAAGCAAATCCCTGTCAGCCCCAGCCCCCCCGCCCCTGCCGCACATTCCCCCCCCCAGGGGTGGGGGTGGGGGGGTCACTTGCCCCAACAGTCCATCGCGCTGAAGAAACATTTTCCTCTGGTTGCTTGCGATGGGATTGTCGCGGAAAGGTCAGGTATAGTCCCCTCTCCCAAGGGGGCGGGGGGCCCTCATTTGGTGATTGTTCCTCCCTGGGGTGGGCGTCCTGGGAGGGGGGGGGGACTAATTTGCCAGCACAGCTGACCAGCCCCGGAGTGCTGCGGGAAGTGTGACAGCAAGAGAAGTTGGCTGTGTGATTCTGGAAACTGTTTTAAACATCGGTGCATGGTTCTCCGGTGCTCGACGGAAAATGCTTATTTATGGGGTCAAGTGCAACGCCCCACCCCACCCCCTTGGGCAGTCCCCCAGAATTTTGCTTTAATTTTCGTTCCAATAAGGGGGGGACAGCCCCCCCTCCCCCTTCGGCTCCAGGTCAGCTAAAAAGCAGGGGTTTGGGGGACATTTCTCAGCGGCACGAAACAATGTTTCTTGGGCGCCTGCAGCACCCATTTTGGTGGGTCGCTGTGTGATCAACATCTACCGAAATGCCTGCAACTCACCTCATTGGTCTGAGTTTGATGTTTCTGCTGTTGCTGCAGATTTTCGAACAATAGGCGTGCGCGCAATTTGCGTGCCAAGCGAAGGGACAGGGGTGACAAAGGCAGACAATTCCACTCTAGTGCCTTCTGGTCCTCAGTCTTTGCCAGACAGCGGTTCGAATTTATCTGATGTCTCAAATTCTGGCAGTGGTTCATCAACCTCCTCCAGCTCCTCCAAGCAAATCCCTGTCAGCCCCAGCCCCCCCGCCCCTGCCGCACATTCCCCCCCCCCAGGGGTGGGGGTGGGGGGGTCACTTGCCCCAACAGTCCATCGCGCTGAAGAAACATTTTCCTCTGGTTGCTTGCGATGGGATTGTCGCGGAAAGGTCAGGTATAGTCCCCTCTCCCAAGGGGGCGGGGGGCCCTCATTTGGTGATTGTTCCTCCCTGGGGTGGGCGTCCTGGGAGGGGGGGGGGACTAATTTGCCAGCACAGCTGACCAGCCCCGGAGTGCTGCGGGAAGTGTGACAGCAAGAGAAGTTGGCTGTGTGATTCTGGAAACTGTTTTAAACATCGGTGCATGGTTCTCCGGTGCTCGACGGAAAATGCTTATTTATGGGGTCAAGTGCAACGCCCCACCCCACCCCCTTGGGCAGTCCCCCAGAATTTTGCTTTAATTTTCGTTCCAATAAGGGGGGGACAGCCCCCCCTCCCCCTTCGGCTCCAGGTCAGCTAAAAAGCAGGGGTTTGGGGGACATTTCTCAGCGGCACGAAACAATGTTTCTTGGGCGCCTGCAGCACCCATTTTGGTGGGTCGCTGTGTGATCAACATCTACCGAAATGCCTGCAACTCACCTCATTGGTCTGAGTTTGATGTTTCTGCTGTTGCTGCAGATTTTCGAACAATAGGCGTGCGCGCAATTTGCGTGCCAAGCGAAGGGACAAGGGTGGCAAAGGCAGACAATTCCACTCTAGTGCCTTCTGGTCCTCAGTCTTTGCCAGACAGCAGTTCGAATTTATCTGATGTCTCAAATTCTGGCAGTGGTTCATCAACCTCCTCCAGCTCCTCCAAGCAAATCCCTGTCAGCCCCAGCCCCCCCGCCCCTGCCGCACATTCCCCCCCCCCAGGGGTGGGGGTGGGGGGGTCACTTGCCCCAACAGTCCATCGCGCTGAAGAAACATTTTCCTCTGGTTGCTTGCGATGGGATTGTCGCGGAAAGGTCAGGTATAGTCCCCTCTCCCAAGGGGGCGGGGGGCCCTCATTTGGTGATTGTTCCTCCCTGGGGTGGGCGTCCTGGGAGGGCGGCGGGGGGGGGGGGGGGGGGCTGTGCGTGGGGGCTGGGGGGGTAGCAAGAGGCGGAACTTCGACAGGGTTTGCTCCATGGCCTCCAGCACGTCATCCAGTGGACAGGCTTTCTCCATGGGCTTCCAGTAGCCTGCTACTGGAAGTTGAAGCCAGAGTGGAAAGAGTCTGTATGTTGAGCCGGGAGAGATACCGTCCTGAAAGCCTCCAAATGTCTGTTGGTTGACGCTGTACCGCAGCTGATGGTGCAGCTATGGCAAGGGCCTTGCAGCAAAGACTGCAGTGAGTTCGTGCTTCTCTCCTCCCCGACCCCCCAGGCAACCGGGATTGGCGAATGGAGCACCTGACGCGCCGTGCAGCGCGGCTGTTTGGCGACATCTATGGGGAAGGGTGTTGTGTTGTCGTTTGGGGTTGTCCTCTTGCGCTGGGCACCGCTGTGGGTGTACTTTTTAGGACCGGAAAGGGCCACAACCATACATGGCATTGGCGTCCGTTTTGATGTGGGTACCCGTCCGTTTGCGTCTGTTTTGACTTTTGGGTGTGTCCGTTTCCGTCCGTTTTGGTTTTTGGGTGCGTCTGTTTGCGTCCATTTTCCCTTTCTCGGTGTATTTGTGCAGAAATAATTGCCGGGGATGTCTGGGATAGTCAGTGAGTGACAGCGACAGTGACAATGACAGGGATAGTCCAAGGGTGCTGAATTTGTATGCAGTGCATGAGCAGAGATATGTCAGAGAGGGGATGTGGCCTATTGGTATCATGCAGACCTAATGAGAAAATGGTCATTGGTTGAAACCCTGGCAATAACAATTTTTCTGCGCTGCTTGTTTTCTACCACTGTTGCAGGCACGTACATTGGAAGTTCGAATGAACTGCCAAAATCAGGCCCGCTCACCACAATCCGAACATTGCTTGTGGTGTTGTGGGTGCTTTGGTGCATGGCGAAGGATTCATGGCCCTGGGCCATTGTCATTGTGGGGGACAAAGTTCCGATTTCAGATTCTCAGCTGTTACAGCTCCGCAGCTTGAATGATGGTTGTGCCCCTCACCAACACCTTTTGAGTAATGAAATATTAAGTTTAAAGAAAGGACAACTTTCTTTTGGGTCATGGTTGGTCCACAAAATTTTGGGTCCCAGAGAGCCCCCCCCCCCCCCCAACACACACACACACAACGGCCCCTTCAGGCGCAGGCCTGCCCACGCACCACCTAGTATGTGCTGGGTTGTCCCCCAGCCTTTTTCCAGGTGGCACTTGTCCGCCTCGCAGCGTGTCTTCTCATCACCGGTCGCATGGCAATATGGCAATGGCAATGGCAAAGGTGTGAGATATTCCTCAGACCCACAAATTATTGCAGTGTGGATGATGATTGTTCTTTTCCCTCTCCAAACCCCTTCCACCCCTCCCTCCTCTCATCTACAGGACCTTGCTCTTCTCCCTTGGATGTGACGGCATGTTTTGCGTCCTTCCAGTGCCATGGCAACCCCATTAGGGCATTGCTGAGTGATGGCTCTGACCCCCCATATTGTGGTGCATATGATGCCCCCCCCCCCCCGCCCGTGTCCAATGAACACTGGGTCCAACAAACACTTCCGTTTGGACCAGTACCCTCCCCCCCCCTTGCAAAGTCCCCCCCCTTGCAAAGTCCCCCCCCCCCCCGGGACACCGTCACTTCCATCTTTTTCTAGTTAACATGAATTGTGCTGGTTTGTGTTGCCCATCTGCTTTACGCATGGCCTTGCATTGCTTTCCCAGTACTACAAATCAAGCAAAAATTAAAAATTCCTGGTGTACCAGCAGGGGCTGCAGGGTGCAGAATTTGGGACGTTGGGTCATATGGGATGCATCAGACTAAAAATTAAAAATTCCTGGTGTACCAGCAGGGGCTGCAGGGTGCAGGGCTAGTGCAACACACCCCGTGCCTGTCATGCAAACCGAGCATGTGCAACAATTCAAAGTGTGTTATTCTCGTACTCAGAAGTTCTTTACCGTTCCTTTGGATCCTCAATAAAATTTGTGTTGGATGAAACACATTGGCACTGCATCAACGCGAAAGTCGCTTCACACGTGTTCTCTTTGCTTGCGTCAGTGGAGGGTACCACTGTTTGCCTTGAGATACCCTTGCAATCCCCCCCCCCCCCCCCGGGACACCGTCACTTGGTGACCGTCTCCCCCCCCCACCCGGGAGACCGTCGCGCGCTACCCCGGGACTTTGCAAGGGGGGGGGGGGTACTAAATTAGGTACCCTGTACCCCCCTTGCAAACCCCCCCCCCTTGCAATCTCCCCCCCACACCCGGGAGACCGTCACTTCCATGTTTTTCTAGTCAACATGTATTGTGCTGGTTTGTGTTGCCCATCTGGTTTACGCATGGCCTTGCATTGCTTTCCCATTACTACAAATCAAGCACCTGTGTGTGTTCTGTGATATTCTCTCTCCAAAGGCGTTGTATGGGTGTGTTGTGTTGCTACTTCAGACCCAAGATGTTTTCTCCCGGTGACCATGTGCGGTACCACTCACGCACACTTGGTGCACATGTGTTGGCCACTGTTGTGGGGCCTTCGCCAAATGGGCCGCAGTTTTGCCACATTCGGTACATACGCCCTGGTGGGGTCACTCCGGTGGATCATGAGAGTGCTCAACTCTCAAGGCTAGAGGCTGTGGCGGTTTAATCACCCAAGTCTTGCTTGCATCGGTGGAGGGTACCACAGTTTGCCTTGAAATACCCTTGCAATCTCCCCCCCCCCCCCCCGGGAGACCGTCACTTGGCGACCGTCTCCCCCCCCCACCCGGGAGACCGTCGCGCGCTAACCCGGGAGTTTGCAAGGGGGGGAAAGGGTACCGGGCTCCAAAACCGCGGTTTCAGGCTAAAGGTTTGGGGAAATGTGGGGCTGCTATGATGTATCTTGCAGTAATGGTGAGCAAATTTGTAAAGCAGGTTGTGAGGGAATGGTGTTCCTCAACTACAGGACATCTATTGCCCACCATGACTGATTCTCCGCTTGCACCTGGCCGGGAGTTGCTATACAAGTGGTACCACACTGGTGAGCTGTCCGTCCCAAAGGTGCCTGAGCCGGATCGGGCTGTCACTTCAGCTCATGCCAAGAACAAAAAGGGCCCCAAGCCCGGGGAGCATGTTCAACTTTTCTGCATGAAGGGCTTCTACTCTCAAAAGTGCTAATTGGAGGGCTCCATTGCACGGTGCATTGAATGGGCTGGGTATCTTGTGCCTAGGGTTGTGTTACCGCCGTTTCACAATATTGTTGCAACACACCGAATGGTGTGTCCAACAAACACTCCCGTTCAGACCTTATTTTTTGAGGACAAAATTGTTCGTTGGAACGGGGGGGGGGGTATTGTTCATCATGATGGGTTTTTGCTTTGCTTTAGTGGTCAATGTGCATCCTCCTTGCTTGGCAGCGTTACTGGTCACACACATGCAGAAGCATGAGCGCAGCCGCAACTCAAATAGTGAGGTAACCCCGATATATGACGTTCTCTGTCTTTGGTCCTTGTCTCAGCTATTACTAGTGGTCGCCTGTGTCTCATGTGCGAGTAATCTGTTGATAGGAAACCAGTTTCTCTGGTTTCAATCCTTATAAATTGTAAATAAGGTGGGCGCACTACCGGAACTGGAGGTCCCAGCCGACATCCAAGATGTGGAGATCCCACTTGGGAGACAGGGGATAATATAGTGCACAGGGTGCAACAACAGTTAGAAAACACATTCCCGGCTCTTCACCTTTCAATCTGCTAAAATTATTGAGAAATTTGCAAAACCCCAGAACCCGCGCGTGCGCGCGAGTCTCATTTGCCGAGGTTTTGCCTTAGCACACAAGTAGGCCAAACGTCCCTAGTAGTCTACCACAACCAGAATGTTACGAAGCCAAGTTTGATATCTTGTGGACACACGTTACCCAAGTGATTGAATTTGCATATAAACGAGGGAAACCAGATTTATAATTTGTGACCGTAGGTGACCGTAGTCCACCAAGCGTCCATCGAGTATACATGAAGCAGGTCAAGGGTCACTGACAGGGCCAGGTGTGGGGTCAGGTTGGCTGGACCTAACCCTGCCCTACCCAGCTTCGGCGGGGTGGCGGGATTGCTCTGGGATCGCCTCAGAGCCTACATGAGTGCAGTGTGGCTCTTGCTGCCCCTGCGCATGGGGCGCCTGCGACTACTCTTTCCCTCCTCCTCTCCACAAGGCGGGCGGCAGGGCTGATGGACATTGGGCACACAAGCCCTGCTGTCGCGCTGGCACCGGTTTACATGCTTGGGGTGGGGGTCTGCATGAACCCTCGCCCCCCCTCTGGCCTTGCGTGTCCCAGGGGTCTCAGCGAATGCCGTGCACGCAGTGCGCACACAGTGCGAAGTTTTGGATGTTGGCAAATACTCGAACCCTACTTTTGGCCCCTTTTGACAAGTTTTTGGTTCCATACTGGGGTTTTTTTAGCTTCCTATGCATTTGGGATGTGGCACATTTGAATTGTCACCCTATGTTGCCCATTTTCAACCATTTTTACCCATTTTCCATCCCCCATATTGAACTCTCTCCACTATGGGAACCCCAAGAAGGCAGTCCTCGCTCGCCATAGTTGTACCTTACAAGGCTGAGTGGTTTGTTCATAGTGGAGTACCAAGTTGAAGGCAGTTTCGTTTTCTCAGTTGCTGCTTCGCTGTGCTACCAGTCAGGTGACAGGTATTCTTGGGTGAGTATCCCGGCCTCCGCTTGCGCAGTATGCACACAGTGCAACAACTTGGCCTTAGTACTATGTGCAGCCTTGCTCCTTTGTGCCACCGCTACACACCCATGGGACCTCCCACCTTAATCACCCACTGGCCCCATCCCCACCCCGTTTGGCTGAATTGTCTAACGGTGGGGACATTCAGTCTATCAGTACCGACCTCGATTGTGCCTCCCGTTTCTGAAATTTGTTTCGCTTTGGCTAGTAGCTCTTAACACATGACTTACAAGTGTGTTTTGTTGCATGCTACAGTAGCTACGTTCCTGTAGGGCACCGCAATCTGCATGGGCTGTTTTGAATTCGTGGTGAAAAAACCTTTTTTTTTTGAGCTCTTCAAGAGGTGGGCAGTGTCCACCTTGGTGACCCTTTGGTCGACAAAATGTCCGCCAAGTGGATAGCCAATTGCACCCCACCCACCAGCACCGCCAAGTACAAAGGCCGAGCTCAAGAAATGGATCGGAGAGAGGGGACAGGGTCAGGCTAACAGTGATTCCATGTGTGCTTTCAAAACCACAATCGCAGCGGACGGCTCCTGCTTTCTGACCTGCTTGAGCACCCCAAACTTGATCCAAAATGCGTACAAGGGGGTGTTCTGCAATGCTGTGTAGGGTTTGTGTAGGGATTCGGGATTCGGCATTTGTTGCCTATTGCAGTGTGTGTGGCTACGTCGGAGCGCAAAGATATGATTACTCCTTTCCTGTTCAGCCATTGCAGTAGCCTTCAGGTGCCCGCCAATTACACAGGTTTCCTCACGAGTGGCCAAGAGAAGTGTCAGAGAGGGCAGGATATTGTTACGATAAAGTGAAAGTCTTCTGCGATTCGTCTGTCCCTATCCCCTGAAAAGGAAGCGCTGACCCATCTGTATGAACAGAACTTGGTTTTCCTCTGGGCATGTGTGGAGTACATGGTATAGTCCAATTGGGTAGGCGGGGGCCTAGGCACCTCACGTTGCCCATACCGGTGTAAAGGGGGCCTGGGTACTGCAAGTTGCCCGGACAGGTACCCCCCCCCCCCCCTTGTAATAGCTACGCCCTTGTCCAAGCTACAGCAGGCATGGACACCTTTGTTGTGAGTGTTTGCCCACTTGAACCCACATAGCTCTGATTTGGTGATATTTGTACATTTTATTCCCCTTTCTCGCACCAGCTCACCATGTATGTGGGGCGTGCAAGCCACGGCGTTGTCTAAGCTGCAGTAGGCGTAGGGACCGTATTAATTTGGGATTTTCCGTACCTGTTACAAGGGGGGGGGGGTTTAGTCGGGGAGGGGGGGGGGGCTGGCCGACTGCCCACCATAAGCTGACGATTCATGCTGTACCTAATGAGAGCCTGCCTCGGAACTACCGGGGCCTGCCCCGGAACTCCCCCCCCCCCTTGAATAAGCTACGCCCTTGTCCAAGCTACCGTAGGCGCAGGGACCGTAATAATTGTGTACATTGCCGTAGCTTATGGGGGGGGGGGGTACCAGGGCCTGCCCCGGAACCATCGGGGCCTGCCCCGGACCAACCGGGGCCAGCCCCGGAACCACCGGGGCCCGCCCCGGAACCACCGGGGGCCCATGGGTATGAAGCATGACGCATGAGCCGATGAAGCAATCCTGGTAGGGACAATGGGCGGCCACAGCTGAATGCCTGGGTCCCAGGGGGTTTTCCCCCGCAATGCTCATGTCATTCATCTATCCAGCCCCTGACCCCCCCCTCTGTCCTCCTCCTACCCATGTTTGGGAAACCAGGCCTACTGGCAAAATTTTCCTCCCAAAATTTGAGAATCCCCCATTTTGAAGGTGCCTGTGGGGTTCCTCCACAGTCCAGTATATGATTCCTGTTTGCGGGTTCATGGATACCCTGCACCATGCCATTTATAGTCGTCATGCACACAGTGCACAAGGGTGTGTGTGTACGGCTGCATCAATGAGCCCTGCATGTGGCGCTGCAAGGCACTCCCTTTCAAGACCTGGGGCCCTAAGGCTTACCCTGCGGCGCGCGATCTGGGTCCCCCCCCCCCTGTAATAGCCGCACCCTTGTCCAGGCTACAGTAGGCGTAGGGACTGTATTAATTTGGTACCTAATTTTAATTCGGTACCAAATGTAGTGCAGCCACATAAGACATGGGTTTGGGTCTGACCGTCATTTTTCTGGGTTTTTCTGACCACAGTTTTCATGGGCAGAAACTTAGAGGAACGTGATTGTGTGCCGATTGTAGAGGGAAAGAGGGGCTGTGTCATGTTTGTGCTGAGTCCTCCTACTCATAACACGCCTGTGCACTGCAGGCACCCAGTGAAAGCCGTACGCTGCTGGATGTGATGTGTGGTGCTGGGTCTTGTAGTAGTGGCAGTGGTCAGCCTGGTGATGTGCTTTGGCACACTCGCACACATGTGCACTGCAGGTACCCATCGAACGCCGTACGCTGCTGGGATGTGATGTGTGGTGCTGAGTCTTTGCTCCCCCAAAGGGATGAAGTTGTCGGAGCTTGAGGATTTGAACTATTTTGGTAATTCTGATTCTGATTCAAGTTCTGATTCTGATTCTCATTTGGGGACGGACACCGATGAGGATGGTTGTACCCCCCCCCCCCCCTTGCGGAAGCACCCGGTCTGACCGTCGTTTTTCTGACCACAGTTTTTATGGTCAGAAGCTTAGCAGGACATGATTGTGTGTCGATTGTAGAGGGAAACAGGGGCTGTGTCATGTTTTGGATGAGTCCTCCTGCTCATAACAACATTGTGCTTACTACTGCAACCCACTGCTCTTTGTTTTGATGTGATTTTCAGCCATGACTAATGTGGTTACTCCTGGCTTGGCTGGTACTGCGTGTCGCGTGCAAGCACCGCCTTGTCCAAGCACTGGGACCCGGTCTGACCGTCGTTTTTCTGACTTTCCTGGTGCTTGCGCAAGGGGGGGGGGGTAGGCTTCTCATGCCTCATTGCTTGTAGGAACATGGGTGCGAACCTGAAGTTTCATGTTTCAAACACTTTCTTGTGTTTACATGCCTTTGGGAACGTGGGCGGAGGGTAAGGTGCACTCGTATCATGCACTCACTCATGTGTATTTCGGTAGTTGTATGTTTTGCGCGCAAGCCACGCCCTTGTCTACGCTAAAGTAGGCGTAGGGACCGTATTAATTCCGTACTTTTGCGTAGCTATTACAAAGGGGGGGGGGGGGTTAATTGTGATGGAACATGGGAAATTGTTCTTTTGGTGAACCATAATCTTAAATGGGCAGTGGCTATCGCAACGTTTTTGTCTGTTTGGAGTATTGTGCCTCCCATTGTGCCCGTTTGACCTACTTCCTTCACCCAAAATTGAAGGAAAACCAATGCGGTGCTCAGTACCCAACAGCTAATTACCCTTACCCTGCGGCATCTGCGGCGCTCCTGCGGTGCGCAGGAAGCATTCCTTATGTTCTGCAGCAGGGGTACAACCCAGGGCATTTCAAGGACACAGTGTGCGGGGTGCGTGCGGCACCCTCAGCGCCCTTTAAATGGCCCCACTATGTGGGCAGCTTCAGTCAGCCCTGCGTTCTGCACTCCGTCCTTGTTGCTACATTTCATCTGTCATGGCTGGCTGCGAGGGGCGCGCCTCCGCCTGCAACAACCCCTGTGGACCACTGATCCCCATCACCATCGGTCAGCCCTGTGGAGTGATCCTAGGCGCTGAGACGGACTGGCAGAGACCGGCACAACCTTCCAGACACTTCGACGGAAGTGCTACCATGGCGACTGACCTGGTAGCAGCAGCGCATAAACGAGCATCGCCCATCAGCCAAACAAATTGCAAATACACGAGAGAGCCATCGGAAGCATTGCAGGCAGCAACCCTGCCTGCAAGCCAGCTTGTGGAGGCAAATCTGCACTGTTCTGCACCAAGTCCCCTGGAATTCGCTGGACAGCATGCACAGTTCTGCACAAGAAGCCAGCGCATTGTGTGAATGTCCATTCAAGTGCTACGTTTGATGCGTGCCGTCCCACCCTCCGGGGATGCCTAGCATAGTCTCCATTCCGGAACGGTTATGGCAGGGCACAATATGGTATGTTTGATATGTGATATGTCACATGGATGTTCAAGTTAACTGTACGCACAGTCTATAAAGAACTGCACAATGCATCAGGCATGTGCAGCCGCAGCATGCCACATCATGCCGCAGCATGCTGCAGCACCCGGTTTTTGGAGCTGCACATGGGGGTTTTGAAGCATGCCGCAGCATGCCGCAGCACCAAAACTTTTGCTTTGTTTATGGTGACAAAACTTGGGCTCAGCAGTAAATAAACCAACTTGAACCAGTGCATATACCACCACGAAGTAATGACTGCATCTAACATTTTATTGTTCAAGGACCATGTACAGACCGAGGGATGAAATGTTTTTTCGAAAATTGAGAGACATTTTGCGTTTCTACATGATTCTAACGACAGAGCAACATCAAGGAAGGTGTGTTGGGGGCCTAGGATGGAGATCCAGGTCACTGTGAAGCTGTTTTGCCCAATCAGACCGCCAGGAACCCACATGTGCAGGTTGAAGCATGCTGCCGTATGCCGCAGCATGCCGCAGCACAAGAATTTTTTCCAAGGGACTGCACATGCTTGATCAGGCCCAACAGTCTACGTCTATCGGGACCAACAATAGGCCCCATACCTCTTGGCCTCGGGTGCCCGTATTTTTGTTTTCCCCCGCAGTAAGCTGTCACATTCTACCTTTGCTATCACCCTCAACAGGCCCTCCGCATCCATATTTTAGATGCAATTTAAATTGTCCCTGCTCCCTAACACATCCAGCTTTCCATCTTGCGAGTCTGTTGTTTGTGATGGATTTGCTTGAACAAAGACAATGTGCACAATGATGCAAGTTGCCTCCGCCCCCCTTGATTAGTAACTGGGGGGGGGGGGGGCGAGAGAACCGTCACTTTGAGTTGTCCAAATTTGATTGGAAGGTTGGATATTGAGCTTCTCCTGTGTGTTTGCTGGTTGGACAAGGTAGTATATTGGTGTACTGTTGTGTATTTGATATTTCTTGCATCCAAGGCACTCCTCTGTACCCTGTATCATGCAGAACACTTAGTTTGTCGCGATTTCGATCATGCATGTTGATCATATTGACACGTGCTCAGTTGGTACTATTGTCAATTTCCAACGTTCAGGAGGCATTGTTGTGCTTGCCAAGATCCTGAGCCCCTCATCAGAGCGTGGTGCTGACTACTGGTTCATCACATATGATTGCTCTGGTACTGTGGTGACGCATGAGTGCAGCCAAACCTGCTCTCCAGGCGTGGTCCCTGCCAAGCATGTGCAGTTCTTCAAAGTCAAATACTCGTTCCAGAAAAAGTGGCACACAGAGCCTTTCTCTCAGTAAAGCTGAACATGCGTCGCAGCAGGCACTTCCCGGGTGGTTTTGTGTCTGGCATGCCTTCTTGTTTGCATATCTTGCTTGGTGTCACGCCCTGCATTCTGCACTCCGTCCTTGTTGCTGCATTTCATCTGTCATGGCTGGCTGCGAGGGGCGCGCCTCCGCCTGCAACAACCCCTGTGGACCAACGATCCCCATCACCATCGGTCAGCCCTGTGGAGTGATCCTAGGCGCTGAGACGGACTGGCAGAGACCGGCACAACCTTCCAGACACTTCGACGGAAGTGCTACCATGGCGACTGACCTGGTAGCAGCAGCGCATAAACGAGCATCGCCCATCAGCCAAACAAATTGCAAATACACGAGAGAGCCATCGGAAGCATTGCAGGCAGCAACCCTGCCTGCAAGCCAGCTTGTGGAGGCAAATCTGCACTGTTCTGCACCAAGTCCCCTGGAATTCGCTGGACAGCATGCACAGTTCTGCACAAGAAGCCAGCGCATTGTGTGAATGTCCATTCAAGTGCTACGTTTGATGCGTGCCGTCCCACCCTCCGGGGATGCCTAGCATAGTCTCCATTCCGGAACGGTTATGGCAGGGCACAATATGGTATGTTTGATATGTGATATGTCACATGGATGTTCAAGTTAACTGTACGCACAGTCTATAAAGAACTGCACAATGCATCAGGCATGTGCAGCCGCAGCATGCCACATCATGCCGCAGCATGCTGCAGCACCCGGTTTTTGGAGCTGCACATGGGGGTTTTGAAGCATGCCGCAGCATGCCGCAGCACCAAAACTTTTGCTTTGTTTATGGTGACAAAACTTGGGCTCAGCAGTAAATAAACCAACTTGAACCAGTGCATATACCACCACGAAGTAATGACTGCATCTAACATTTTATTGTTCAAGGACCATGTACAGACCGAGGGATGAAATGTTTTTTCGAAAATTGAGAGACATTTTGCGTTTCTACATGATTCTAACGACAGAGCAACATCAAGGAAGGTGTGTTGGGGGCCTAGGATGGAGATCCAGGTCACTGTGAAGCTGTTTTGCCCAATCAGACCGCCAGGAACCCACATGTGCAGGTTGAAGCATGCTGCCGTATGCCGCAGCATGCCGCAGCACAAGAATTTTTTCCAAGGGACTGCACATGCTTGATCAGGCCCAACAGTCTACGTCTATCGGGACCAACAATAGGCCCCATACCTCTTGGCCTCGGGTGCCCGTATTTTTGTTTTCCCCCGCAGTAAGCTGTCACATTCTACCTTTGCTATCACCCTCAACAGGCCCTCCGCATCCATATTTTAGATGCAATTTAAATTGTCCCTGCTCCCTAACACATCCAGCTTTCCATCTTGCGAGTCTGTTGTTTGTGATGGATTTGCTTGAACAAAGACAACGTGCACAATGATGCAAGTTGCCTCCGCCCCCCTTGATTAGTAACTGGGGGGGGGGGGCGAGAGAACCGTCACTTTGAGTTGTCCAAATTTGATTGGAAGGTTGGATATTGAGCTTCTCCTGTGTGTTTGCTGGTTGGACAAGGTAGTATATTGGTGTACTGTTGTGTATTTGATATTTCTTGCATCCAAGGCACTCCTCTGTACCCTGTATCATGCAGAACACTTAGTTTGTCGCGATTTCGATCATGCATGTTGATCATATTGACACGTGCTCAGTTGGTACTATTGTCAATTTCCAACGTTCAGGAGGCATTGTTGTGCTTGCCAAGATCCTGAGCCCCTCATCAGAGCGTGGTGCTGACTACTGGTTCATCACATATGATTGCTCTGGTACTGTGGTGACGCATGAGTGCAGCCAAACCTGCTCTCCAGGCGTGGTCCCTGCCAAGCATGTGCAGTTCTTCAAAGTCAAATACTCGTTCCAGAAAAAGTGGCACACAGAGCCTTTCTCTCAGTAGAGCTGAACATGCGTCGCAGCAGGCACTTCCCGGGTGGTTTTGTGTCTGGCATGCCTTCTTGTTTGCATATGCGCTTGTTCACTCCACCATAACGACAGAAAGTATGCATTGTAAGCAACCAAGTTGCAGTAATTTTTCATAAAGCACAAATCGTAAATCACAAACCCACTGGCCGTCTCTGTTTGTGGGGTGCGGAACCGTGCTGTTTGATGTCCACTATGTGCCATCTATGTGCCCTGTATGCGCCATGTATGCGCACTCTATGTGCGCTCTGAGCGCCCTCTATGCCCCCTGTATGTGCCCTCTATGCGCCCTCTATGCGCCCACGATGTGCCCACTATGTGCACTGAACCATTTTTCTGGTTTGGTGAGAATGGCAGCAGGGTTCATCACACATATCAGTGCAAATTGTGGAAATTCTTCAAGGTTCAAGGAGTGTTGTTGTTTGAGAACTGCACCCATAATGCAACATGTTGGCTATCTGGCCAAACTGAGGAATAGCAGTCTAGACCACTACCCCCCCCCCCCTTTGCGCAAGCAAGGCGCAGGTCTAAACAACGCCAGGTGTTGTTTTCACAACACTTGGATTGCCTGACTCAGCACCACCCGGGTCGCCAGTCACGTGCCCCCTGGCACGCATACACGCCACGCAAGGGACTATACGGACCCTGGAGCGCGAACTGGCCTGCACGTCGCAAGAGCCGGGGTCCTGGTTTCAGGCGCTGCAGAAGGCTGTCGATAAGGTAAATGATTGTAAACATGGTTGTGAGCTCAAGGCTAGATTTGTCAAAGTAACATCCCTTGAGGGTTTGGTGGTCCGACCTAGAGAGTTAGGAGGTGGGAGGAGGTTGTGAAGGGCAAAACTAGATATTTGTCCCCCCCCCCCAGTGCCTAGAAACCGCCTTGCGCAAGAACCGCCCCCTGGTTCCGCAGTCGAATTCTCGCACCACTTTTTTTTACCACGGCATTGGGTTTTTCATGGTTTTGGTGGATGTAGGACAGCTATTCAGGTGTGCAGGACAACATTTCATGTGTGTTGCTACGGGTCCCCCCATCAAGGGGGACCCTGTTAGTCAATCACAGGCACACATACCCCTTAAACCCCTCCCCTCTCTGATTTGCGTACCCCCCCCCCCTTTGTATAAGCCACGGCCTTGTCCAAGCTACACTGGGCTTCGGGACCGTATTAATTTGGGTCCTAAGTTGATTCGGTACCAAATGTAGTGCAGCCATATGAGACATGGGTTTGGTGACAAACCACCTCGTAGAGGTTGTTAGATCAAAGCCAGGCAGGCGTATATAGGGGAAAACGCCACCCCCCCCCCCCCCCCATTTTGGGCCTTTTTGGGCCTATTCGCGTACCCTACCCCAAGGGGTTGAATTGTTAGTTTAACCCCTTGTAAAATCATTGTTTTGTCCAATAAACGCATCCCCCCATGAGTTTTTGGTCCGGACCCCCCCAGACCCCCCCCACTTGAAACCCACTTTTTGGAGCTTTTGAGGGAGGTGGGGTGGGGGGGTGGGGGTCAAAAAATGACCCTCCCCTTTTTTGTGTCGAAAATCATGAATCTTTTGGCCTTTTTCGATTTTGAGCCGAAAAAGTGTTTCCGGATCCTGACTCCATGGGGTTTGTATGGGGCGGAGTGGGACGAGCACTTGTGCGGTTTATGCACTGTTTAGCTATTTTTGCTATGTCGGCGGTTTTGGCGACCTCGGTGACCCCGTGCTACCCACTCTGAGGGGTGTGAGTGGGGATGTTGTGACAGTGTATGCCTACTAGGATCTGGAAGGACGTTTTTTGCAATCTCTAGCCTTGCTTAGGGCCGGTCAAAACCCGTGCCAAAGACGCGAAATGACTGTTTCCACCACTAATGGCTTACATGAGTGAATGGGCCGATGCACAACCTGCATATGCAGTTTTTCACTCTAGTTTGCTCAAAAATCGAAGTTTCCGAAACTTTTTTTTTGATATTGTGACCACACAATATGACCATCCAAGGTATGTAAAGCATGTTTGAGGCCGTATTTATCTTAGGCGGCCCATTTGGAGGTGCCTAAAGGTGCCCTTTTTGCCCCCCCTTTTGTCATGCGCGCAGAACCCCTCTTCTGGCACAATGTTTGATCAAGTGGGATTTGTGGTGGCGCACACAATGGGCTCCGCAGGCGGTGGGGACAGGCACTGGCAGAATTCTGCCAGTGACGTCGCCTTTGGCGGGGTCCGTATGCAGGAACAGGCAAATGTGGACATGGCTACATAGTACTACAATGGAACAAACCGGAAGTTGGTGATATACGGAGTGCGTTGATGTGCTTGCTCTCAGTCATGCATCACAAGGCCATGGTACCAGGGTTCCGGGTTGTGGTTCATGGTGTCACATGGTGCACAGCAGCAAATAGGTACTGGTGGGTATCATCCTGTGCTCTCACATGGAGGTAGTAGCCATAAGTATGCGTGTTCGCGCACGGTGAACGCACTGGCAGAATTGTGCCAGTGGCGTGACGGTGACATGGCATGTGCCGCAGGGCATGGCTTCCGGGAGGTACCTACAGAGAGAAATGATGTTACCTCGTGGTACAACCACCAATTAGGAGCAACCCCCCCCCCCCCCGTTGGCATAATTCTGCCAACATTCATACAATGATAGATACGTCGGCGTGTGTGCATTATGGAAACATATGCAACCTACACCCCACCACTGTGTTGCGCATGCAATGTGATTTGATGGACAATTCGTACTAAACGGTGTTGGCAGAATTGCTAGCGAGCTACGCAATAGTGTTGCAACGGCAGCGTCTTGAAACATTGTACCCCTGCATGTGCACCACTTGATCATATCCGGCACAGACATGCATGGTTCAGAAACCTTGGTTTGCAACCGTGTCGTTGTTCGCACCACCAATTATGCGATAAGCAATGCAGAAACACAACAATGCAAAGTTGGAAATTGAATCACAATCGTGCAGGTGCATCGCTTGACGAGACCAAGTGTGATGCACACATGCCAATGGGACACACACTGGAAGTGATGCGCGCAAAAGCACATGTACCTTAACTGCCACGTATTGCATGCGCTACAATGCACTGAGTTACATTCGTGTCATCGCAGTCTGCAGCACCATACACCATTGCACCATGCACGATGTTTGGGAAGGGCTTGCTATTACCTGGTATATCAGACCGCTTGTTGCCTATGGCGGCCCAACATAGTGGTTTGCCCGCGTTTGATTGACTGCCTAATGTGATGTGATTTAGTACGAATTGTGTGATAGGGTCGGCGCTAGTTTATAGCGGCGAGTTGTGTATTGTACGTACGTGGTGTCGTATAGTATATGGGGTTGCTCTGTGCCTGCGTGTGCAGTGCACTAGCCTCCCTTTTGCATCGCAATGGCGCCACCTTCCATCTGTGCGTACCAACTGGGTCGGGCACCTCGTCCTGCCGCGTTGTGCGTGTCCCACTGCAGCTTTTTTGGACACCGTGGTGTGTTGGTGCCAGCCACGTGTGTATGTGCCATGTCTACTGGCAGAATTTTGCCAGTGGTAGCCTGTGTTGCAGTCGCTAGAATTGCTTGCAGTGGTCCGCACTACACCACGCACTCTGAAGAAACTGCACACAATACTTCTTGCTGCAATTGTTTGGGAAGGGCTTGCTATTACCTGGTATATCAAACCGCTTGTTGCCTATGGCGGCCCAACATAGTGGTTTGCCCGCGTTTGATTGACTGCCTAATGGGGGAACGTTAGCGCGCCGGGCGCGCGCCGGGCGCGCGCCGGGCATCTTTTTTGACCCGTGCCCTACCGGTGGACTGTTGCCGTTGATATGTTGGGCAACATTATATGGATTTCCCCCTTGGCCCCCGGGACATCAGCAGATTTGGGTTGGGTATGGACCTTCTCGTACCCGAGGTGATTTCTTTGATTTCAAAGTTGGGGGCCATGATGGTGCCTATAAGGGCCGGATTCATGTCATTGTGCCATTAATTGGAAGAAAGAATGGCACTTTGACAGGCCGCCAACAATGTTACAATGACGTGCCCGGGTGGTATAGGGCACGCATTGAGCAGCTGTTTGCTCGGTTGTGGCACACAAGATGAGGCAGAGGATGAGGCAGAAGTGTGTGTGTTGTGTTGCCAGAACGCTCCACCGTTGTAGTTTGGGATGAGTGTAAGGAGCACTATTGTGCTCAATGTATTGACACCCACACTTGTGGGACCAATGTTATGATGCAGCTCTACTGTTCGCGATACCTCAATGACGCCTATCGCTTGTACTGGAGATCGATGCGGTTGTGCTATCCTAACCCCCCATTCTCCCAACTTGCTAAGGTGTTGACCAAGACCGCCCTTAAAGGAGCGAGAGTGGTACTGTGTACCCCAGTTTGCAACTTTCTTGAGCTGGGGCAGTTTGGGTCACCTAATTCTAAGGGCGTTTCCAAGGGGTGTGCTTGGGGGCTCTTCGGGGGAAACATAGTCTAAAAGTAGCGCGCCGGGCGCGCGCCGGGCAAACATTCCCCCTATGTGATGTGATTTAGTAGGTTGCATTAAAGCTCAACTCCTGGTCCATCACGCTGGACATTCTCTCCCACCCTCTGCACAAGGGAGGATACAATCTGGCCGCACCGGAAACCTTCCTGTATTGGCAGCATGCATCAGCACTTGTGGCTTACGTTAAAGACCCACTGAGGGTTCCCAGTATTTTACACACGTCATTCCGGCCATTTACTGCCGACCTGGGTATTATCCTTAGCCCGGCATCACTGCCTTTCTTTCAGCTAGGACCAAATGTTGTTAAACAGACTATGCCTTTCTTGGGGTGGTGTGCACGCGCTTTCTCACTGGTTAAAAAAGATGTGTACTTTGAACACCCCGCCCAGTTACCCGGCGATGCCCCAGCGTGGCACTCGACCTTTTTCTTGAATGAACACTGCCACACCTACTTCTCGCCCCGCCTCATCCGCCAAGGAGTTTTAACAATTGGACAATTGCTTGAACAACCCACTTATTTTTCCATGCTTGCTCCCACCTGGGAACCTTTCTATGGGCACCGCCTCCAGGTGGATCAACCACTGCTCCCTGCCTCTCTCCTGCCCACTTTTGCACTGCCCCCCCAACCCCCTCCGGACCTTACCTTTTGGTATGCATGGACACGAGCACCAGTGGCGGAGCTTTTTTCACAACCACACTCCCTGAAACCACGCCAGCCAGACTCAGTCTGGGAAGCCTTCCACCGCTGCAACCTTCCACCGCGGCACAAGGACTTTATTCATAAGGCATTATGGTCCAGGCTCCCTGTAGGCCAACGACAGCAGAGCTGGAAACCGCTAGAGGTGTGGTGCCCAGTTGACCAGGAACTAGAAACCGTCGCACATACACTGTATCACTGCCAATTTGTTCAAAAATCTTTTGCATTCATTAAACAGGTCTTCAGGCCAGAGGGCTTCCAACCTTTTAACGTTTCTCAACTTTTGCAAGAGGACCCTGCGGCCTCCCTGAGCACTCCAGCAGGCCTTGTGGGCTGGTCCGCCGTTATCACCAACTGGTCGCTACGATGCACCAAAAAACACCAGCAATTTTTCAGGGTCACGTGGGACAAATTCTCTGACCACTGGTATCACATCCTAAGCCTCTGGTCCTCGTGCCCACGCTACCTACCCATCCCGGATACGATCCACACCTGGTTCCTCACCAAGCTGCGACGATCGTCCCGCTCGTGCACCACCGCACTGCCCACGGCAGAGCAACCAGACCCGGTCCCCTCATTTCCCAATATCCTCCCAACCCCCCCACCCACCAGAGCAAAGGCGCGCGCCACAGCACGACAAATGCGCAAACTTGAAAAAGCAGAGGAGCTACAGGAAGTCCTGCAGGACCTACAGGACCAAGGCATCCCGCGAGTCTATACCGACGGTTCCTCCGCTGTTGAGGGGCCGGCAGGCAGGCTAGCAGGGTATGGCATTTTCTGTGAGCACCATACCAGCATCGCTGCATATGTCCCGGATGAGTACCGGCAAACCAACAATTCCGCCGAACTCCTAGCGGTCATTAGAGCACTTATAATCTTTCACACAGGTGACATTGCACTATGCACGGATTCACAATACGTCATTTTGGGAGCATCCGGGGCCGCCCGCCGCTGGCGACTGCGGGGGTGGGTCGGCTCGTCGGGACCAGTTCCCAATGTCCCCTTGTGGGAACAACTGCTAATGGAACTTGACAACAATTCACGCACCGTACACTGGATCAAGGTCCCCTCGCATGTGACCATCGAGGGCAACAATGAGGCAGACCGCCTGGCCGATCAAGGCAGACAGCTCCACCCCCGCTACCCACACCCCCGCACGCCACAACTACAACTCTGCCACACGGGCACCCCGGCGGCGCCCAAAAGAGTCAAACTCTCCTCACCGGAAGCAACTTCGCCTGTTGTTAAACAACTGGATTTTCCCCTGCACGAGTCACCTCTTCGGGCAACCTCTGCGGAAGGGCATCACCTACTCACGGCTCTTAACCTCACACTTCTGTCTGACGGGGGTGTGAGCACCCCTTCCAACAGCGACAGTGACATGGACACATGGAATACCTCTGGGGAAGCGTCCAGCCAGCCAAGCGTGCGGTCGTGCTCCACGGAGGCCAGCCGCTAAGCCCGGCTGGATCCACCGGGTACCCCCCTCCAAAACGCAGGGAGACCCCCACAGCGGCCGCAAGGGCAACGCGTGGACGTCACCCAGCCCTCGAGGTAGACAAGCGATCCCCCGCCCTACCCCCCCGAACCATCTCCCCTTTTTTCCGATTAGCCTACCTCTGCATTGCTGCGGCCACAATGGAACCCGGCGACTCCTCCCGCAAGAGGAAGCGGGGACGCAGATCGTCTGATCCTGAACGGACAGAACAAAAGCGGAGAAGGCAGGACCACAATCTGATCCACGATGTGACCGTCACGGAGCATCTAGCAGCAGCATCCAGCAGTTACCGAACATGGACGCTTGTCCCATCTATACCAGATCAAAAGCAATTCAGTCTCCTTGCCGCATTGGCTCACAGGCTCGAACGGCACGTCCTGTACCCTGTGAATCGCCAGCCAGAGTCGAAAAGACATGCCGGAGTACACTCCATGGAACGCACGGTTGTCATCACGGACGTGGACACCAATAGGTCGCTGAAAACCGGCATCACAACACAACGCATTTCTGGTGTTCCCAAGGGTACAATGCGGCTGTGGTGCATGGGGCTGCCCCGTCTGGTCTCAGCTTACCAGCATGTGGTGCAGGCCTTTGTGGACGAGGACCTTAACACATGACGCCACACCCCTTCTTACAGTACAGATTGCACTCGGCCCACACGTCACACTTGCTCTTATACTTTATCTTCTGTTTGTACCCCCCCCCCATGCTGAATCTGTATGTTACCCTCTGCACTTCTTGAAACTAAACAGCACTGACGGGGAAAGGCCGAGTGAGTGCCATGCTTTGCAGCCCAGTTAGTTCGCACGTAAACAAGTGAATGTAGTCCACACCTTAAGGACGACTGCTTTTTTTATTGATCCTGGTTGTTCACTAGAGTCGGCAGACGGGACAAGCACACAAGTGACCCACAGAGCTAACCGCAAGAAACGCCTCACCGTACCTTACATAGTGGAGCACCCCAACCAAGAAGGGGACACGTGCATTGATTGAGCTACACAGTACTGCTGGACTAATGGCTGGAATTGTCTATGGCGGGGACATTCAGTCTATCGGAACCGACCATTGATCCCCCAACATAGTGGCTTGCCCGCGTTTGATTGACTGCCTAATGTGATGTGATTTAGTACGAATTGTGTGATAGGGTCGGCGCTAGTTTATAGCGGCGAGCTGTGTATTGTACGTACGTGGTGTCGTATAGTATATGGGGTTGCTCTGTGCCTGCGTGCGCAGTGCACTAGCCTCCCTTTTGCATCGCAATGGCGCCACCTTCCATCTGTGCGTACCAACTGGGTCGGGCACCTCGTCCTGCCGCGTTGTGCGTGTCCCACTGCAGCTTTTTTGGACACCGTGGTGTGTTGGTGCCAGCCACGTGTGTATGTGCCATGTCTACTGGCACAAAAAACACAAAAAGCACCGCCACACCAAAACAAAAAGCGGAGGAGAAACCGCTCCCCCCGACCCCAACCCCAACAATACCCGAACCAATACCAATACCGGTACCAACACACGACCCCATACCCGCAACAATATCAGTACGGGACACAACCAGCCCCACACTCACAACCACACTATCACTACACGCCATATGCACCACAACACCCACAACCACAGCAACATCATCCATACTACCAGCCACCCCAGCAACCGCAGGCTCCACTCACACCACAACCCCAGTCCACATCAGAGTCTCAACCCAACCAGTCGTCCCACGATCCACACGCCTCCTACACGCACGCCACCCTCCCACATCCACACCAACCATATCAACACAACCCTTACCAGACCACTCACCAATACCACGACCACGTCCAAAGCCAGCCACAACATCACTACCCCGCACACCAGCCACAAGTAGACAACCCACAACGCTCCCAAACGGAGCAACAACATCACCACGAACAACACCAATCCCGGTACCCCTATCCCGCACCACGCCCACACACAGACTACCCCCACCCCCAAACAGAGCAACAACACCACCTCCAGCCCCGCACTTCTCCAGCAGACCACCCGCAACACACACACCAACCCAACCCACACACGGGCACCCCACAACCATACCACCACGCGCAGTCACACCCAGTTACGCTCACCCAACCGCTCCCACCGCCCCAGCCGCATCAAACAGCACCGGGACCCCGCACATCCACGCCGCACCCCGCGGCCTCCCTCTCCTTGACACACAAGCAGGCGGCCAACCAGCGCCGGGCATTGAACAGAGGCATTAAAGCAATGTATCAGATTCTTACGAGTACCGGGGACGGGCCCGGTCCCGACGGGCAAGTGGATTCATATGGACAAACCTCCGAGGTCTTCCGCCAGTGGACGCCACAAGTCCCTGCGAATGCCCCGCCCGCCGAGGCTCAGGCGTCACGTGCCCCATCGGCTGCACCAGGCGTGTGGTCACAATACGCGGCACGACACCCAAAACTATGCGAGCAATCTGGGCAGCCCCAACCAGGACACGTGGCAACGTCAACGTCGAATCGGGCCCTCGACCCATTCGCAACGGTACCTGCAGGCCAACGCGACCCAATTGACGTCGACGGTCCGGCGGCACCAGCCACGCGCGCACCCGCCGCCATCCGACGCCCACCCACGGCGGCGCCGCCGGCGGCACGCCCCCGCGCACCTAAGCAGCGCCCCGCAGCGCGGGCAACCGGGCCACCACCAGCAGCGCCCCCACGTGTGCCTCGGCAACGCCCCTCAACGCGGGCAGGCGGAGGTGATCATGAGACCATTGACGTCGACCAAATGGACCCGGAAGTGGAACACCAAGCCCCGCCCCCGCCACCCAACACGCGGCCACCATCGCCCCCACCCGCCATCCGCACACTCTCCCCACCACCGCCCACTAGCGCACCCCCCCCCGCCCCCCACTACACGGAGGACAGCACGGCACGGCCCGTCATCCCCGACCTCCCCCCTCCACCATACTCCCGGGACGACCCGGCCCGGCGCGTGCGCCTCTCCTTCTGCCGACGGTACTCCACGTCACCGTCCCGGCGATACCGCCGGCCGCCCCGCCCACAAGGGCGCTCGCGTAGCTCACCCCCGCCGCGGCGACGTTCTCCGCCCAGGGCATGCCAGCCCCCGCGCAGGGGCCGCCGTGATCAGGTAGCGCCCACTCTTCAACAATATCGCTCGGCGCATTCGTATGGACAACCTCCCCACGGTCCCCTTCAAAGGATTGGGGCCATCCCTTGTGTCCGCTATCTTGCTTGTCATGCTGTCCACACGTGCCTCAACCATTGCGCTCGCCAAAGTGAGCACACCTGTAATGCGCTGTATTGTTTCTTTCGTCATGCTCTTCGTTGTCACAGGAGTAAGCCAGAGGTTCCGCCCGCAAGGCCAGTGGGACGTCTCCCCGGCTTTGGCGAGCACCGTGACTTGGGACCCCCGTGGCCATCACCAGTGGGACGGGTTCCCTACCTCGCCGACGCCGCCATCTACATTCCCGCCGCAGCCGGTACACGATGAGGCGTACTGCGCGCCTGGTACCGAACCTAAGCATCGTCCATTTACCACAAGCGTCCCCTACACCAGGGTACTACTCACCAGGCCAACGGGTCTAGCAGTGACGCCCAATAACCACCGAGCAATGTCTTTGTTGTGGACCACTTGCTCCCTCGTGCACCTAGGGCATGCGGGCTGCAAGACACTAAATGGGTTGCTTGCATGTGCACATCCTTTAGCTTGTTGCGCGCTCTATACCGCAGGTAGGCCAACGCCTCCACGGCAGCGCATTAACCCTCTTCGCATGAATCTCTTCAAAGCACATCAAGTCCAGCATGCAATCGTATTCTTTGTGTTTTGCCATGCGTGGTTTGGGCATTGGTGTCCCTCGACATACCCCCCCCCACGAGCAAGCAACAAGAACCACAAAGAAAAACGCGAGAGGAACGGCTCCGCCAACCCCGGGTGACACACAAAGAGCAGAAGGTACCTCACCGGGCAAAAAAACAGGGCTATGGGGACAAATACACAGCCACACACCCACACCTTAAGGCGCAGCCGCCCCCCCCCCTCCCCGAGCAAAAGGGTGGGTCCATGACGTGGTGCACCATGGTGACGTGCAAGCCAATCCAGGACCGCAGACCGGTGCCGCGGCGTCGGCACTACCTGGATCAACCAGCCCGGTACACCCATGGAACGATAGCACCACCATCGGTGATATTACACTTTTTCTGGGAAGCACGGCATCCACTCAGACCAAAATCTCCACACTGGTAGCCCTTCACCATCATCTCCTACAGCAGTGTCACCTAAGCTGCAACACACTCCCCGAGGAGGAGCACCATGGAACCTCCCGCCTGCCCACCGATGAGAGCGCATACGCCCCCAATACCCCGGGCAGTCTCCGATCGGGGACCACGGAGATCCACGCCTCCCCACTACCACAATCTCCCACAGGATGTTTAGACCTCCAATGCTCCAACTGTGGCATACGGGACTTCTACTCGCCGCGCTGCAGTACATGTGGCAATCAGGAGTGGGATACCGACCCCTGCTTGTACGCACCGGTGCAAGTGCGAATCCCAAATACTGGCTCGCCCGCAGCCACTGACTGCCGGTCGGCGCATCAGCACCCCTTTGCCGTAACGCTCACACCAAGTGCATCGCAGGAAGTGACGCTGCCATCTGGCCCAGTACCAACCAGGGCCCCTCTACTGCTCAGCAATACACCGCCCGAATCACCTCCGCCGGTCGCTCCGATCCATAAGAGACAACGGGTTTGGCGCCCAGTACCACCCCACAGTCCCCCACAAAACTGGCAATCACCAATCAACCACGGAATACGCATCCCTGTCCTCCGAGAAGGCAATGCCGACCCGCTGCCGAGCTTGGCAACCAGCACCACAACGTCACGTTCCCGGGCCAATACCGAAGATCCCTTAATGGTGCCTTCATTGAACACCGATGACACAATCCGCAGCGAGCGACAACAAGCCTCCATAATGGCAGAGGCATCCATGACTCCGGGCCCCACCAGAACAGACGACTCCGAATGGGGATGGTTGCCTGCAGAGCTGGTTTATTGTCCAGCGCAGCTTCCAGTCTCTGTAGCCGCCCGGACCTCACCGCGGTCCCCATCACTACAACCTGTGTGGACGAACTCGAACGAGCAAGGAACAACGTCCTCCCTCGACGGCCCCACAGGAGAACTTCTTCTCTCCGACTGCCCGCAACAGGACCTCGAACATTGCCCTCTTTGCTACGATGATGCAGTACTATTACCACAGTACTAGTACCATTGCCGTGCCACCCACGGCACCAACTATGCACGGTATGTGCCTACGACCCACGGCTCAAGGGGTGCCCATGGCGATGTGCGCCACCAGTGCCTACAGGGCACCACCCGGTAATGGCCCCCGCCCCCAGGGATGGGCTGGATGCGGAGAGGGACGACACAGACTTCGGCTTACAGTATCCCACGGAGAACTTTGGTCTTGAACATCTACTTGCGATCCCAGATACACCAGCATCGCCTGGTGGCAGCGACATGTCGGAGGACGACGAGACGCTGTCATGGCCCGTATTTGTGAAAAATCAGGGCTCCTCCACGATCCTACTCGTGTGCGACGGTATGTCGATCGCCTCACTGAAGAATGCCATTTGCGACCGTCTAAATATTCCTCCACACGTGCAGTCGTTGACAACGAACTCCACGACCAGGTTCTTGATGGACCACATGACCATCCAGCAGTGCGGGATCACCAGGGATGCCACCGTGCAGGTGCTCATCCGGGGCAGGGGAGGTATGATCGACTCGTTTCAGGGTGCCGTATCCACACCCTACCTCACTCCCAACAAGGGTTCTGGTTTCCTGAGACACCTCGGCACCCCGCCTAACGGTCTGGTACGACCGCCCCCTCCACCAGCACTCCCGGTCGAGCAGGCTGACACAGCCTCGGGGAAGACTAACGAGGATTCGACACGCCACGCGGTGGACAACCTCCTGCAGTCCACAGTACGACAAGGGTTAACATCCCTTTACAACTGGTGTGAAGTCAGTGGCCCACCGGGTACCAGAGTTGAAGACAAATGGTACGTCGACGGGAAGGCGGTATGCCCACGCCCAGCCATGCTCCGCGCAATGTATGCAATCCAACCTTGGGAAGTGGAAATGGGGGATGGGTGCACCATACCCAGTCAAGGTGCACTGCTCCCTCCGATTCCTGATTCTATACAGCTGCTACAGCCTGGCCAGACGGCATTCTGGACAGTGCCCACATCCAATAGATCCACATCCACATCGCCCACATCCAATAGATAGTGGAGCACCCCAACCAAGAAGGGGACACATGGAGCCTGTGTGAATGAACTGCACATGTACGCACTGACGTGATGAACTTATGGATGTACGACAGGCGGTGGTGGACGTCTGTACGTTTCGGCAAACCACCTTTATGGCCACATCCAATGACCCCGACCCGAAACACGTTCACGTTAGTGACACCCGAAAACGTGACCCCTGGATAGGCAACCAACGCTCAATCCTTACCGCTGTTGTGAACCAATTGCAGAAATACCACAAGACGTCTCAACCGCCTGTCCACATGTGGATAGTCCTAACCACACGGCAGGCCCCCGTGGTTGACCCGCTCATGGTATTGCAACTTGACGGTCGGCACATGGTCCGACTCTTGCGACGGAAGTGCTGTTATGTGCTCATGGATAAGTCTGGCCATTGGGTCCGCTGGGATCGTAACGCTAGCCAGTGGCAGCGGCAGTCTTTTTGGGACGAGTCCCACCTTGCGATTCTCATCAGATCGGATGTCGAACGGATGCGCATGAGCGACCTCCAGCACTCGTATGTTGCGAACCCCAATGCCATCAGGACGATCCCGGAGATGCCTCCGACAGTCTGGCGAGTGGTGATGCCTGCATTCATCGATTCCCACAACGCTTTCCTACGGGAGCTGAACGATAGTGGCGAAGTCGGCACAGCAACAGCTAAGCGACACTCCAAAATTCCGTGGGCCGGCGTGCGGCAACTGCCGCAACCGGACGAGTTCCTCCAGTTGTTCGAGTACACTTGCCCGGCCCCATATACGTCTGCCCTTCTTGAGCTCCTACGACGTGAAGAGCCGCCACCCCAGATTGTCGAGCTGACCAACGTCGCACATCTCCACGTGATCCAGCAAGCGAAACCACGGAAAGGAAATACCGCGTCTGTCTCTTCGGTGCAATGCGCGGCGGACCTGGAGGCGGAAATTTACGGAGCCCTTGAAGTCGACGAGCCTGCCGATCGGGACCGCACGCGTATGTTTCTGGCGCAGTTCTTTCCTCAGGGTGTACCGCATATGCGCTTCCAACGCCTCATCCACATTTCGCCGGATGTCCCCATCACAGAACTAGCCATGCGTCTCTGGACAGGCGGTCACCTGTTTTTGAAGCATGTACACTCTGATGAACGCGTATGGTTCGGTCAGTTGGGGTCTGGAGCACCAGGTCGTGACACACCAATTTTGCCAGAACACCCCAATGAAATTGTACTCCAGGCACCCACAGCCGCCCCGCTGGAGACCATCCGGTTATGTGCAGCGCAATTTGGGGCGTTTGAGAGTGTCGAAGATGCCGACAAGAACGGACGACAGCATCTCCGGGGCAAAGTGTCTTATAGGATTCGCTACCAACACGCATCCAGTGCAGTTCTGGCTCATGGTGTGGTATTCGATTTGGCAGCCGGGGAAGCCACTGTGACGGGCCGTGATGCACCCGACGAAGCCGAAGCCCTGTTCCGGCAACTGCCTGAAACCAATGACACCGACGTGGACCCGAGCTGGTGGAGATTCGAGGTCGGCCGATCCTTGGGCGCCGAGGAGGCAGTGCAGGCGGAGGACCACAGGCTGGCGGCTACTGCACTGGCTTTTCACGATGCCCTGCCACCGGAGGAAACGGCCTCAATGCAATTATAAGTAAGCCAATACACTGGGCGTGGCACGCCTCCATCGCCAGACATGGGACTTCTGGAGACCACGATGGATCAAGTCCCTCCCTTACCTCATCCTCTTGTATGCGCTGCTATGGAGCAGCCGGGTCACTTCTATGTGTTCACCGATGCCTGTGGTTCAACTACCATAATGGTGCTACCTTGGGCGTCGTAGCGGCACGCCACGACGCTTGCGGCCCAAGCTACAACGTCGGCACAGGTGGCACTACTCTACCCTGCCGGGCTGGTACGTCCTGTTACTGACACTCACCCATGTGGGACTGCCCATGTGGACACCGCCACACGTGCAAGACACCTACACACAGCTACAGACTTCACCCTTACACCAAACACTCGTGCGCACCCGATTGCCTGGCCTGATCCTATGGGATCTAGCACAACGGCTAATACGTCTGTCCAATGACGTCCACCCCAATCCAGGGCCCAGCCCCCCACCCCGGCCAGACCTATCCTTCCTGACACTCAATGTCGGAGGACCCTTCCTTTCACGGCGCCGCTGGGGGCACCTCCTGGCGGAGATTATCGCCGAACAGCCCGCAGTTATTGCCCTACAAGAGTTTCGATTCCGTAGTGGATCTCACCATGCAGCTTGGACGGCTGCTATGGATGATGACTACCTCCCCATCACCTATGGAGACGAGAACCCGGACACGCAATTCCTCGTCCACAACTCCATATCCAGATATGTCTCCAAGCAGCCCTCCACGGGGAGCCAGACCCGTGCCATCAAGCTCGCTCTCCCTGGCCACACACCGTACGTCATCGCCAACATCCACGGACCATTTTCGCGGGACCAACGTGAAAAGTTGGACGCATGGCTTGCACAATTGCCAGACCTGGGCATCCTTATGGGCGACTTCAACGACCATGTGTGGGGGCGTCCTTCCCTACCAACTAGGTACTGGCACCCGCTCCTCGAATCCGGAGCCTTGCTGGACCCGATTTTGGCACATGCGCCAAACACCAACCCTAAAAATCTCTCCACACATTGCCGGGGCCGCCGCTTGGACGCAGTCCTGTTTTCTCCCACGGCATGGGACATTCACCCCCCCCATCTCTGCGGACACCATCGACTTTCCCCATGCGGGTGACCACAAAGCAGTCAGGGTCACAGTAATGAACCCATTGGGACCGCGGCCAGCGCCGCCACCGGTCATGGGCAATGTGTCGCACTGGCCCTCCTCGTTATTCCGCAAGTTCTCGCGCCACATGTCCCAATGGTCCAAAGCGCACTCCACTCACCAAGATCACATCATGCACCCATTAGACAGGGCGGACGCCATCATTGCCGCGGCGTCCAGCTTTGTACACGCACACCCCCGCCCACAGCCAGTTCAAGACGTGGTCGAACAACAGCTGGCTGACGAGTTGCACCGCAACCCTACCTCCAAGAGGGCCCAGCAAGCTTGGGCCCACCACAGGGCGACCAATAATATGAAACGGGCCCAACGACACCTGCGGCGCTTCCGAAAATGCGCGGTACGCGGCCGCTCTACTTTCTTCAATGCCCTAAAGTGGTGGCTGATCACCCCCTTCCGCACAACTACCCCACAACCCGACACGACCCCGGCCGCCGAACACCTTCCGCACTTCGCGGGGGACCCACCATGGAGACCGGAAGAGGCCAAGGCTCTTCTTTCACAAGTCTTAAAGCCAGGACGACCAGTGAGCCCCGATCCTCCCTCCTGGCAATCTTTCACAAAAGCGCTACGCCAACCCAAGAACAAGGCGGCAGGCATGGACCATGTGGTACCCCACCTGTACCAGTGGTTACCTAGGGAACTACAGTGGGACCTATACATGGCAGTGCGCCATGTGTGGGAAAGCGGCGATGTGCCGCACCACTGGCGGCAGGCTAGAATAGCCATGATCTACAAGTCTGGCCCCCCTGAGGCGGCCCGCAGTTACCGGCCCATTAGCGTAGCCATGGGGATGTACTCCATTCTAGCCCGGCTCATATTGGACACCCTGCGAGGGCCCATCGACGTGGCGCTCTCCGACCCCCAAGCAGGATGTAGACGAGGCTATACCACATCACAACAAGCCCTCCGCATGTCGATGCTTTTACACCAATACGGGGACGGTGCGCTGGTATGCCTCCTGGACATCGCAAAAGCCTACCCCAGCATGCCCCATGAGTGCCTCACCTACGGACTCCAGTTGATTGGAACCCCAGCCCGCATCTACAACATGGTGGCTAGCATCTACGCGCACAGCACGGGGGTGTACGGAGACGTCCGTTTTCTGTTGCGTCGTGGCATCAAGGAGGGGTGCCCCCTGTGCCCAGCCCTTTTTGTTCCAGTGTATGAGGCCTTCCACCAGACTCTCACTAGGGAATTTCCCAACAGCACGATACTGGCCTATGTCGACGACATCGCCATCATCTCCCCGAGCCAACGGGAGATGCAGCACGTCCTGGAGCGCGTCAGTCAATTGTCTGCCATACTGGGCCTCAAGACGGACCCTTCAAAGACACAGGTGTACCGTTGGGCCCCACCCTCCCGCCGTCAGGGTGTGGCACGACGAGAGTCCCCGACCAGGGACACCATCACGTGGGGCGATGCGCGATTGCCGCTGCAACCCCCTATCTTCCACTACCTCGGTCACCTCCTGGCACATCCGACCTGGGAACAAAAGGCACGTGATGACTTCGTGGGGACGGCCGCAGCTGATCTGGCGCGATACCAATACCTGCCACTGAACGCTTTCGAGCGGGTGCAGCTGCTGAACACCATCTTGATCCCACGGTGGACGTACCGCACCTTGTTTCTCCCCAACGACTCAATGTTCAAAGCCATGGACTCCATGTGCTTGCGGTTTGTGCTTATGGCGGAGGGCATGGAACTCAATAAGGTCGACGTTCACAAATCATACAACGTCCTCCATGTCACTTCTCCTCACCGACTGGGCGGAATGGGGTTGCACCAACTGTTCTGGGCCCACAGGGCACGCTTCACCACAATGGTACAGAACACGTTACGTTCACGTCCGGGATCCATTGGCTGCAACCTTAGCAAAGAATTGCCCTCCCGAGCGGTGCCTATTCGCATTTACTTGGCTATACTCACCCAGCTAGGTGCTCGCACTGCACTCCACATAGCACTTCCGCCGCGGCCGGCCGGGGGACCCAACCTCATCGACAGTGAAAGCTCCGATGACGGCGTCCTCCTGTCTGCCCGCAAGGAGCAGGTGGGGGATGCCCTCCACACGCGCCACTACATTGCCCCACACCGGTACCACGAAGACCCCTCGGCAAGCACGGTACCTGCGGGATACCACCCTGTCAACATCACGGGCATTCCGTGCTACTCAAACAAGCAACCGCCAACCGGAACGTCCCTATACTCCGATGGCAGCCTCCAAACAGTTCAGATTGCGGGCTCGGAATACCAAGCGGCGGGCGCAGCAGTAACAAAAGGGCCTCTTCGCATCCTCGCCCGGGTGGTGGGCCCGTAGCAGTCCTACAGGGCTGAAATGTACAGAGCAGCCATCGGCGCGGCCATTGCATCTGACGGTGACACTCAATACATCGACAACATGGCCGTCACAAAATGCGCACACCGCCGACCCACGCACGAATGTTCTGACGCTGACATCCGCCACAAAGTGTGTGACCAAGTGCAGCACAAACGCGTGGCCGCGGAGTGGATCCTCAGCCACCGCCTTGAGACGGAGGCCCGTAACGCGCAAGAACGCGAACAAATTCGACGCAATGGGGAAGTAGACCTGCTCGCCAAGATGGCCACGCGCCTACCCGTGCCGGATTACGACCCCCAGCGCCCCGAAGATATTGCAATGTGCGGCGGGCCCGCCCCCACTCCGGCGCGGAAATGGATCCTCCATAGGAGGCGCGTTGTCACTTTCGACGGTGCGCACTGGGTATCTTGGCTCCCGATGCGCGGGGACCGACGTATGCTCTGGGTTAAATGGCTTTGGGGTCAGGTACGATGGGATGGGACGGGCGCGCCGTGGGACCATACCAACCCCAAATGCCCCATATGTCCCCTCCACCACGGTACCACTATCCACAAACGACTCATCCACTGCATGCATTGGAAAGTCGCATTTCGCAACATGTGGCTTAGCACTTGGCAAGATACGGTGACGGAATGGTGGAACAGGGCGTCAGCGGCAGACCTACACCATGTTTCCTGCCTTCGCATACCACAGTCCCTATGGGACCACATCCCCCGAACAATGCGGGTAGACCTCAGGGAGCATGTGGCCTGGCACCAGTACCACGCCCTACATGGCGTATGCCAACTGCGCGGCCAACTCACCATGCCCCCCCGTGACCCACAGGTTCCGCCCACGCCCTCCACGGCGGTGCCGGCATGGTACACAAAGCTGCGCTCACGAGCTGTACGACCGAACCCCACGGACTCTATCCTCCGCAATCAAGTAGGGTATACAGGGCCCCGGGAGAGAACACAGCGGCAGGATGGCCGCGCCTCTCAAGAGACGTCCCACCGTAGAGCTGCGCGCACATGGGACCGGCCGCAATCGTACTACACCAGGTCATGGGCGGTAAAATATCTCGACCAGTGCCTCTGTCCCTCTGCCGCGGACCCAGGGGCGCAACACGTAGCTTCGGCAATGCAGTATGTGGCCCAGCCTTGGTTTCTGCATCAACGTGCCGTTCTCGGGGCCTCACTGATGGTTTCATACCGCGACATGCTAGAGGATGTGGTGCGGCAATCACGGCACTGGCACACCCTCCTGCGGCGTGCTAGAGTGTGGACCACCTCCGCAGACCAGCACTACCAGCGGCATGACCGAAGGGTCCAGCTCTTTTCAGTGATGAGCCAGTTGTGGGCATCCGAGCGCGCGACCCACCGGGTGGAGCCCCCTCTACCTAAACGCCACTGCCGCACAAGACCCGGCATCCTGGGCCAACGCCCGCCACCAGACATGGCCCCTAAAAAGCGACGAAAGCTTGTCACTCTTGAAGACCTGTGGGGAATGGCACACACGTGATGCAGCATGTTTAACCCCCTTAAATCTTATGTATTATAGGCTTGCCATATGGTGTGGCGGTTTTGCCTACCGCAACAGAGAGCCCTCTGTTATACGCATGTGAACTCTGGGTCTTTGCCATGTGCCCCGCTTTGCGGGGATCCACTGTATCATATGCTGGAGACGCCCACTTTCCCAAGCACAGTCTTGAGTACTCTTTGAACTTCTGGAGTCAACCAAAAAAAAAAAGAAACACAACACTGCAAAGTTGGAAATTGAATCACAATCGTGCAGTTGCATCGCTTGACGAGACCAAGTGTGATGCACACATGCCAATGGGACACACACTGGAAGTGATGCGCGCAAAAGCACATGTACCTTAACTGCCACGTATTGCATGCGCTACAATGCACTGAGTTACATTCGTGTCATCGCAGTCTGCAGCACCATACGCCATTGCACCATGCACGATGTTTGGGAAGGGCTTGCTATTACCTGGTATATCAGACCGCTTGTTGCCTATGGCGGCCCAACATAGTGGTTTGCCCGCGTTTGATTGACTGCCTAATGTGATGTGATTTAGTACGAATTGTGTGATAGGGTCGGCGCTAGTTTATAGCGGCGAGCTGTGTATTGTACGTACGTGGTGTCGTATAGTATATGGGGTTGCTCTGTGCCTGCGTGTGCAGTGCACTAGCCTCCCTTTTGCATCGCAATGGCGCCACCTTCCATCTGTGCGTACCAACTGGGTCGGGCACCTCGTCCTGCCGCGTTGTGCGTGTCCCACTGCAGCTTTTTTGGACACCGTGGTGTGTTGGTGCCAGCCACGTGTGTATGTGCCATGTCTACTGGCAGAATTTTGCCAGTGGTAGCCTGTGTTGCAGTCGCTAGAATTGCTTGCAGTGGTCCGCACTACACCACGCACTCTGAAGAAACTGCACACAATACTTCTTGCTGCAATTGCGTTGTGCAACATGCCGTGCCTTCCGTGCTTGATACCAAATGCGCCTCCTGAACTGTGGCCGCTTTTACCCGTGGCAGTTACGTCACCAAGCACGGGTTTGTAGAAAAACAGCTGGCAGAATTTTGAGGTATGACACGGTGCACCCAGGTAGGCCTTGAAAGTTGACCCCGGAGCCACAGTTGCACGACCGCCCGATTTTCTACCTATTGCAAGCCATACGACACAGACCACACCAATAGATCGCTTGCTGCAACCCCTGTCAAATCCTCTGATCCAGAGTCATTTTGCCCATCGAAAACACCCGAAACCCTCTATTTCCCCGAGTTTTTGAGTACCGGAAATTAGGTCCCAAAGTGCCAAAAAGTCATCCAGAGGGGGTGTTCCGCCGCGTCCCAAAAACGCGCTGCCCACAAACATGGTTTTCCATCACTCACTTTTCACTAGCAGAATTCTGCCAGTGGGGTTTTGGGGACCACCCCCAAATGGGCCACCTAAGTTTATGTGTTTTTCACTCTATTTGGGTATTGGGTGCCAGGGGGGGGGGGGGGTTCTCCCAAGGGATTGGTACACACACAACCTGCTTATGCAGTTTTTCACCCTGGGCAGCTTAAAAATCGAAGTTTCCAAGACTTACTTTTTTGATATTGTGACTACACAATGTGACCATCCAAGGTACGTAAAGCATGTTCGAGGCCGTATTTATGTGTTTTGCACCTTATTTGGGTATTGGGTGCCGGGGGGGGGGGGGGGTCAAACGGGATTGGTGCACAATCTGCTTATGCAGTTGTTTCAGCCTACACAGCTCGAGAAATTGAAGTTTTCCAAACTTACCTTTTTGATATTGTGATCACCTAAAATGACCATCCAAGATATGTAAAGCATGTTTTAGCCCGTATTTATGTAGTTTTTACACTGTTTTGGGTGTGTGTTGCTTGGGTAGATTCTCTGCGAGGTGGACTTGCCAAAGGCAATAGAATTTGCCAGTTACATAGAGTCATGGACATATTTGTTGTGAGTGTTTGCTGAGTGAGTATCTGAGGAACTGTCGCATCGCCGCCATATACCCCAACCTTGTGCCTTGCTCCAATCTCCCCCAAACCACCGATGCGTACAACGATCCAAATGGCTCTCCTTCTGCCGCCACGAATTCTTCCAGTCCATTTCGTAATTTCCTTGCCTCCTCATTCCGTACTGTACCCCCCCCCCCCCGATCCTTCTTGTCATTTGCACCCGAACTCCTGGGCCTGGAATGCCCAGTGTCTCTTCCCACAGTACCGGCACTCTTTACTCGGCGGCCCAGAACAATCCTGCCACTGTCCATTTCGCATGCAAAAATGCCTCTTCCCATTTATCCATCGAAATTCAAACTGGCTGGGCTTGGATCTGCGTTCAGCGCCTCCACCTCTCCTATCTTTGCGATGCCCACTGCTGGAGCTATCCGTATCCGAACTATCATCAGAGCTTGAGCCAGACGACAAATCCGAGGTCGACGAGCTTTCGGAGCTGGAATCACTTCACTTACCTGACTTGGACGACTTCTTTTTCTTGCTCTTTCGTTCCTTCTCACTCTTCTTTCGAGCTCGTCTCTTCTCCTTCTTTTTGCGTTCTTTTTCCTTGGACCTCCGGATTATCTCTTCGTCCTTCAAGTGCTATTTGCCTTTTTCATCACATTTCAGAAGGTGGTTCATGGGTGGTTGTCGCCGAGAGAGGCCCTGGAGGGGCGATTGCTGGAGATTGCGAGGGACGGTTACTTCGACGGGCCGGACAAGAAATTATTGTCGGGCATCAAACTGGCGGAGAAGGCGGATATCATACAGTCACTGGTACGAGGATCGGACTAGATTTTCGCGAAATCCCTGGAGAAACTTCGAAGGAAGAAGAACAACAGGCGAGTACAGTGGTCGCCATCAGGGATGCTGTATGAAGTGGCAGCTGGAAAAGAAAAATTCACGTGGCCGGAGATGGAATGCCTTGGACTGGCGGCATTGTCGTTATGCAACCTGCTGCGAATCGGAGAAGCATGGACAGCCCACCGCAGTGGGCTGGGACAACTGGTTTTCCAAGGGGAAAAGAGTCGTCAAGGAGTGCAGGTCCAGGATGTGGGGCCGTGGGCAGACAGGTGGTTACGTTTCCTCGATGAAGAGAGGCGCCGGAGAGGGGGAAATGGTACGGTGGCATACAACTTCTCCTCCCCGAGCGAATTGGAAGCCCAGTGGGTCGAGTTGGTCGCTGGGACGAGCCACCGATCGTTACGTTGGCATGGTCACCGCCGTGGAGGGGCAGCCCAGGCATGGGCGGCGGGTGGTGTACGCCGTCAGTGGCAGTCTCGTATGCGACACCGAATCACGCGTGGGAGTTCGAAAGTAGACGCCGGCAGCCGGTCCCGGTGCGAGGAGGAGGGGACCTCAAAGTTGTGTTCGGCGAATGGTCGGCCCTTCAGTGGTGGGGAACGTGGGTTCGGAGAGAAGTTCGTCAACTCGGACGTGGCGAGACCGAGGATGGCGCGGTACTGGGAAGCGTTGACGTGGCCCAAAAGAGGAGACGAGCGAATTCGACGGGAGCAGGAGCATTCCGGTTTGACCCGGAAGCAGTGGAAGATATGGCTGATGAGGTAGAGGATCTTGCAAATGCAGGAGACCAGTGATATAGAAGTAAGTGGGGTGCTGCAGAAATCGATCGTTTCCAGCCCGAAGGAGTTGGCGAGTGACTTGGAGGAAGGAGTGTTGGTACTGCTGTCGGGGGTGATGGAGGTTGCAGGAGATCAGGCTGTGGGATCAGTGACCTCTATGCTGCAAGTGCAAGTGCTCTCGATGCGATGCCAGGAGATGATTGGGAGGAGGAGGATGAGGAGAGTTATTATTCCGATGACGATGGGGACGAGGAAGTCAGCCCCGACCTGGCAGGCAGGGGCATTGGAGAATGTGGGAGAGTGCAGTTAAGTGAATCGCTGTGGAGGAGAGCTGTGCCGGATGATTTGTTGGAAAAGAATCGAGAATGGATGAGAACTACCGGGGGGGTGGGGGACAGCAAAGGAGTAGGAGCGGCAGGGATGCTTGAGAGCCTGGTGGAGGGTGGTTCATTGCGCAGGGTACCAACGACGATGGGTGCTTCGGGGAAGGCCCGTCTGATCCCGAAAAATAGTGAAAAATGCAGCTTCATTATGAATTGTATGAAACAGAATGCTTCTGACCGTCGCCCTCCCCCCAGGTTTGTGTTACCCCAGCTGGAGGCTTTACGTGATTGTTTGTTGTTGAGAAAGCGCAAAAGGGTATATATGATTAAGTTTGACGTTTCCAATTGCTATTGGAGCATTTTGATGCCCAAGCGTTGGAGGGATATTTTTCAAGTCTCGATTTGAGGACAAAATTATGCTTGGTCTTCACTGCCGTTCGGCTGGAAGTATTCCCCAGTAATCTGCCAGGAAAGGCATGGTGGCAGCATTGCTTAGAGGTTGGCTGAGGCTAAGGTTAGGTCTTATGCGCAGAAAGGGATTTGAGAGGTTTCTGGGGAGGTTGGAGTGGGCTTTGCGTCCACAGGGAGGAACTGCCCCGTTTTTGGCTGGGGCGTACAGGTGGAAGTTGTCTGCTGAACAAAAGGTTCCACTCAGTTTGGTGAGGCCGTTACTTACGGCAGTGGTGTTCGCTGTTTTGCCGCAGTGTTATGCAGGGCATCCACATGTTTGGCGGGGACCGCCATGTTCGGTGCACGATTTTATAATATTCGCTGATGCTACTCCTAGAAGCAAACGCGGTTTCCGCTATGGATTTTTTATCCCAGGGGATGGCATTAGGAGCTATAAGTGCCCGGATTGGATCGAGACGCTTCAGCAGGCTGAGCTGTTAGCTTTGATGAAAGCGTTTCAGATCGCGGGATATAAAGGGTGGCGTCGGGTGGCAGTGGGTTCCGACAGCTTGGTTGCCAGAAGTCAGGTCTTGGGTTTGAGGTGTGGAACAGCTCTGGCCGTCCAAAACCGCATATTGCGCCAGCTGTTCTGGTGGCGTCGGTGGAGTGGGGTGCAGTTAGTTGTTGTTTATGTGGCTTCGGGGCGCAACCCGGCAGATCCACCTAGCCGCAGGCCTCGATTTGCTGACAGAGAGGCATGTAGACAAGCGGCGGAAGACAGGTATGTGGAGTGGAAGGGGTTGCCGAGAGCGTTTCCCTATTTTGGAGCGGTAGCTCCTTTCCCGTGGCCTGCAGGTGAAGTGAGGAGGTGAGAGGGGGGGGGGTGATCTGTGCGTGCATCAGCAAGTTACATGATCTTATGTTTCATATTTGATTGTTTTTGATCTTGGGGGCGTTTGCCCTGTTTTTCGGTTTATGCTTTCCGACTTAGGTGGCTCTGGTTTGTCAGCTGGTGCGCACGTGCAGATGGCAGTGACTGATCTTAGAAATATCCATTTCTCTGGGGTAGGAGTATGCCTGAGTGGCATTGACTGTCATTTGGTTTTTGTGGAAAAAAGCACGGGATTGTGACGTGCATGTGTGTCGTACACCTCGGAGTTAGTGTAACAGTGATGTTTTTATTGTAAAAACAGAGGTTTTGAGCGACTAACGGAATGTGTATGCATATTTTGCATTGCCAGTAAGAAATGTGCAGGTGACAATGTGCATAGTTGCTGTGTTTGTCTCAGTGCATTTTTGATTTGCTACCATGGGAGATGGGCCCACTTGCCCACCCTTTTGTATCTTTACCCATTTGTTGTGGGTCTTCAGGACTCTGCTTTGTTGCTGGAGTATGCCTGGGTGGCATTGACTGTCATGTGGTTTTCGTGGAAAAAAGCACTGGATTCTGACGTGCATGTGTGTCGTGCACCTTGGAGTTAGTGTAAAACCCACATAGCTCTGGTTTGGGGATATTTGTGCAATAAATTCCCGTTTGTTGCACTAGCTCACCATGCACTCTTCTCTTTTTGAACCTGGGCGTCTACGGCCTTGTCAGCTACGGTAAGTGTAGGGACTGTGTTTATTTGGGACTTTGCATAGCTTATACAGGGGGGGGGGGGGGTATGTAGCTGGTTTGTCATTTTGGGGGGGCACAAGGGACGGCTCTTCTGCGCTCCCTTGTGTCACATGGGTGGTAGTGGGCTGAAGGATTGGTCCAACACCCCATAGCTAGCTTACATGAGGATGTGAATTTTGAGGCAATGGTCCCCCCCCCCCCCCCGTAATCCCCCCGAATCTACGGTTGGCACCGAACTGGTCTGCGCTGCAGTGCAGCAAGGCAAAACATTGAACTGAGTGTGGTGATGACCATGCGCCTGTGACACGGGGGCGTATGCGAGCCCAGTATCCGTTGCCTCATGGCCTTGTAATCCCCCCCCAAGGGGGGGGGGGGATGGTCACTTGGCCCAAAAAGCATGAAAAATACTAGGCGCCAAAGAAAAATTTTACAAGGCACCGGAGGCGCCGAAGCTGATTTACACTGTGACACTATGGTACAGTTTTGTGGTGCAACCCCCCCCCCCCCCTAGGGGGGGAACCATCACTTTGTGACTGCCCCCCCCCCCCTGGGGGGAACTGTCACGACATTGGTGGGGAGATTACAAGGGGGGTGGGAGGTTGTACCTTCCCTGACTTTCTTGTCAATGCAACAAGGCATTATCAATATGCGTGCCGCCAATTAGAGTCATCATCCAATGCGGCAGGTACCATTGACAGCCAAACAGCCGCACTGTGAGCGCACTCCGCTCAAAGTGTGGGCTGGGATACATGGGGGACTCTTTTTTGCCCCTGCATAAGTGTCGTGGCATCGAGCCTTGCTTCTAGGGAATAGCTGTGCCTGCATTTTCAGACTCATCAGTGCCGACCGTGAACACGGGTGACGAGTAAAATTTCGGGCTGCGGATTGAAAGCTGCGAAGTTCAAACCTACAACAGCTGCAAGTTGATTCCCAAGTGTATCCGCCCGCGCATGCACAAGCACCTGCAGGGGCCCTTCTCTTCGGTAGTAGGCTTTAACTTGGGCCGTGTCCTGGACAAGGGGGGGCGGGCAGTATCAATGCACACTGCCGCAGGCAGTTTCAGTGCGATTTCTGACCTAACTATTTCTTAGCGATCGCGCCAAAAGAAGTCATCTAAGGATTTTCTTGCCATTCCTGGGGCTGGGGACTGTATCAGGAGGGCGCGAGGGCCCGGCCAGCCCCCCCCCCCCCGACGATAGCCCCCTGGTGCCCCCCCCCCCCCTTTGCCTGTGTCACGGGGGTATATGCGAGCTCAGTATCCGTTGCTCATGGCCCCTTGCGGAAGCACCGCCTTGTCTAAGCACCGGGACCCAGTCTGACCGTCGTTTTTCTGACCACAGTTTTTATGGTCAGAAACTTAGCGGAATGTGATTGTGTGCTGATTGTAGAGGGAAACAGGGGCTGTGTCATGTTTTGGATGAGTCCTTCTGCTCATAACAACAGTATGCTTACTACTGCAACCACTGCTCTTTGTTTTGATGTGATTTTCAGCCATGACTAATGTCGTTACTCCTGGCTTGGCTGGTACCGCACGACGCGTGCAAGCACCGCCTTGTCCAAGCACCGGGACCCGGTCTGACCGTCGTTTTTCTGACTTTCCTGGTGCTTGCGCAAGGGGCGGGGAGGGTAGAAGTGCGGCGTGCAGTGCTACTTGATGATCCAGAACACCCCGACCTGTGTTACAATGCCCACATGGTTTGATAGTGTGACGGGTATTCTGACCTCCTGAGCTAGTTTTGGGCGGGCCCTATCCGTTGGATTGGGAGGTGGTAGATGAGATTGCGTGCCGTTGTTGATCCAGCCCAGCAGCAGGGCCTCTGCATTATGGACATCACTTTGCTGCGGCCTGTTATGAACCTTGCAGTCTGAGCAGAGTTTGCAATGAGATCATGCGATGGCCCATTGCCTCCCCCCCCGCCCCCCTCCTCCCCTGGGCATCGGCAGGCACGTGGACGCCATGGACGCGGTGATGCTGCAATCCTGAGCAGTAGTACCACCGTTCCACGCTTACCCACGATTTCACTGACAAACTCGACATGGAGCAACAGAAGCAGGTGACACAAAAGGCACAGCACTGCACATGGGTTGCAGGGCACGGTACCCAACCAGCCTTTATGGAGCAAGCTACACCAGTGTCCATCCCTCTTGCACCAGCCCACAGCCCATGAAACATTCGATGGCTGCCTCATGTGGTGAACTCAAGGCAACATTCGGCACTGGTCTGGTTTGCGCTGCAGCGGCAGCAAGGCAAAATAATCTGCGAACCACGGGGGGGGGGGGGGCGGCCGGGCCCAGTCCTTGTATGCGACACCCCGCAGCCCCCCCCCCCCCCCCCCTGGGTTTGAGAGATAGTGGTGTCGGGGCCATGGCGCCAACGGCACCGAAGATTTTTTGTGCATGCTTCCCTTTCATCAAACCATCTATGTTTTGAGCGCTAGATTAGCAAGACGAGGCGCTAAACAAATGTCATTTATTGCGAAGTGAAGATCACCACAACCAATGTGGACACACCTACCTATCTGCAGCCCCTGCTTCACAACAGCCACCAACTGCTTCCCCAAACCCGCCCCAGACACACATCCCCTCTGGAGGTATGCATGTGGTAGTAGTGGGTCGCGCGCAGGCCTCCTCACCTTGGGACCCCACCCCCCCACGGCCGAACCCCCCCCCCCCCAACACACCCTCCAGCTGACCCCCCCCCCCCCCCCCACCAACACACCCTCCAGCCCCCCCCCCCCCCCCCCCCCCCCACACCCTCCAGCCGACCCCCCCAAACTGCCCCCCCCCCCCCAATTTCTGACAGATAGCTGGGGGCGTGTCGCATCAGGACCAGTTGTAGTCGCCCCCCCGTGCTGCGAACATCGAACTGAGTAAGTCTGGCATTAGGTCAGGATTATGCTGGTTATTTCAAAACGTGACATCATCGACATCCCTCTGTCTTTAGGCTGCTTGAAAGAGGTACTCAATGGTGGGTGCTGTTTGCATGTGGCTTTCTTATGGATACAGGCCTTGGCGTTGTCCTGAACAACAGCATGTCATGTGGATCACTCAGCCGAAGGGCACACCTGCATCGCTGTGCACAGGTGGACAAATACTTGGAATTCCTTGTTGCCCCCCCCCTCCCCCCTCTCTCACTCCCAAGAGATCAACACACCCCCTGCGCCACGGTGCATGGGATGCTTTTGCCCCAGACCTATTTGTTTTTGCTGGTCTACATGCCCAATGCCAGTCAGTGTGCGCATCCGAAGAAGTGGGGTGAGGGCTGCGACATGGACCGGCTCACTCGCTCCAACTGCACCGGCCACGCAGAGCCCAGCCAAATGCACAAGCGGAAGGTGACCGAGTTCATGCGGCACGGGGGTGGGACCAAGGCCCGCATGGAGCGGAAGTACTGCGAGGCCGTGAGCGACCTGTGCGCCTTCGACCAGTCGCGGGTGCAGGCCGGCCGCTTCAATGTCTACGTTCTCGCCGGAGTGTTCGGCTACATTGCGGCGGCGCTGTCCGGCGTCCCTGTCCGCATCTTTACCCGCAGCAACACGTACCAAGTGTTGCTGTTCGTCTGCGTTGTACTCGTCCTTGGGTTTATGATCGACTTCAGCCATTGGTATGCCCGTGGCCTGTGCCCGCTACGCGTAGACTCTACCTGCGCCTGTAAGCACGCCCATGCCCTTGCCCGTTCCCATCGCGCATCGCCTCCCAGAAATATTTTTTTCCATTTCTCGGTGCCTTTGCAAACATTTCATTTCGGAACACACAACGGAAAAATTAGTATTCCGCACATCATTAATATCGGTACGGTATGCCTTGCATGCCCCGTGCCACCGCCGCTTCAGCCACCACCAGAGCGCCGGAGCACCAGACGGCCAGACGCCCGCATGTCCATACCATTGAACATGCGGCTGTCAAGCCCTATCCGGTCGCCCATGACTCCGGCTGAGGGGGGAAGCTTGTGGAGTGGGGCTCAACAAGGGTTGACACATGGCTCCTCCTCGTGCACCCCATTTGTGCTCTGAACATGCCCTTTCCAAGAATCTGAGACGACGATTGGATGCTCACCTGCTGTGGTTTTTTCGGGCACCACCAACAATCGTCCAATCCGCATTTCCACCACAATTTTCGAATTTTGGATTTCCATCGCAACCGCAATTTGTGCGGGGCCACAAGCATGTAGTGGGTTGTCTTGGCATACATAGCCTCGTCCGCAACGATGGATGCAAAACAAGAGATTCATCAAGTGACCTGCAAGTGATCCAAATTGGTCCATGGATTGCCGCCACCAAAAATCCTGCCCTCCCTCCCAAGTTTCCGAGACTCAACACTAACATGAGGGGAGGGTATGTGGGCGCCAGGCAGGCGCACGGGAACAGGCGCGGGCACAGGCGCATGATACGGCTCCGGTCGCCACCGTGCCACAAAACACCGCATGCCCAGAGGTGCTAAATTCGGGTGACGTGCTGGGCCACCCAAACTGGACCGCGATCTTCAGCCTCGATCGGCACCACCCCAACACACGTGCATGCCCCCGTCCGTGTCTGTGTTCCCGCCGTGTGCCAGGGAATGGAAACCCGCCAGCGCCAGGGACGTCTCGGAGCAGATCTACGATCGCCTGACCGGCAAACAGACGCCGATTCAGTACTTGGTCACGGACCTCGCCGACTCCTTCTCCAGCCTCACGAACTTCGTGCTGGGCCTGTACGTCAGCCTTGTGCTAGGCAGCATCTATTACGCGCAGCGCGGGATGCTCGGCACGGCCTTCTCGCGGGTCCTTGGCTTCACCATGCACCTCGTGAGCTCCGTGACGCCGGCCCCGGCGCTGCAGGGCACGGGGGCACCAGGGCCGTCCGGAATCCCGAGGGCCGCGCCCCCGGTGCCCGCGCACATTCAGGCCGCGAAACGGCGGATGGTGCGGTGGGTCAACGCGGTGTTTCGGCTCCTGTGGCTCGAGTGCTGCGGGTACGACGGCCAGATCGACGACTCCATCCACGTCATGGACGGCAGCCTCGGCCCCCTGCTCACGCCGAAGGAGTGGCGCCGCATCCGCAACCTCCCCAGCCGCGCCACGCACATCATCCACTGGGCCAACACCGCCGTCATAGACCTCTGTTCCGAGGGGTACCTCACGCCCAATGGCAGCGCAGAGCTCAGGTGTGTGTGTGGTGTGGGGTTACGTGTAGGGCTGGACCCCCGCACCTCACCCCTCTGGGCCCCTCAACCAGGGGTTGTCCTTAAGAAGCCCCCATTTGTCTTTGTTATGGACAGCCCTTAAGGACAGCCCTCAGGGACCTTTTTTTGCACTGGTTATGGAGCCACTTCTGATTTTGTCCACGCGCTAAGTGCTAGGGACCTCTGAGACGGCAGTGGTTACGCAGCCATTTTGCCCATACATGCCCCTCAGACGGCATGAGACGGCAGGGGTTGAGTAACCACTTCTGATTTTGTCCCCACGTTGAGCACTGGGGACCTTGAGACGGCAAGGGCGATGCACCCACTTTGCCCATGCGTGGGCCCTGGGACGGCAGAGGTCAAGTAGCCACTTCGGGTTTTTGTCCCTGCAATGAGCACTGGGGACCCCCAAGACGGCAAAGATTATGTAGCCACTTCGCCTGTTGATGGGTGACCAAGACGGCAGGGGTTATGTAGCCACTTCTGATTTTGTCCCTGTGCTGAGCACCTGGGACCCCCAAGATGGCAGAGATTATGTAGCCCCCAATGTATGTGGGCCCCCAAAACGGCAGAGTTTAAGTATCCGCTTCAGATTTCAGTGCCTCATTGGCATTGGGGACCCTCGAGATGGCAGAGGTCATGCGGCCACTTTGCCCGTACGTGCCCCCCCCAAGACTCCAAGGTTTAAGTAGCCACTTCTGATTTTGTCCCCGTGCTAAGTGCTGGGGATCCTCGAGACGCCACGGGTTATGTGGCCACTTCGCCCAAACATGAACCCCCAAGATAGCAGAGGTCACATAGCCACTTTGGATTTTGTCCCCGCGTTGAGCACTGGGGACCCCAAGACGGTAGAGGTTATGTAGCCACTTTGCCCATTCGTGGGCCAAGTTAAGTATCCACTTCTGATTTTGTCCCTGCGCTTAGCGCTCGGGACCCCAAAAACAGCACGGGTTATGCACCCATTTTGCCCATGTATGGGCCACCGAGACGGCAGAGGTTAAGTAGCCACTTTGCCCACATGTGGGGCCCCAAATTGGCAGGGGTTAAGTAGGCAATGTTGCTTTTGTCCCCGTGCAAACCGTGGGATGTAGAAGAAAAATTGATTCTATGTGAAGTGGTCCAATTTTTTGTGTGATCAATGGCACAAAAGATAGAAACAAAGGGTACATAAAGCAACGGGAAGCATAAGAAAAATTCATTCTTCATTGAGTGGTGCAGTTTTTTCGTGATGGGTGCCACGGAAGACAGGAACAAAGGGGAGCATAAAGCACTTGGATGCATCGGACAAAAGTGAAAAAAAAAAGAAATGTAGGAACCCAATTGCAAACACATCACAAACCAATGAGGGATAGGTAGATAAGTGGTGCAAGGGGCGGTTCCCCATGGTGTATGGTTTCGTGTTGCTCTTTCTGTGATAAGTGGCATATGTGATATGAAATGTTTTCATGTAGTGTGGCAGTGAAATTGAGGAATCAAGGGGGTTGTTAAAAAAGATAAATGGTAGAAACAAGATCATAAAATGTAGAAAAAAGTGAATCACATGGAGAAGTCACAAATCAGAATTTCGAGGCAGTGATTTCAGTGAAGAAGAGAAGGTCCCATGACCATGAAACAGAGAGCGTCCACGTGAATTGTTCGTTTCTGTTGGCGTTATGAAGCCTTTTTTTTTTTGCTCTTAAGGACACCCCTACCCAACCTATGCCGATGAGGAATGGTGGTTCCGCCAATGGGAGAACATACGCCAGCATCTAGCCCCCTTTATTATCAAGCACCAAGATGGGTTCCCGCATCTCCCCTGAGTTGCCCCCGGTTTCGCCCCTCAACCAATCGCAAAAACCCAAAACACACACAAATGATGTGGATCGGCTGCTTGGGCCTTGTGACTTGTTGCGTTGTCCCACTGGGGGCTTTTTTTTGTTGATTGGGTTTGCCTGAGAGCTGCTGGGGATCACGAGGAAGGTCCAGTGCATCGATGCATGACCCCAATGACCACACAACAAACTCCTCTGCATGTCTAAAGCTGGCACACATTTCTCCACCAAATCCCAAACCAAGGACCACTTTGGCAACGAGATATTGACGATATGCCAAGCCCATGCAGTGTAAAAAGCTCCATTTCACAGGTCCATTTTCTGTGTACAACTCTAACACGTCACTGCCTCTGGCACTGTGATTGAAGGCTTCAGGGCGAAAAACTTTCTCCGGAACAAACCGCGCAGTGGAGTTTGCGGTCATTAATTTGCCACAAGTGCGTGCCTGCAGCAGCCCCTTCCTGCATCATTGCCGCCCTACTACAGCAAGATGCTGGATGAGCTGCGGGGCTCCAACAACTTCGGGCTGAGCAGCCTGCCCTACCCCTACGTGTTCACCATCATAATGATGACGAAGCTGAACCTGGTCTTCCTGACGCTGAAAACCGCCTATCAGTTCGCCATCCTCCGGTCCTGTGGGGACGGCGTAGGGTGGGGCATCAAGATGCTGGGCACCGTGGCGTTCCTCCTCTTCAAACTGATCGTCACATGCTGGATGTATCAGGCGCTGCTGGAGCTCTACATCCTGCTGCGCAACCCCAATCAGGTGTGCCGAGCCTCGGACCAAGCAATAGCGGCCGGTTTGCTTCCTGTGTTTGCTCTTTTTGTGTATGGGAAGGGCGTCACGGGTCTGGAGGGAAGGTGACAGACAGACAGGACACCTCATGCCACAAGACTGGTGTGGGCATGGGTAGGGCTTGCGGCAGGTTCCCCTCAGCCCCCCCCCCCCCCCCCGGAGAGGCCATTCGGGTGTGGTGCCCTCTGGGCCCCCTCGTCTACGCGGGCTGTAGCGCCGCAGCCAGTGCAGCCAGCACCGGTGGCACCCAGGGCAGGGAAGCACTCTTTGCGCCCTGGTGCCCCTCCACCTGCCCGCGGTACGCCCTCGGCCGTGGGGAGCCGGACCCAGCCCGCGTGGCAGCACCACCTGTGCCTAAGGCAGTCAAGGAGTGCGGGTCTGACCCCAGTCGTGCCACGTACCACCGCCTTCCCGTGCCAACAGGCAGTCGTGGAGTGGTTGGGTAGCATGTCCTAGTGACGTGGAGGTTGCGAGCCCAGGCCCACATCTCCCCCGGCGGGCTCAGAGTCAGGCTCTCCAGCCTCCCTGCCGGGGCCTGGAGCACCAGGCACACACTTCCCCGCACCATGTGCGCCAACGCCGAACAACAATGGAGCAAGCAGGTGTGCCACAGCCCCCCCCCCCCCCCTCCACAAACACACAAGGGCACATACACACAGGCACGGCGGCATCTCCCGCCCGCGAGCGCCACCGCGGGGTCTGGGGGCGGTCAGCAGTCCGGTAGGCCTTGTGACCGGACACCCTGGTACAGCCGCCCGGTCGGGTCCGGCAGGGAAGGCGGCGCGGACCGCGGGTAGGCGACCAGGTGAGGCCTTCACCCAACCCAACCCAACCCCCCCCCCTGGTCCTAGTCAACAGTGATTACAGTACAGACTTGGATCCGCTGGTCCCCGTGCATGTCCAATTTTCGGAAAGGCTGAAGGAGTGCCGTGTAGCTGAAAGATATTCCCAGTCCCCAGTGCAGTCCGATGTACGCAAACGCAAACGTTGTTTGCTGACGCTGTGGATTATGCTTCTGACATTGTGACTACACTGGCTGATCACGGGATCATTGTATCTTGGACGTCATTGACTCTCAGAGCTGTTGCGGTATAAATTCTGCTTGCGCCCCGCTCCTGGACATACCCTCATTGCCTCATGCCCCAGGGAGAACTTGCCGGGCACATGCCTGTGCCCACGTTCCTGCACTTTACGGAGGCCGTGACCCTCAACATTCTGAATAATCACGAAACGGGCGCGGTGCCGCGGCCGGTGTATTCGGGGGACAGCGATGATGATACGAGCCCCGATGAGGAAACGGACTGTACCGGCGCCCTTGGTCCCAGACACCCGGGAACGTCGTCCATCAAGCTCAACGTGAGCATGTGATGCGCCAGTGATATACACACTGCGAGAGCCCTCCCTCTCGTGCGGCGGAGGGCTGAGCTCAATGATGTTCCCTTGTGTTTTGGACCCGTAGCCTCTCTGCTGCAGCGTCTGGTAGTCCCTCAAATGCCGATGTAGCAACACAGCTGCTCTATAAATTGATGGCAGCCAGGGTTCATTGGTCGTGGAGGTGTCAGGAGTGGCAGCAGTGGGCCTCAGTAGTTGCATGCCAAATGATGCTCCTACTGGGCCTCATAGACGCAAGATTGTGTCCTCGATGAACCCTTTTAAGATGGGGGCGGGCATGTGTATGCCTCACTTCCCCGGGCACTGGTATTGGGGCAGGCCGGTTTGGGGGCATACCACGGGGAGGAACTAGCCACATGTCATTCGTGCCCGCCCCAATAATAAAGGGGCTCATTGCGGAGTGCATGTGGTTGAGGCTTTGCGTCTATGAGGCTACCACGAGGACTACTGGGCAAGGCCAGCCGTGGCGCCTACCATGCCCCCCCCTGCAATTCCCTCCATCTTTTTCAAAGATGAGGGAGGGCTCACCCCCAAGCGGGCAAGGGAAGAAGACCCGAGGTCTTCGGATAGTGAGGCCCTCTCAAGAAAACCTGAGGGTCTCTCTACAGCCTTGGACTGAGAGATCTCTAAGTTTTTGGCCTCAAACCCTAGTTCGCTGATTTGCAGGCACATGATCCTAGCGCTGTTGTTGTATCGCTGCTAATCGAAAGTCACCCAAATCAAATCCCACCTAACCAAATCGGAGGTCCATAGTGCAGTGGTTGTACTGTTTTGCTGCCTATGGGAGAGCCCCCCAGCCTAACCCCAGGCAACCGATTCGGAGTTAGGTCCATGGCAGTGTTATCATTAAGAGTACCCAGTTCAAACCCTAGTCTTCTGATTTGGAGGCTCTGTGGTTCCATTGTTGAGTTGCAAATTGAAGGCCCGCGATTCGAATCCCAGTGAACCGAATTGGAGACACGTGGCTCAGGCGTTATACCATGTGGCTACTGATCAAAGTCCCTTTCGAACAGGAGCTGCACCTGATCAATTTACCTGTACTGATGGGCCATATCCTACACCGAAGGCTCATTCAGGGCCGCAAGAAACAAGAGCTGCTCAGCGGGGCAGGCTTGCCTGCGAGCTGCTACTGCTGTGAAAAGGACAACACTCCCCATCACTGGAGCAGTTCGTGACGTGCTTGTGCAATCCGGCATACAACCACATCCACATGACCACGCTTCGACCTACATCGAGGCCCATCCAACAATTTGATGGACTGGATGGCGCCTATCCCTGTGCCTGCGCCTGGGCCTGCACCTGCGCATGCACGTGCTCATGCTGCCAATTGAAAGACACACATGTGAATTGTGCTGCATCGTTCACCTCTTGTAACTTCTGTAGGCCAGGAGGGGGGTCCCTAACAAAGCGGGTTGGCACATTCGGGAGGAGAGGGAGGTAATCGGCGATCAAACCAACATCACATGCCCACAACATATCAGGCTTAATTAGTAAATAATCCCTCACTTTAATTGGATTGGTTTCAAATACATTTTCAAAACAAGATTCACTGTACACATTAAATCATCATCATCATTCCCCCCCAAGGAATGTTCTTGGGGGATGTTCTCTTCCTATACCCGAGGTTTGACTCATGTCTGTAAGCTAGAGTGCATAGGAACCAGCCATGGGTCCACATTCAGCTTGGAACCTGCGGGAAATCACCTGCTCACACAAGCAATGTTGTTGTCTGAGCATGGGGGAACGGGACGCATTGTGCGCGCACTGTGCATTTTTTTTATTTAAATAATTCACCATTGTTCTGCTTTGTTGTTGCCCCGTCAGGTGTTGTGTTGCTGAGCTGGTTCCCCTCTTTCACCCTACATGCCCTGAGGACTGCATTGTACATGCTATTCCTTGGTCTATAGCTCAGCAACACAATGTCATTGTCTTGGGTTTGAACCGGTACCCCTGTTTTCTGCAACAGCAGTAGTGCAAATGAGCGGGACCCTGCTACTATTCTGGGCCCCCCGCAACACCCTAGTGATTATGTACACATACAATGTGAGGTGAATGGGAAGGCAGTGATTCCCGATGCTGCTGCACTCCGCCGCCTCGAGTTCCACATTCGGAGCCCAGTCCCATCACCCTCAACGTCTTCCAAACCTGAGCCTGATCGTCAGGGCGCCCCCCAGAAACTTGATGGCCAGCATGCTTCCGTGGACGGTCAGGACAACCCCCTGAACATGATGAACAAGGTGATTTTCCTGATGGTGAGGACACCCCCACTGAACTTGATGAACAACTTTGTGCCAGCCGTGGTGTGTAGAAGTGTGCTTCCTGTGAGTTGACATTCTGTGAAACCTGCCATCAGGGCCATACATGCTAGGTGCCTTTTTCCATATGTCTCAGCTCAGAAGCTTGCGCAAAGATGGACATCATCATATTGGAGTGTTGGATGCCCTTGTACATCAATAATTTTGCTGTGTGCCATGCAAATTTCATCCTAATTCAATTCAGACTGCAAGTGACTGATGAGATACCCATTTACTGGCTGTTTTCTTGATGCCGATTTTGCTGTCCAGTACCTTTCTTTTGGGGGTCCGCGAGGGGTGAAAGCTGTGTAATTTCCCAAAACGGTGCGCACCGTGCGCGCACTGTGCACCCCATGGGATCCTTGCACGACCGCTGATCTCACCTGGGCCTTGTTCGCGTGCGTGCAGGGGCGTGGGACGGGGGGTAACCTCAGGCCATGGAGGAGATGAGTCTCAGACATCATGCTGAAACAACACATCTGGTGTCCAGCACTGCACCAGCTGTGCTGCAGCACTCCACTTGAAGGGAAGGTAGGGGGGCAGGGGCCATTGTTGCACTCCTGGATAGGATGGGTAGGATGTATCCTCATGAGCCTTGCGGCTTGGAGCTACATACCCCTTCTGTCGGGCTACCCAGGCCTAGTGTTACGCGCGCTGTACTCCCAGGTGCCACACATCATCAGTAGAACAGTTCGTGACGCCGTCCAAACACACGCCTGGTGCCCACACGTTGTATTTTCTTTACCAATGAATCACTGGCTCCAACGCCAGGCGGTGTAGTCCCTGTCAGCACATGCCTCATGGCACATGCCTCAGCCAGGAACATGCACTGAAGTTTGTGCCAACTGGTGCCATGATTTTCCCATACTCACCTTTGGTACCCCTGCCACGACTCCGCTACACCTGTCCGTTTGGGACCAGTGGCCCAAGGGGAGGGGGTATGCGCTTTCCCTCCCGTTTAGCATGTATGTGCTTTGCATGGATTTCTGAACTCAAAAGTATGATACAACGGATCCAGGGATCTCCGCATGAGGCTGCTCGTCATTGCGCGATCGCTGCCTCCTTGTTGGTGTCCTACCCACGGGTCATCTTAACTGTTTGTGACAGATACCTATAGTCTTTTAGGCCATTGACGAGCCAATTTTCTTCCTGTGTTTTGTTCTGATCACCTCTTGTGCACACATGCAATGGCCCAGGCTCCCTTTGGGGGCTGGTCCCTGCCCGATGGGGTGATTTGTTTGGGGGTACATGCACGGGCCTCTTTGGGGACAGAAGGTCCACATGGGACCGAAGTAAAAAGGGAATGACAAAGGAGTGCGTGGCCTCCCTCAACAGTAGATGCAGCAGAAAGGGCCAAACCACAGCTTGTCCGATGGGCGACCCAACATGCTCCAGCATGACCCAGGGCGTCACCACTTCTGTCGCTCCACTTGGACGTCTGCGAGCCCTGCCACCATCGCCGCCAACACCAGCGGTGTACGCCACGAACACCAGCGATGGATGACCCGCCCAGCGGAGGGCCGGCTTGTGTGTGCAGTGTCGGCAGAGGCTGGCGGGTTGGCGTGGAACCCTTACCGTGGGCACTGGGCTCCAAGTTCGCATTCCTTAGGATTCTGTGCATTACACTAGCCTTTGGGTGCACAAGCACTGCACCATCAGAAAATACTGTTTCTGCCCATTTGTGGACCACGAGCCAAGTTTGGTTTGCAGGGAAACAGAGATACTGGAGTTGCTGTGTGTTGAGGAAGAATCTGCCGTGGCTCGCACGGGATTTGTCCGCTTTGCAGCAACACTGGGCTGCCCGAAGGACTCTGCACAGCCTCTTGGGAGTCATGCAGATCAGACTTATTTCTGCTCATGACAATCCTCTGCTTCGGATTACAGCCCATTTCCGCAAAAGCAGGGTGAATTGGGGCCGGCAATGAGTCCTTGTTCAGCATGGAAGCAGTGGTGAAATGATTCGTTGTTGCGTGTAGCTACCCCCCTCGACCCCCCCTTGTTCAAGAACCGCCGTGCACACGAACCACCCCGTGGCTACACGGCATTTTTCCCAACACTACTTTTCTCTTTGCACAGCCCTTTAATTCACAGCTAAACAACATAGACCACTGAAGCACGCATCTCAAAGGTCTCCACACCCATTATGTTGCTACTAATCAGAGGCCTCTAGGCCGAATCCCAGGTAGCCAATTAGGTGGTTCATGGTTCAGTGCCTGTGTTGTTGTGCTGCTCGTTAAGAGCTACTTTAAACGAATTTTCATGGCTGTGGTAGATGCAGACATTATGGATGACGATGCAGTCCCCAAGCACTTTAAGGTCCCAGATATCAAGCCTAAGCCAGAGACCAACCCCAAGGCAGCACCAAAGCCCGGCCCCAAAGGGCAGCACAAACAGGAATTCAGGATGCTGTACCACAGAAAGGAGGGTTTCATGTCAGAACCATTTGAACATTAGGTCATTCCATGCGCATTTACACCCCGGCAGTGGGGGCAGGACCCCCCAGTGGAGCGGCAACCGCCAGTATGGGGAGACCCTTTCTCCCTCTTCCCCTGAGAGATTTGGGCCTTGTCAGCTACGGTAAGTGTAGGGACTGTGTTTATTTGGGACTTTGCATAGCTTATACAGGGGGGGGGGGGTATGTAGCTGGTTTGTCATTTTGGGGGGGCACAAGGGACGGCTCTTCTGCGCTCCCTTGTGTCACATGGGTGGTAGTGGGCTGAAGGATTGGTCCAACACCCCATAGCTAGCTTACATGAGGATGTGAATTTTGAGGCAATGGTCCCCCCCCCCCCCGTAATCCCCCCGAATCTACGGTTGGCACCGAACTGGTCTGCGCTGCAGTGCAGCAAGGCAAAACATTGAACTGAGTGTGGTGATGACCATGCGCCTGTGACACGGGGGCGTATGCGAGCCCAGTATCCGTTGCCTCATGGCCTTGTAATCCCCCCCCAAGGGGGGGGGGGATGGTCACTTGGCCCAAAAAGCATGAAAAATACTAGGCGCCAAAGAAAAATTTTACAAGGCACCGGAGGCGCCGAAGCTGATTTACACTGTGACACTATGGTACAGTTTTGTGGTGCAACCCCCCCCCCCCCCTAGGGGGGGAACCATCACTTTGTGACTGCCCCCCCCCCCCCCCTGGGGGGAACTGTCACGACATTGGTGGGGAGATTACAAGGGGGGTGGGAGGTTGTACCTTCCCTGACTTTCTTGTCAATGCAACAAGGCATTATCAATATGCGTGCCGCCAATTAGAGTCATCATCCAATGCGGCAGGTACCATTGACAGCCAAACAGCCGCACTGTGAGCGCACTCCGCTCAAAGTGTGGGCTGGGATACATGGGGGACTCTTTTTTGCCCCTGCATAAGTGTCGTGGCATCGAGCCTTGCTTCTAGGGAATAGCTGTGCCTGCATTTTCAGACTCATCAGTGCCGACCGTGAACACGGGTGACGAGTAAAATTTCGGGCTGCGGATTGAAAGCTGCGAAGTTCAAACCTACAACAGCTGCAAGTTGATTCCCAAGTGTATCCGCCCGCGCATGCACAAGCACCTGCAGGGGCCCTTCTCTTCGGTAGTAGGCTTTAACTTGGGCCGTGTCCTGGACAAGGGGGGGCGGGCAGTATCAATGCACACTGCCGCAGGCAGTTTCAGTGCGATTTCTGACCTAACTATTTCTTAGCGATCGCGCCAAAAGAAGTCATCTAAGGATTTTCTTGCCATTCCTGGGGCTGGGGACTGTATCAGGAGGGCGCGAGGGCCCGGCCAGCCCCCCCCCCCCCGACGATAGCCCCCTGGTGCCCCCCCCCCCCCCTTTGCCTGTGTCACGGGGGTATATGCGAGCTCAGTATCCGTTGCTCATGGCCCCTTGCGGAAGCACCGCCTTGTCTAAGCACCGGGACCCAGTCTGACCGTCGTTTTTCTGACCACAGTTTTTATGGTCAGAAACTTAGCGGAATGTGATTGTGTGCTGATTGTAGAGGGAAACAGGGGCTGTGTCATGTTTTGGATGAGTCCTTCTGCTCATAACAACAGTATGCTTACTACTGCAACCACTGCTCTTTGTTTTGATGTGATTTTCAGCCATGACTAATGTCGTTACTCCTGGCTTGGCTGGTACCGCACGACGCGTGCAAGCACCGCCTTGTCCAAGCACCGGGACCCGGTCTGACCGTCGTTTTTCTGACTTTCCTGGTGCTTGCGCAAGGGGCGGGGAGGGTAGAAGTGCGGCGTGCAGTGCTACTTGATGATCCAGAACACCCCGACCTGTGTTACAATGCCCACATGGTTTGATAGTGTGACGGGTATTCTGACCTCCTGAGCTAGTTTTGGGCGGGCCCTATCCGTTGGATTGGGAGGTGGTAGATGAGATTGCGTGCCGTTGTTGATCCAGCCCAGCAGCAGGGCCTCTGCATTATGGACATCACTTTGCTGCGGCCTGTTATGAACCTTGCAGTCTGAGCAGAGTTTGCAATGAGATCACGGCCCATTGCCTCCCCCCCCGCCCCCCTCCTCCCCTGGGCATCGGCAGGCACGTGGACGCCATGGACGCGGTGATGCTGCAATCCTGAGCAGTAGTACCACCGTTCCACGCTTACCCACGATTTCACTGACAAACTCGACATGGAGCAACAGAAGCAGGTGACACAAAAGGCACAGCACTGCACATGGGTTGCAGGGCACGGTACCCAACCAGCCTTTATGGAGCAAGCTACACCAGTGTCCATCCCTCTTGCACCAGCCCACAGCCCATGAAACATTCGATGGCTGCCTCATGTGGTGAACTCAAGGCAACATTCGGCACTGGTCTGGTTTGCGCTGCAGCGGCAGCAAGGCAAAATAATCTGCGAACCACGGGGGGGGGGGGGGGGGCGGCCGGGCCCAGTCCTTGTATGCGACACCCCGCAGCCCCCCCCCCCCCCCCGGGTTTGAGAGATAGTGGTGTCGGGGCCATGGCGCCAACGGCACCGAAGATTTTTTGTGCATGCTTCCCTTTCATCAAACCATCTATGTTTTGAGCGCTAGATTAGCAAGACGAGGCGCTAAACAAATGTCATTTATTGCGAAGTGAAGATCACCACAACCAATGTGGACACACCTACCTATCTGCAGCCCCTGCTTCACAACAGCCACCAACTGCTTCCCCAAACCCGCCCCAGACACACATCCCCTCTGGAGGTATGCATGTGGTAGTAGTGGGTCGCGCGCAGGCCTCCTCACCTTGGGACCCCACCCCCCCACGGCCGAACCCCCCCCCCCCCCCAACACACCCTCCAGCTGACCCCCCCCCCCCCACAACACACCCTCCAGCCCCCCCCCCCCCCCCCCCCCCCCCCCACACCCTCCAGCCGACCCCCCCAAACTGCCCCCCCCCCCCCAATTTCTGACAGATAGCTGGGGGCGTGTCGCATCAGGACCAGTTGTAGTCGCCCCCCCGTGCTGCGAACATCGAACTGAGTAAGTCTGGCATTAGGTCAGGATTATGCTGGTTATTTCAAAACGTGACACCATCGACATCCCTCTGTCTTTAGGCTGCTTGAAAGAGGTACTCAATGGTGGGTGCTGTTTGCATGTGGCTTTCTTATGGATACAGGCCTTGGCGTTGTCCTGAACAACAGCATGTCATGTGGATCACTCAGCCGAAGGGCACACCTGCATCGCTGTGCACAGGTGGACAAATACTTGGAATTCCTTGTTGCCCCCCCCCTCCCCCCTCTCTCACTCCCAAGAGATCAACACACCCCCTGCGCCACGGTGCATGGGATGCTTTTGCCCCAGACCTATTTGTTTTTGCTGGTCTACATGCCCAATGCCAGTCAGTGTGCGCATCCGAAGAAGTGGGGTGAGGGCTGCGACATGGACCGGCTCACTCGCTCCAACTGCACCGGCCACGCAGAGCCCAGCCAAATGCACAAGCGGAAGGTGACCGAGTTCATGCGGCACGGGGGTGGGACCAAGGCCCGCATGGAGCGGAAGTACTGCGAGGCCGTGAGCGACCTGTGCGCCTTCGACCAGTCGCGGGTGCAGGCCGGCCGCTTCAATGTCTACGTTCTCGCCGGAGTGTTCGGCTACATTGCGGCGGCGCTGTCCGGCGTCCCTGTCCGCATCTTTACCCGCAGCAACACGTACCAAGTGTTGCTGTTCGTCTGCGTTGTACTCGTCCTTGGGTTTATGATCGACTTCAGCCATTGGTATGCCCGTGGCCTGTGCCCGCTACGCGTAGACTCTACCTGCGCCTGTAAGCACGCCCATGCCCTTGCCCGTTCCCATCGCGCATCGCCTCCCAGAAATATTTTTTTCCATTTCTCGGTGCCTTTGCAAACATTTCATTTCGGAACACACAACGGAAAAATTAGTATTCCGCACATCATTAATATCGGTACGGTATGCCTTGCATGCCCCGTGCCACCGCCGCTTCAGCCACCACCAGAGCGCCGGAGCACCAGACGGCCAGACGCCCGCATGTCCATACCATTGAACATGCGGCTGTCAAGCCCTATCCGGTCGCCCATGACTCCGGCTGAGGGGGGAAGCTTGTGGAGTGGGGCTCAACAAGGGTTGACACATGGCTCCTCCTCGTGCACCCCATTTGTGCTCTGAACATGCCCTTTCCAAGAATCTGAGACGACGATTGGATGCTCACCTGCTGTGGTTTTTTCGGGCACCACCAACAATCGTCCAATCCGCATTTCCACCACAATTTTCGAATTTTGGATTTCCATCGCAACCGCAATTTGTGCGGGGCCACAAGCATGTAGTGGGTTGTCTTGGCATACATAGCCTCGTCCGCAACGATGGATGCAAAACAAGAGATTCATCAAGTGACCTGCAAGTGATCCAAATTGGTCCATGGATTGCCGCCACCAAAAATTCTGCCCTCCCTCCCAAGTTTCCGAGACTCAACACTAACATGAGGGGAGGGTATGTGGGCGCCAGGCAGGCGCACGGGAACAGGCGCGGGCACAGGCGCATGATACGGCTCCGGTCGCCACCGTGCCACAAAACACCGCATGCCCAGAGGTGCTAAATTCGGGTGACGTGCTGGGCCACCCAAACTGGACCGCGATCTTCAGCCTCGATCGGCACCACCCCAACACACGTGCATGCCCCCGTCCGTGTCTGTGTTCCCGCCGTGTGCCAGGGAATGGAAACCCGCCAGCGCCAGGGACGTCTCGGAGCAGATCTACGATCGCCTGACCGGCAAACAGACGCCGATTCAGTACTTGGTCACGGACCTCGCCGACTCCTTCTCCAGCCTCACGAACTTCGTGCTGGGCCTGTACGTCAGCCTTGTGCTAGGCAGCATCTATTACGCGCAGCGCGGGATGCTCGGCACGGCCTTCTCGCGGGTCCTTGGCTTCACCATGCACCTCGTGAGCTCCGTGACGCCGGCCCCGGCGCTGCAGGGCACGGGGGCACCAGGGCCGTCCGGAATCCCGAGGGCCGCGCCCCCGGTGCCCGCGCACATTCAGGCCGCGAAACGGCGGATGGTGCGGTGGGTCAACGCGGTGTTTCGGCTCCTGTGGCTCGAGTGCTGCGGGTACGACGGCCAGATCGACGACTCCATCCACGTCATGGACGGCAGCCTCGGCCCCCTGCTCACGCCGAAGGAGTGGCGCCGCATCCGCAACCTCCCCAGCCGCGCCACGCACATCATCCACTGGGCCAACACCGCCGTCATAGACCTCTGTTCCGAGGGGTACCTCACGCCCAATGGCAGCGCAGAGCTCAGGTGTGTGTGTGGTGTGGGGTTACGTGTAGGGCTGGACCCCCGCACCTCACCCCTCTGGGCCCCTCAACCAGGGGTTGTCCTTAAGAAGCCCCCATTTGTCTTTGTTATGGACAGCCCTTAAGGACAGCCCTCAGGGACCTTTTTTTGCACTGGTTATGGAGCCACTTCTGATTTTGTCCACGCGCTAAGTGCTAGGGACCTCTGAGACGGCAGTGGTTACACAGCCATTTTGCCCATACATGCCCCTCAGACGGCATGAGACGGCAGGGGTTGAGTAACCACTTCTGATTTTGTCCCCACGTTGAGCACTGGGGACCTTGAGACGGCAAGGGCGATGCACCCACTTTGCCCATGCGTGGGCCCTGGGACGGCAGAGGTCAAGTAGCCACTTCGGGTTTTTGTCCCTGCAATGAGCACTGGGGACCCCCAAGACGGCAAAGATTATGTAGCCACTTCGCCTGTTGATGGGTGACCAAGACGGCAGGGGTTATGTAGCCACTTCTGATTTTGTCCCTGTGCTGAGCACCTGGGACCCCCAAGATGGCAGAGATTATGTAGCCCCCAATGTATGTGGGCCCCCAAAACGGCAGAGTTTAAGTATCCGCTTCAGATTTCAGTGCCTCATTGGCATTGGGGACCCTCGAGATGGCAGAGGTCATGCGGCCACTTTGCCCGTACGTGCCCCCCCAAGACTCCAAGGTTTAAGTAGCCACTTCTGATTTTGTCCCCGTGCTAAGTGCTGGGGATCCTCGAGACGCCACGGGTTATGTGGCCACTTCGCCCAAACATGAACCCCCAAGATAGCAGAGGTCACATAGCCACTTTGGATTTTGTCCCCGCGTTGAGCACTGGGGACCCCAAGACGGTAGAGGTTATGTAGCCACTTTGCCCATTCGTGGGCCAAGTTAAGTATCCACTTCTGATTTTGTCCCTGCGCTTAGCGCTCGGGACCCCAAAAACAGCACGGGTTATGCACCCATTTTGCCCATGTATGGGCCACCGAGACGGCAGAGGTTAAGTAGCCACTTTGCCCACATGTGGGGCCCCAAATTGGCAGGGGTTAAGTAGGCAATGTTGCTTTTGTCCCCGTGCAAACCGTGGGATGTAGAAGAAAAATTGATTCTATGTGAAGTGGTCCAATTTTTTGTGTGATCAATGGCACAAAAGATAGAAACAAAGGGTACATAAAGCAACGGGAAGCATAAGAAAAATTCATTCTTCATTGAGTGGTGCAGTTTTTTCGTGATGGGTGCCACGGAAGACAGGAACAAAGGGGAGCATAAAGCACTTGGATGCATCGGACAAAAGTGAAAAAAAAATGAAATGTAGGAACCCAATTGCAAACACATCACAAACCAATGAGGGATAGGTAGATAAGTGGTGCAAGGGGCGGTTCCCCATGGTGTATGGTTTCGTGTTGCTCTTTCTGTGATAAGTGGCATATGTGATATGAAATGTTTTCATGTAGTGTGGCAGTGAAATTGAGGAATCAAGGGGGTTGTTAAAAAAGATAAATGGTAGAAACAAGATCATAAAATGTAGAAAAAAGTGAATCACATGGAGAAGTCACAAATCAGAATTTCGAGGCAGTGATTTCAGTGAAGAAGAGAAGGTCCCATGACCATGAAACAGAGAGCGTCCACGTGAATTGTTCGTTTCTGTTGGCGTTATGAAGCCTTTTTTTTTTTGCTCTTAAGGACACCCCTACCCAACCTATGCCGATGAGGAATGGTGGTTCCGCCAATGGGAGAACATACGCCAGCATCTAGCCCCCTTTATTATCAAGCACCAAGATGGGTTCCCGCATCTCCCCTGAGTTGCCCCCGGTTTCGCCCCTCAACCAATCGCAAAAACCCAAAACACACACAAATGATGTGGATCGGCTGCTTGGGCCTTGTGACTTGTTGCGTTGTCCCACTGGGGGCTTTTTTTTGTTGATTGGGTTTGCCTGAGAGCTGCTGGGGATCACGAGGAAGGTCCAGTGCATCGATGCATGACCCCAATGACCACACAACAAACTCCTCTGCATGTCTAAAGCTGGCACACATTTCTCCACCAAATCCCAAACCAAGGACCACTTTGGCAACGAGATATTGACGATATGCCAAGCCCATGCAGTGTAAAAAGCTCCATTTCACAGGTCCATTTTCTGTGTACAACTCTAACACGTCACTGCCTCTGGCACTGTGATTGAAGGCTTCAGGGCGAAAAACTTTCTCCGGAACAAACCGCGCAGTGGAGTTTGCGGTCATTAATTTGCCACAAGTGCGTGCCTGCAGCAGCCCCTTCCTGCATCATTGCCGCCCTACTACAGCAAGATGCTGGATGAGCTGCGGGGCTCCAACAACTTCGGGCTGAGCAGCCTGCCCTACCCCTACGTGTTCACCATCATAATGATGACGAAGCTGAACCTGGTCTTCCTGACGCTGAAAACCGCCTATCAGTTCGCCATCCTCCGGTCCTGTGGGGACGGCGTAGGGTGGGGCATCAAGATGCTGGGCACCGTGGCGTTCCTCCTCTTCAAACTGATCGTCACATGCTGGATGTATCAGGCGCTGCTGGAGCTCTACATCCTGCTGCGCAACCCCAATCAGGTGTGCCGAGCCTCGGACCAAGCAATAGCGGCCGGTTTGCTTCCTGTGTTTGCTCTTTTTGTGTATGGGAAGGGCGTCACGGGTCTGGAGGGAAGGTGACAGACAGACAGGACACCTCATGCCACAAGACTGGTGTGAGCATGGGTAGGGCTTGCGGCAGGTTCCCCTCAGCCCCCCCCCCCCCCCTGGTCCTAGTCAACAGTGATTACAGTACAGACTTGGATCCGCTGGTCCCCGTGCATGTCCAATTTTCGGAAAGGCTGAAGGAGTGCCGTGTAGCTGAAAGATATTCCCAGTCCCCAGTGCAGTCCGATGTACGCAAACGCAAACGTTGTTTGCTGACGCTGTGGATTATGCTTCTGACATTGTGACTACACTGGCTGATCACGGGATCATTGTATCTTGGACGTCATTGACTCTCAGAGCTGTTGCGGTATAAATTCTGCTTGCGCCCCGCTCCTGGACATACCCTCATTGCCTCATGCCCCAGGGAGAACTTGCCGGGCACATGCCTGTGCCCACGTTCCTGCACTTTACGGAGGCCGTGACCCTCAACATTCTGAATAATCACGAAACGGGCGCGGTGCCGCGGCCGGTGTATTCGGGGGACAGCGATGATGATACGAGCCCCGATGAGGAAACGGACTGTACCGGCGCCCTTGGTCCCAGACACCCGGGAACGTCGTCCATCAAGCTCAACGTGAGCATGTGATGCGCCAGTGATATACACACTGCGAGAGCCCTCCCTCTCGTGCGGCGGAGGGCTGAGCTCAATGATGTTCCCTTGTGTTTTGGACCCGTAGCCTCTCTGCTGCAGCGTCTGGTAGTCCCTCAAATGCCGATGTAGCAACACAGCTGCTCTATAAATTGATGGCAGCCAGGGTTCATTGGTCGTGGAGGTGTCAGGAGTGGCAGCAGTGGGCCTCAGTAGTTGCATGCCAAATGATGCTCCTACTGGGCCTCATAGACGCAAGATTGTGTCCTCGATGAACCCTTTTAAGATGGGGGCGGGCATGTGTATGCCTCACTTCCCCGGGCACTGGTATTGGGGCAGGCCGGTTTGGGGGCATACCACGGGGAGGAACTAGCCACATGTCATTCGTGCCCGCCCCAATAATAAAGGGGCTCATTGCGGAGTGCATGTGGTTGAGGCTTTGCGTCTATGAGGCTACCACGAGGACTACTGGGCAAGGCCAGCCGTGGCGCCTACCATGCCCCCCCCTGCAATTCCCTCCATCTTTTTCAAAGATGAGGGAGGGCTCACCCCCAAGCGGGCAAGGGAAGAAGACCCGAGGTCTTCGGATAGTGAGGCCCTCTCAAGAAAACCTGAGGGTCTCTCTACAGCCTTGGACTGAGAGATCTCTAAGTTTTTGGCCTCAAACCCTAGTTCGCTGATTTGCAGGCACATGATCCTAGCGCTGTTGTTGTATCGCTGCTAATCGAAAGTCACCCAAATCAAATCCCACCTAACCAAATCGGAGGTCCATAGTGCAGTGGTTGTACTGTTTTGCTGCCTATGGGAGAGCCCCCCAGCCTAACCCCAGGCAACCGATTCGGAGTTAGGTCCATGGCAGTGTTATCATTAAGAGTACCCAGTTCAAACCCTAGTCTTCTGATTTGGAGGCTCTGTGGTTCCGTTGTTGAGTTGCAAATTGAAGGCCCGCGATTCGAATCCCAGTGAACCGAATTGGAGACACGTGGCTCAGGCGTTATACCATGTGGCTACTGATCAAAGTCCCTTTCGAACAGGAGCTGCACCTGATCAATTTACCTGTACTGATGGGCCATATCCTACACCGAAGGCTCATTCAGGGCCGCAAGAAACAAGAGCTGCTCAGCGGGGCAGGCTTGCCTGCGAGCTGCTACTGCTGTGAAAAGGACAACACTCCCCATCACTGGAGCAGTTCGTGACGTGCTTGTGCAATCCGGCATACAACCACATCCACATGACCACGCTTCGACCTACATCGAGGCCCATCCAACAATTTGATGGACTGGATGGCGCCTATCCCTGTGCCTGCGCCTGGGCCTGCACCTGCGCATGCACGTGCTCATGCTGCCAATTGAAAGACACGCATGTGAATTGTGCTGCATCGTTCACCTCTTGTAACTTCTGTAGGCCAGGAGGGGGGTCCCTAACAAAGCGGGTTGGCACATTCGGGAGGAGAGGGAGGTAATCGGCGATCAAACCAACATCACATGCCCACAACATATCAGGCTTAATTAGTAAATAATCCCTCACTTTAATTGGATTGGTTTCAAATACATTTTCAAAACAAGATTCACTGTACACATTAAATCATCATCATCATTCCCCCCCAAGGAATGTTCTTGGGGGATGTTCTCTTCCTATACCCGAGGTTTGACTCATGTCTGTAAGCTAGAGTGCATAGGAACCAGCCATGGGTCCACATTCAGCTTGGAACCTGCGGGAAATCACCTGCTCACACAAGCAATGTTGTTGTCTGAGCATGGGGGAACGGGACGCATTGTGCGCGCACTGTGCATTTTTTTTATTTAAATAATTCACCATTGTTCTGCTTTGTTGTTGCCCCGTCAGGTGTTGTGTTGCTGAGCTGGTTCCCCTCTTTCACCCTACATGCCCTGAGGACTGCATTGTACATGCTATTCCTTGGTCTATAGCTCAGCAACACAATGTCATTGTCTTGGGTTTGAACCGGTACCCCTGTTTTCTGCAACAGCAGTAGTGCAAATGAGCGGGACCCTGCTACTATTCTGGGCCCCCCGCAACACCCTAGTGATTATGTACACATACAATGTGAGGTGAATGGGAAGGCAGTGATTCCCGATGCTGCTGCACTCCGCCGCCTCGAGTTCCACATTCGGAGCCCAGTCCCATCACCCTCAACGTCTTCCATATGGCCCTGATGGCAGGTTTCACAGAATGTCAACTCACAGGAAGCACACTTCTACACACCACGGCTGGCACAAAGTTGTTCATCAAGTTCAGTGGAGGTGTCCTCACCATCAGGAAAATCACCTTGTTCATCATGTTCAGGGGGTTGTCCTGACCGTCCACGGAAGCATGCTGGCCATCAAGTTTCTGGGGGGCGCCCTGACTATCAGGCGTCTCAGCTCAGAAGCTTGCGCAAAGATGGACATCATCGTATTGGAGTGTTGGATGCCCTTGTACATCAATAATTTTGCTGTGTGCCATGCAAATTTCATCCTAATTCAATTCAGACTGCAAGTGACTGATGAGATACCCATTTACTGGCTGTTTTCTTGATGCCGATTTTGCTGTCCAGTACCTTTCTTTTGGGGGTCCGCGAGGGGTGAAAGCTGTGTAATTTCCCAAAACGGTGCGCACCGTGCGCGCACTGTGCACCCCATGGGATCCTTGCACGACCGCTGATCTCACCTGGGCCTTGTTCGCGTGCGTGCAGGGGCGTGGGACGGGGGGTAACCTCAGGCCATGGAGGAGATCAGTCTCAGACATCATGCTGAAACAACACATCTGGTGTCCAGCACTGCACCAGCTGTGCTGCAGCACTCCACTTGAAGGGAAGGTAGGGGGGCAGGGGCCATTGTTGCACTCCTGGATAGGATGGGTAGGATGTATCCTCATGAGCCTTGCGGCTTGGAGCTACATACCCCTTCTGTCGGGCTACCCAGGCCTAGTGTTACGCGCGCTGTACTCCCAGGTGCCACACATCATCAGTAGAACAGTTCGTGACGCCGTCCAAACACACGCCTGGTGCCCACACGTTGTATTTTCTTTACCAATGAATCACTGGCTCCAACGCCAGGCGGTGTAGTCCCTGTCAGCACATGCCTCATGGCACATGCCTCAGCCAGGAACATGCACTGAAGTTTGTGCCAACTGGTGCCATGATTTTCCCATACTCACCTTTGGTACCCCTGCCACGACTCCGCTACACCTGTCCGTTTGGGACCAGTGGCCCAAGGGGAGGGGGTATGCGCTTTCCCTCCCGTTTAGCATGTATGTGCTTTGCATGGATTTCTGAACTCAAAAGTATGATACAACGGATCCAGGGATCTCCGCATGAGGCTGCTCGTCATTGCGCGATCGCTGCCTCCTTGTTGGTGTCCTACCCACGGGTCATCTTAACTGTTTGTGACAGATACCTATAGTCTTTTAGGCCATTGACGAGCCAATTTTCTTCCTGTGTTTTGTTCTGATCACCTCTTGTGCACACATGCAATGGCCCAGGCTCCCTTTGGGGGCTGGTCCCTGCCCGATGGGGTGATTTGTTTGGGGGTACATGCACGGGCCTCTTTGGGGACAGAAGGTCCACATGGGACCGAAGTAAAAAGGGAATGACAAAGGAGTGCGTGGCCTCCCTCAACAGTAGATGCAGCAGAAAGGGCCAAACCACAGCTTGTCCGATGGGCGACCCAACATGCTCCAGCATGACCCAGGGCGTCACCACTTCTGTCGCTCCACTTGGACGTCTGCGAGCCCTGCCACCATCGCCGCCAACACCAGCGGTGTACGCCACGAACACCAGCGATGGATGACCCGCCCAGCGGAGGGCCGGCTTGTGTGTGCAGTGTCGGCAGAGGCTGGCGGGTTGGCGTGGAACCCTTACCGTGGGCACTGGGCTCCAAGTTCGCATTCCTTAGGATTCTGTGCATTACACTAGCCTTTGGGTGCACAAGCACTGCACCATCAGAAAATACTGTTTCTGCCCATTTGTGGACCACGAGCCAAGTTTGGTTTGCAGGGAAACAGAGATACTGGAGTTGCTGTGTCTTGAGGAAGAATCTGCCGTGGCTCGCACGGGATTTGTCCGCTTTGCAGCAACACTGGGCTGCCCGAAGGACTCTGCACAGCCTCTTGGGAGTCATGCAGATCAGACTTATTTCTGCTCATGACAATCCTCTGCTTCGGATTACAGCCCATTTCCGCAAAAGCAGGGTGAATTGGGGCCGGCAATGAGTCCTTGTTCAGCATGGAAGCAGTGGTGAAATGATTCGTTGTTGCGTGTAGCTACCCCCCTCGACCCCCCCTTGTTCAAGAACCGCCGTGCACACGAACCACCCCGTGGCTACACGGCATTTTTCCCAACACTACTTTTCTCTTTGCACAGCCCTTTAATTCACAGCTAAACAGCATAGACCACTGAAGCACGCATCTCAAAGGTCTCCACACCCATTATGTTGCTACTAATCAGAGGCCTCTAGGCCGAATCCCAGGTAGCCAATTAGGTGGTTCATGGTTCAGTGCCTGTGTTGTTGTGCTGCTCGTTAAGAGCTACTTTAAACGAATTTTCATGGCTGTGGTAGATGCAGACATTATGGATGACGATGCAGTCCCCAAGCACTTTAAGGTCCCAGATATCAAGCCTAAGCCAGAGACCAACCCCAAGGCAGCACCAAAGCCCGGCCCCAAAGGGCAGCACAAACAGGAATTCAGGATGCTGTACCACAGAAAGGAGGGTTTCATGTCAGAACCATTTGAACATTAGGTCATTCCATGCGCATTTACACCCCGGCGGCGGGGGCAGGACCCCCCAGTGGAGCGGCAATCGCCAGTATGGGGAGACCCTTTCTCCCTCTTCCCCTGAGAGATTTGGGCAGGAGCGTGGCTCAAGCCGAACTCCAGCCCATCGCCAGACCCCAGCATGCGCCCCTTCCCCCCCTTTGGGGCAGGAAGATGTGCGGTGATGCCAGCCTTGGCGTTGGCGGTGGCGGTGGCGGTAGCAGTGGCTGTAGTGGTGGCGATGCAGAGGTGCCCTATGCGCCCCGTCGTGGCAAAAGGACCTAGCAAGAGGTCAGCTCAAGGAGTCCAGGGAGCAGGTAGGGGAGCAGGCACAGGGAAGTCAGGGCAGACCCCCGGAGCACCAGGCAGAGGTAGAGGACGAGGAGGGGTCGGCGCCCCACAGATGGCAAGGACGGCACGTCCCGGGGGGACAAGGACCCTGCAGGCCTTGGTGGTCACCAAGGGACAGCCATAACCCCCCCCCCCCCCTGCCCTGGGAGGCACAGATGCTTCTTCCCCTGAGCCATGCGGGGGATGGGCAGCATTGTGGTTTTCAGGGTCGATGAAGGGGTACCAGAGTTGATGCACAGTGGTGGTGGTGTCGCGTGGTCTTAGTCACAGAAGAATGGATGCATACACACACGCGTGCGCCTGCATGCACACGCACACACTGACGCACACAGGCACACATGCAGATGTAGGATTTCAGCAGTTGAGCTTCATCATTTGCACAATTTGAATTTGTCTTGGATATGCCCCCGCCCCCCCAACTCACCCACCACACACGGAGTCTGCACACCCACACAGTAAATGTGGGATGATATTGGGGGCAGTGCCACATATTGAATGGTTGCACCCTCATGCACAGACTGACACCAAGTCATTGTTTAACAGCCGTGGTTCACAAATGTCAAGATGATGTGCAACACTACAAGATGCCCAACGCAGTCTGGTCCAGGAAGGAAACTCGACAGAAGTGCGACAAAGACAACAAAAGAACCCTCAAGGGAAGGCAGTGCATTGTACCCCCCCCCCCCCGGGAGGGGGGTATGCATGCTATACGAAAAGCAGAGCATCTTCAGAGCAGCAGCGAATGGTGTACAAGAACAGGAGGAGGAGGAGGAATCTTGATAATGAAGTCTACACAAAGCCTAAGTCTTCAGTGCATTTATGTGCAATTAGGAGCATTAGGAGCAGTGCTGCTGGCGTGCACGAGGCTGGGTCGGTTCAAATGGTCCAATTCCCATTGCGGAGCAGTGGGAACAGCTCATTTGCGAACTTGACAGACCGGATCGTGGCATCACTTGACTTAAAATCCCCTCACACATCTAAGTTAGAGGGAACGAAGAGGCGGACAGCTGGCTAGTCTGTTGAAGCCCCATCCATCAACAGACACGAATGGAGCAGCGCCACACCTAAGCGAGCATCACACACATCATTATGCAAAGATCTGCAACCGAATATTTCCACACGCTAGGCCGGCGCACCCGAAAGGTTCAGCGCTTAGCATTTCCCGCATACATAGTTTTACACCCCATCACCCTCTCCTAGTTGGCCCCTCCAGCGCTAGCACAGCCAAATGAGTGCTACAGTGAAGGCAATGAGTATATGGCTATGCTGTCGAAGCGCATCGCCCACCTGGAGGGTCGGCCTCGCCACGACTCGCTGGTACCAAAAACACCAGCACTAATCAGTCATATTCATGGTTTCCACTGAGTGAACTTACATCAGATGAACATAGCCAACATGGGTTGAACACCTGTGTGCCCTCGTCAATGATAGTGAGGAGTCGTCTGAAGGCGGGGACATTCAGTCTATCAGTACCAACCTCCACTGTGCCAGCTGATTGTTTGTGACCCAGGAGCAGCATGCAACAAAACAGGTACCTACAGTGCAGCTCAAGCAAAGGCGTGCATTACGTGTGCTTGAGCGTTCCTCATGAGGTCAAACACAGTCCCCAAGCGGGCTGCATTTGTGGTATGCAGTTGAGATGCCCCTGCAGGTGAGGCAACTACCACACACACTTGGGGGGCGCACTGTGCGCTGTGCGAAAAGTCGGCTGTTTTTCACCACCGGTAGCCACGGATCCCAGGGTCCTAAATTCTGTACCCCATGCTGTTTTGAATTGATCACGCATCCTTCTGTAGGTGGGTGGTTTTCAGGGGTGTTCCCAGGATAAACAACGTAATAATTGGCGCTGTGCCCGCGCTGTGCAAAAACGCGGCCAACGACGTGCAACTCTGCAATGGGCTACCAGGGAGCAAGCCTGAACTGGCTAAGGGGGGGGGGGCTTGTGGAATGTTGTCGGGGTGGGTTGACGGTCGAGGTTTAAGAGCGGTTTTCAGTCTGGGTGGCCTGGCAGTGACCCCCGATAAAGACCCTAGGCCCCAGCCACTCGTAAACTCGTAGCCCCTTGTGTCACAGTTCATGGCGCTATGACGGTCCCTGCGTAGTCGACCACAGCATTGCATCCAGCACACCCGCTTCTCGGATGGTCTTGCGCAACTTACCACGTCCCAGCAAGCTTCACAGTCTGCTTTACACTGTGGTGCTCTTGTCTGGGACATTGTTGGTGATCAAAGGTACAATGACTCTCACACGTCGTGCACAGCCCATCTGATCGTCGAGTGCAGCCATCACATTGGCCCCAAGGCCGCACAGCGCGCCGGGTCGGGTACGGGGCTGGTTCCGCGACAACTCTGCATTGTGCATTCGCCATGAGGCATCTGGCATGAACCGCCGGCGACTGGGCTGTGACTGATGGCGGTTGGTGGCCGCTCCAGGAGGGCCGGTGCTTGCCTGCCCTTTTGCTCTGTGCGCAACTGCCCCGCTTAAGCGCGACGGCTGATCCATTTGCGGTCTGCATTTTAATGCGCCTTGCCCGGACTCTGCAACAGGGGTTTCTCTCCGAAAGCGAAGCAGTCCAGCTTCAAAATGGATGCTGCGCCCCTGTTTTGTATTATTTGGGGACTCCTTGACACAGCACTCGTTCAATCATTCGTTGGATGGCTGGGGGGCAGCCCTGCAACACAGCTATGCGGCCAAACTGGATGTGTTGAATCGAGGACTGTCCGGTACGTTTGGCTGCACCCAACCCCCCAAGGGATTGCATCCCACCCACCATGTACGAACGCAGGTTTGGTGCATGGAGTCACCGCTTTGAAGCTTGGTAAAGTGGTACCCAAGGCTACCCATAGCCTGTGGTGCACTGCATACCCCAGACGGCTTAAGGCTAGGTGATGGAGATCGCCGATTTGCTGCTGGTCGTGACACTTGGAAACGAGAGTGGGAAGTTTTGAACAACCCCACAAAGGGTGTCCCAGTTTATTTTGTACAAGTAGACCATCGATCGAAGCATCCCAACGATTCCGCCAGGGGGCGTGCTCTTGCACGTAGTGCAGCCTTTGTTGCCGTTGCTACGCAGGATATACAACCCGCTGGGGCTGCCAACTGGTTGATCAAGTGCGTTGCATTCCGCAGAAAGTGCTGCTCGTTACATTATTTTGGGGTGCGAATGATCATGTCAGTGCAGAGTCTCGACCAGAGTACCATGTTCCTTTGCAGGTCATCAATGTGTTGGTTTCATGTGGTCCCGTTTCGGAACAGTGCCAAAGAGCCATTTGAGCATGGCCTACAACACAAAGAGTCTGCGGGGGGAGGGCACAGGCAAATGGTGTCTGAGGAGAAGTGGAAGTAACAGTCACCTGCCAGTGACCATTTGATGCATAGGTGCAAAAGTGGAGTGAGTGGCAGAATGCAGGAGCCACGTGGTGGTGGCTGTGGTGCTGCTGCTGTCGTTGGTTTTGGTGCTGTCGTTGTTGTTGTTGTTGTTGTTGTTGTTGTTGTCGTTGCTGTTGTGGTTGGTTTGTTGTTGTGCTGCTGCTGTTCTTGTCGTATGTGCACACGAATACCGTTGCGCTGAAACAGCGGCCGACGGCGCCTGACGCACCGCAGGGAGGGGGCCACCCGGAGCTGCTAGGGAGCCGTTGCGGGTCGGTGCCCCGATGCCAGAACCCACTCAACCCCTTGACCCCGACGAAAGTCCAGAGGTCAATGGGCCGATAGGAGGGTGGGGCAGCGAGGGCTCACCCTATTTTGTTGGCAAATGCCATGCCAAGGAGCCACGTGACGCGCGCAAAGGAGACTCCTCCGAAGCCCCCCTCCCCCACCTTCGAGGCTGCTACTTGACATCAGCATTCGATGCTCAAGACCTTAGTCCAGCCGCCGCCGCCGCAGCAGCAGCAGCCAACAACAAATCGACCATCAGACCATCAGGGCGGGGCAACAGGCGTGCGACAAAGGATTGCCGCACAGGAGACGTAACGTTGCGCCGTCACAATGGAGCCTTTCATGGGTGGACTGCCCTTGTATCGCAGGGTGCAACATGCCACTGCTGCATGTCTCATTGCGCCGCGCGTACCGCGTCGTGTTTCAGGAGTACATGAAGAACCTGCGCTGCATCATCCAAGCTTTCAGGTTGGCGATCGTGCCTGTGTTCTGCAGATTTGCTGTGGGTGAGCGTGTGCACCCGCAGTGCCTTTTGGTAAGTGCAGTGGACGTCAGGGATGCAGAGGAGTACGGAGTGATGCAGCAATCATCTCTGTGAATATCTTAGTGGAGACCTTACATGTGGAATACACTGTGGACATCTCGATGTTGAAAGGAGATAATCACACAAAGGGTTATTCCGCGCGCCAACAGCTGAACGCATGCAGTAAGCGAGGTTGCGCTCTCGCGATGTCCATTCACTTGCACGCATGGTGAGGTCTGGGAGGCCTGTATCAGCCTGAACCGGGACCAGACGTGGAGCCGCAAAGCGGTCGGTTTCAACGCTCAACCGATGCTTTTGCATGGTATTAAATCTGCAGGGGGAAGGCGCAGAGCTGCGAGGCCCACTGCAGGTGAAGAGATCTCAGGTGAAGAGGAGGGTGTGGTGCGCAACGTGAAGGGTCGTGCCGCATGGATTGGTACGGTATCGGCCGCTGCGATCCGCCGCCGATGGAGCAACACCAGGGATGCGGCGGGGCTTCTGAACACATATTGGGCGCGTGACGTCCAAGGAGGGGCTCTCTCGGGCGCAGCCTCTTCTTGGTTCACGATGTTTGGGGGTGGTAGGACCCTCTGAGGACTGGTTACCAGTCTTCACCGGGCCAATTGGGCATGCAGATGCCAAACTCTTGTGGGTGTTTACTGCAGGCGCACATACTAAACTCTGGTGTGTAGTTGTGTTCGGAACGCCTGCAGATGCTTCACTCTGGTGTGCAATTCTGGCGGGCAGGTACGTTCTGCCTGCACCGTTGTGACTGCAAGTGCCCATTTCGCGCCCCCGCGTCCCCATCGTCACTGGCCCCTGCCACTTAAATGTTTGGGCTGCAACTCTTTCAGGGCGCCTACTTTTTGTGGTGATTTGGTTGAGCATCGCCCAAAGGTCGTTGTCATTACACCGCCACCGTCGAATCGCGAGGACCGGGATCCAGCCACAAGCGCCAAATATGCCGATGCTTGCCATGAGGTAGTTCTCGTGCTGCTGGTAAAAGCGCAACAGTAGAGTGTCGAGGTGTTAAGGTTCTGCAGGACCCATGGCGACTCAGACGCCGCACATGAGGGCACCGCATGTCAGTGATCGCAATGGTGCCCCAGGATGGATGGTGTGGACGCCCGTGTGGATATGTTTCAGGTGTAGCCCCCCGCCCCCCCTCCCGTCGCAGACATTGCGGAGCAGAGGGCGGTCTGAGAACATCCAATTTTGATCCTGTACCAAGAAACATTCCAGAGCTGTGCAGGCAAACTCAAGGTAAGGCTTGGTACAGTGGCACCCGTCCGCAGTCAGATACAGTAGCTCCCAGTCGCGGCAGGCTCAATCACCCCCATGTGACAGGCACAATCACCCCCATGTGACAGGCACACATGTCTGTTGTAGTACGTGATGCGTATAACAAAAAAATCGTCACACTGTGTAATTTTTTTTTGTGGTAATTGTGTTTACCACACAAGAAAAAAACAATACACCACTTGCCGATTTTTTTCCTTCTCGTATGTACCGCAAAAAACAAAATTACACGACTGTACCGCAAAAAATTACACGCTTGGGTTATGTAGCCAATCTGCCCACTTGTGGACCACTTGTGATTTTGTCCGTTGCTCTGAAGCATTCGGGGCCCCCTAGACGGCAGGGGTTATGTAGCCACTCTGCCCACTTGTAGGCCACTTGTTCAGCAGAAACCTTTCAGTCTCCATGGCAGGTTGCATCCCCCGCATGATATCAGACTGTTTGCACTGGTCCTGAACAGGGGGTCTAGCTCTGGTCGGACAAATATTGCTCTCCTCTGGTTTACCAAGCTCCAACGGACCCTCAACCTCCACCGTCACAAGAGGGGGGCTGAGGCTTGAGAATCATTACCCCCAATGACATCAGCTTGCATCCTTCCCCAAGTTGGCATGCAAAGGGTGGCGTTTGAAGGTGTGCAGGTAAGACTCAGAGAGAACAGTGATGCTTTTTCCTCACTTGTCACATACAACAGTGACAATTGTGATTGTGAGTGTGTTTGTCCAAGATCACCCAGAAATTGTGATTGATTTCTCAACCGCAATGCAGGCTGGCAACAGCCAACCCCCCCCCCCCCCCCCCCGGTGTATAAGAGCATGCGCGTGTCCTTGTTTTTTTTTGCGTGTTCTTATTTTTTGCATGCTCTTATTTGGAAGACCCCCATTGTAGTGTTCCCAGCCCTCTCCATTTTCAGAAATGTGGCACATTTAAATGGTCTTCGTCCCTCTTTTTGGGTTGATGATGTTGTGGCTACCAAAGATGAGGATGAGGCAATTGCACATGATTGCAACCCCCCCCCCCCGTTCCGGTCACCGGAATTGCCGGAACGTGCCGGAACGTTTTGCCGGAACGTCGTGATTCTGGGAGGCTCAATGTTTTTCAGTGAAAACGCTTGCTGCTACTGTCAACTGTTGTCGTCCACTTTGCCAGTAACACTTTTGTTCGTCCATCCACCGGCAGAGATGTTGAAATGTTGTTTTTGTGGCTCCGAGGGGGCATCCATGACTGATTTCCATGATCTGCAACTGAAGGAGTAGCTGTTATTGCAACAGAAATGGGAAGACGATGTTGACGTTGATGAGGGAAATGTCTGTGATTTCTGTGTCCGTTCTGTCAAACCGAACAAGTTCTTTGACCAGACCCCTGTTGGTGCCCACCGAGATGAACCTGGACAACGCGACGACTCATCATCTGCTGAGGTTCAACAAGTCAAACCAGGCAAATCACTCAAACCAGTCAAACCAGAACCAAAGAACAAGGCCCGCAGAACCGTCAAAACCGTCACAGTAGATGATCGCGTTGCAAAATTCGGAAAATACGGCTTGTACAATGGGAACGGTGTTCTGATGTGCCGGTGCTGCGGTAAACGTGTTGACTATAACTGAGAAGACACAATTAACAGTCACATCACAAGTCAGACCCACGATAAACGTTGTGCTGCCCACATCGCAGAAGGAGCCCCATATGTTTTGGCCCCTGGTTACAACGAACGGCAACAACGCTACACTCGGAAGGAAGCAGAAAAAAAGGAGCGTGGCGAAAAACGGAAACGGCAAAAAGTGCAAAAAAAACTTCGGTGGGTGGCAGAGCCAAGTGACAAAAAGTGCAAAAATCTTCGGTAGGTGGTTAGAGGGGATTGAACCCACACTCACAGATCTGTGGCCCAGTGCACAACCACTGGACCAGTGGCAGGTTCTGACACACTACTAATCAGGAACCATGTACAGACCGAGAGATGAAATCACCTCGAAGAGAGGTTGTTAGATCAAGCGCAGGCGCGGGCGTCATATACCCCCCCTTTTTGGGGTCATTCGCGTAGCATACCCCAAGGCATGATATTGGATGTCCAACCCCTTGTAAAATCATTATTTTGCCCAGTAAGACCATCCCCCAATGGATTTTTTGATTTTGAGGCCTCTACCCCCTAAAACTGGATATCACTTTTTTGGGGGTTGGGGGGGGGTGGGGGGGGGTGTTGGGGGGGGGGGTCAAAAGTTTTTGCTTAATAGGCTACAAGCAGTGGGGACGCAAAGTGCGGTTAACACGGTCAGCGGTCCAGTGGTAAAGCATCCGAGTCGTGATTGGTAGGCGTAGGTTCGAATCCCGGTCTGCAGAATTTTAGCGCCGCCGCCGGCGGCGGCACCAAAATAGCCAGACTGGGGTTCGAACCGCCGACATGCTGGTACCGGTCGGCTGCTCTACCGCTCGACCACTGCTTGGATTGCAGTGAAGGGCCTCCCTGCTGCTTGGGGCCGGCATCTGCCACTGACAAAAAACCCAAACTGTGTGTATCTGACTGACTGCCTGCTTGCTGGCTCAGGGACTGATTGGCTGACTGTCAACCTCTCTTCGAGGTGCACTGCCGAAGGCAATAGAATTTTTTTTTGCAATTTGAGGGATGCTTTGGGTTTCCACATCACTCCAACTTCAGAACAACCAAAAGGAAGGTGTGTTTGCGCCCTGGGACTGAGATCCTGGGCACCGGGAACCTCTTTTGCTGAAAAAACGGCTCGCCGGAACGTTGCGCCGGAACATTGGGTTTTTCTCGCCGGAACGGGGGGGGGGTGTGATTGTTATGAGGTAGCCACACATAATCCCCCCGATGGCAGCGGTTATTTAGCTAATTTACCCTTGAGCTCAATTTCTTTGATCTGCCCGTTCGTAGCGGCGCTCAAGAATCACAACCCCCCCCCCCCCCCCCGTGCCTCGGAACCACCTTGCACAAGAACCGCCCCCTCGTTCCGCGGTCGAATTCTCGCACCACTTTTTTTTACCATTTCATGTGTGTTGCTACGGTTCCCCCCTTAGGGGGGACCCTATTAGTCAATCACAGGCGCACATACCCCTTAAACCCCTCCCCCGTGCTCTCGACCCCTTCCCCGAAGCAACCAGCCCCTGACAAGGAAACGAACAAAAGTCAGTGAACCAGTTGAACATTAGATCATTTCATGCACGTTGGAAGGCACACTACAGCCCAGACAGCTGAGATTCACTCCTTTGGTGTTCATTTGTCAATGTGGTTAACTGTGGGGAAGGAGAGGGGCGCATGCCCTGGCGCAATGCGCCGGGAATTTTTTTCCGCGGTACGGGGCTGCCCACGGTCATGCGCAAGAACAAACCCCTTGTTCCACGGTCGAATTTTGGGGGGGAATGTGCGCAAGAACCACCCCCTTGTTCCGCGGTCAAACATTGCCGGTTCCTGGGCACGGGGGGGGGGGGGGCACCAAGCAGCAGGGCTTGGGATTCCAAAGGGATGGCTGGTCTTGTAGTTTTAATGGCTTGCATCTCACAAACGTGGTGGTGAATCACCGTGGTTCTTTTTCGGATGTTTGCCTCACCCCAATGGGTCCAAGTTTTGTGGACTATGTGTTGACCATTGTCAATGTTGATCGCTGTATGTGGGTCATTGAAGAGAGTGTTCAAGCCACCCCCACCCCGCTCAAAGGCAAGGATGCCTCCTTCGAGCAAAGCGTGGAAGGCGCGGAGCCCAAGGCGCAACATTCCATGGCCGCTCCTGCCACAGAGGAGGACACCCATCCAAAGGTCCTCATCCGTGGAGAGTGGCGCAAGGTGCCGGATAGCTAGCCCAAAGATGCATCCGGCCAACTGGAGCGTCACCGGAAGTTAATCAATGAGCTGACCAAGCAACCGGTGGTTGAGTCGAGCACAGCTTGTCGGCTGAACACCAAACCCTGGTGCAAAGCCCAAGTCCTCCAATGCGAAGACTGTCCTCATCTACAAACGTGTATTCCATGACTACTTGTAGCGGGTGCATGTTTCTAGGGCTTTTTGCATTACTATATCAATGCCTCCCCATCGGCCGCTGAATTCTACTTCGCCACTTTGTTCTACCGATTTGTTGGGGTTGTGAGTTTCGCCGATATGTGCTGCCGATTTGTGGGGTTTCTGTGATTTTGCCGATTCGTTGTGCCGACTTTTTGGGGCTTCTGGAATTCTAGGACACTTGATTTGGAAGGGTCACTCTAAGATGTGCATCATTTACTTTGGGACGGATAATACCTTTTCTTTCTATTTTGGTTCAAATTGGCACCATGAAGTGTTTTTGATGCCCACAAACACACGTGTCTTTCGTCCATTGCCCCCCACCGATCAATCTTCTCTTGGGCACAAGTACCCCGCTGCTGGTCACGGTGCTGTTTACGACTTGTGTGTTTGCTCTGCACCCATGTTCTTCCGCCACTGTTCTTTGAGCACCTCATCATCAGCCCCCCAATCAGTGGATTATGGGCTGCAGCTGCCTTCGGCTCCTCTAGTTGTGTTTGGTGCAGCCACGTCTTTGGCCACAGAGTCGGTGGAATCTAGGGTTGTGGAGCCTTCCGCTTCTGCTGCAGAGTTTTCTACTGCTACCACAAGGTCTGCCACGGGGTCCGATCGTCAAATGGTGCGCGCAAAACCTTCCGCCCGGACACTTTGAAAAAGGCAAAACAACCCCATGTGCTGAAAAAAGTTACAATTGTATTACAATTGCACAGAGGGTCTATCATGCACTATTCGGTACATTGTTCTCCTAACACATGACTTTGGTTGCAAATCAGAATATTGAAGGCCAACAATGTTTCAACGGGAGAGTTGTGTGCATTTGGCAGGGTTTGTTGGTGCATGGAAAAACAAATTTCCCGGCAGATTGACTACTGCGGGACAGGTGACAAAAAGTGTCCAATCAGGAATTGAACCACCAACAGCAGGTTTGACACACTAGGCATATACCACTAGAGTATTAAGTAAAGCTAGTTGACAACCGCTTAAGGGCCATGTACAGACCATGGAATGAAAAAAAAAAATTTTTAAAGTTGAGACATATTTTGGCTTTCTGCATGACTCCAGCCAGCAACAGAGCAAACAAAAGGAAGGTGTCTTTGGGGCCTAGGACTGAGATCCAAGGCGCCAGGAACCTATTTTGCTGAAAAATTGGTCCGCCGATTTGTTCCGCCAATTTGTTGGGGTTTCTTCGCTAGTTCAGTGGGGGGGGGGTTACTATATATTTCCTCCGCCTATTTGGTGTACCAAAGGTGGAGCGTAGAAACATGCTACTATATTTGCCCCATCCCAGTTCCCTGGTGGCCACGCAGAGTATTTCTATTTGTGCCACTACTTGTAGCAGTCATTGTATGCAAGAGCCTTCGGGCATTGAGCGGAACTGAGTGGATATTCTTTCGTCCCCCGTCCCAATTAAATGGTGGCACCGACATTGGCTATGGCCCTGTCAGGACTCTTTTCTTGAGCTTGATTTTGTTCCCAGTGCTAGCACACGGATGTTGGCCATGGCCTTGTTAGGACTCTTTTCTTTAGCCTAATTTGTTTTCTAGTGCTAATTACACCATGTAATACTATGTTATATTGGCCGAGTCCCAACTATTTGGTGGCGTCACAGAGTACCTAGTGCTCTGTGGACTCGGCGTCCCATCGTTAAGATCACTATGGGGTGCTGTATGGAACCGGCAATTGTACATATTGCACACGTGTTGCACAAATTGCATTTTTTTTCAATCCTCCATTTTTTTCTAATTCCACAACTTACCGCAAAAAAAATTACATGATTTTGCCGCCGAAAAAAAAAATCACACGACTTGACAAGTTTTTTGTACACCACTTAAGTGCATGCCCCTCGCCTAGCAGCGCGGCGCAGAGAAGGTGTAGTGTGGACAAGGGCATTTGGTGAACTCATCAAATCACTCGAAATCCATTCCATTGTTCTGCCAGTTGTCTCCCACAAAGAGGACCGCAAACCCGGGCTGTGGAGGACGGGGACATTGTGCGAGCAAGAGGCAACATACTGGTACAAGTAGGGGGGCGGGATTTCATAAGGGGACAATTTAGTGGGAAAATTTTACTTTTTCAGTTTGGTGCCGAAATTTCCCCATAACACCTTTTTCGCACAATTTGGGGTATTTCTTGCTCCTTGGCTCTTGTAGTTGGTTGTTGGTGGTGGAAGATGGAAAGCCAACCTGGTCCTTGCTCCTTTTTTTTATTCTTTGATGATTTGGTTTTGTTCAAAATTTGGGCCTACCAAAATTTCACACAACCGAGTGTCCACAAAGAACCAAGAGGTGGGGCTGTTGAAGTTGTGTATGTTGTAATACGTGTAATTTGTTTTCTGTGGTAATTGCGTTGTGGTAATTGCGTGTAACAAAACGATCGTCATGTCGTGTAATTTTTTCCACGGTAAGTCGTGTAAACCCGTACTCGCATTACCGCAAAAAAAAATTACACGACTAACCTACCCTGGACGACCTAACCAAGACTTGACAATTATTTTCACACATGTTTACCGCAAAAAAAATGACACAGCATGACAATTGTTTTTTACACACGTTTACCGCAAAAAGCAATCACACCACCAGACCGCAAAGAAAAAAAGTACCCATTTTACTGAAAATGCAAGCTTGTAGGCCACTGCTGATTTTGTCCCCCATTCTAAAGCGTTGGGGGCCCCCCTAGGCGGCAGGGGCTACGTAGCCACCCAGCCCACTTGTGGGCCACTGCTGATTTTGTCCCCCGCTCTGAAGCATTGGGGAACCCCCCCCCCCCCAAGACGGCCACCCACTGGGGCTTTTCAGCCCTAAGGACCGCCAAGACTTGCTAGGGTTGGTGGCAGCAACCAAACCGGCTACCCATTGACTTCTCGCACCGCGAGCCCTCCATGACCCCGGGAACAAGAAGCCAAGGGCGTGAGGCCAAGAGGGGCCAGCACATGCAAGCGGAGCCATGGTAACGCAAAACCCAAACATGGAACACCACATACACGCCACGACCCGGACTCAGTATCATGTGTGCAGTGTCCCAAGGCGGTAAAGCCCAGAACGTGAGGCCCACAGCTCTTACCCCAGCTAGGGAGGCAAGGACATGCAGCTGTTTGGAACACAAGCAAGGCCATTGGCTGGACGAACATGTGATGAACTAAGAGAGCAATGAAGGCCGTGGGGCAGGCGCGGCTGGAGCGACCGTGGCGGGTCCACACCTGACCAATTGCGGCCCCCCAAGACGGCACTGGTTATGTAGCCAATCTGCCCACCTGTGGGCCACTTGTGATTTTGTCCCTTGCCCTGAAGCGTTGCGGACCCCCCCAGGCGGCAGGGGTTATGTAGCCACCCGGTCCACTTGTGGGCCACTTGTGATTTTGTCCATTGCTCCGCAGCGTTGGGGTAATGGACTCCCAGGCTTCGTTGTGGCCAGAAATAGCTCCTGCTGGTCCCTACGGGTAAACGATTATGGGGCATGGGTAGGGCCTCGGGGGTGGTTCCTCAACCGTGCTTTTTATGGCCTTCTATTTTAACTTGAGGTGGTGGCCTTGGACCACACAATGCCAAGCTACAAGCCCCTCTCCCCGCGTACACGACACATTCGATGCACAAGCTTAACCCCCGAACTTGCATTGTTGCCTTGCAATGGAGACATATTCGCCAAAACTCAGCCAACAAAAGTATTATGCTGTGTTACCAGGTGGCGGGTGGTGCGGCCTCACACTGGGACCCAAAATTTGTCTTGTTCAAAAAATTGCCACCCATACGGGGGGGGGGCAACATAGTGTCAGGGCCACCACCCACCAACACGCATGCACATGGGGTTGTTGAGGTGTGCTTCCGAACGTACATACAACACACAGCCCGAACAACACTCCTTGGGTTATCCTCAACCCATGATAAGTGCACCAAATGACGAAAAGGGGGGGATACATGATGGAAACACGGCGGGGCACCCCATTGTGCACATGCACATACACATAAGCAAAGGCGAAGTGTTACACAAAAGAAGGAGAAAAGCCAAGCCGGAGGTTGAAAAGAACCCGCAGAAAGTCCAATTAGCATAGCAACCCACTTTGGACCTCCCAGGGGGGGGGGGGGGCGTCAGGATCTGAGTTTGAACGCCCCCCATGATTGTGTTTCATTTTGGTTGAACCAAATGGACCCCCCCCCCCACGCACACCGACTGCTTGGATACATGCGGGGCACGGTCAAAGCTTGTTGGGTGGTATTTCACATGCCAAGGCATCAATTGCCATTGCATTCAATACAAAGCCATTGTAGGTGCATTGCTTTGCCCCACTGTTCCCTTGTGGACCCCCTGGACTTTGGGCAGTTATGCCCAGTGCGGGGCCTTCCATGTGCCATCTCAAGTGGGGCACACGGCCGAAACGGAAGGCTGTCTGCCATCCCTGTAACACCAACCATTTGTCTGACTTTGGATGTCGTGTCTGCATTCCTCACTCCACTTGCGGTCTGCATGTGGACGCACGCCACAATCCAGCCCCACTTCCATTCGTGTGAGAGAGGCTTTGACTCCAAGTTCAGAGGTCGGGAAATGACCGACCCTATCTTCTGACTCCATCGTGCACTGCACCAACTCTGCCCACGGCTTTGTCAATATCAATGCGAGTATATTGGCCGAGTCCCAACTAATTGGAAGCCACACACAGTGCACTGTGGACTCTGTGTCCCATCGCTAAGGTCACTATGGGGTGCTGTATGGAACCGACCATTGTGCATATTGCATATATACCGCGAAATTGCATTTCTTTCAATTTGTCAATTTTTTTTGGTAATTGACCTAACTTACCGCAAAAAAAAGGCACGTGTTTACCGCAAAAAAAATTCAATTTTTTTATAATTTGCACAATTTACCGCAAAAAAAATTACAGGCATCTACCGCGAAAAAAATTACACGAATTGACAATTTTTTTCTATACTAGTTCCATTTTTCATGTTGAAGTTTCCCGCGTGTGATGGCAATGCATCAAAATTTGAGATGTGCCGAAATCCCCCCCACGAAAATTTCCCCGCGGAAATTGTCTCCACCCAACCCCCAGCCCCCCTCTGGTATTGAGGGGAATCCATGGGGTGCTCCTGGCCATGGGTTGGCGAACGGGTGCCACACCAGCAGTTGAGGATGCCGCAAACCGGTTGCCGGGGGGGGGGGGGGGTTTGGCATGACGCTCGGGTTGGGAGGGTGAAGGATAGGGCCCTCAACTTGCACCTCCAGGTACCGCACCAGGGGTACCGCTAGTTGCAAGTAGAAGAGGGCGATGGATGTTGCGTGGGGACATCAAAGTGATGTGGGCACGCAACACCATTATGAAGGCGCAAAGCAATCAGAAACACGCAGGGGAAGCAGCAATGTCAAACTGTCTCACACTAGACATGCCACTTTTCACCAGAGGATGCCCTGCTTTACCGTAGCAACCGCGGCTTCTGGCAACTTGCCGACCCCAAATGCCCCACTATTGGCATTGTGCACACAGTGCACCATTATAGGCCACCAAGGCATTGGGATGGGGCCAACATAATAGCATGCTTATACGCTCCACCATTGGTACACCAGACAGTTGGAGGAAAACCCACAAAAGCCCACAAAACATGCACCCGCTGCAAGCAGGGGGGGGGGGCGGCCGGGCCCGGTCCTTGTATGTGACACCCTGCACCCCCCCCCCCCCCGCCGGGTTTTGAGAGGTAGTGGGTTGGGGGCATGCGCCAACGGCGTCCCCCTTTTTTAGTGTATGCTTCCTTTTCATCAAACCATCAATGCTTTTGAGCGCCAGATAGCGCAAGACGAGGCGCTATACAAATGTCGTTTGTTGCGAGGTGCTTTCAGCGGAGATGAGCAAGACGGGCCGCTATACAAATGTCGCTTGTTGCTAGCTGAAGATCCTGCATTCAGAGCAAAACCCGACCCGAGTGCAACGCCAAATTCTTTCTGGGGCGAACTCACTGCGTTCATTCTTTCTTTCTTGTTTCTATTCCCCCCCACGCTTTGTTGCGTGGACCCTTGAGGTGGGGTTAGGGACTCACAATCCACGCTATGTTGCACGGCCCCTTGAAGTGGGGTTAGGGACTCTCAATCCACGCTTTGTTGCGTGGACCCTTGAGGTGGGGTTAGGGACTCACAATCCACGCTTTGTTGTGTGGCCCCTCGCGTTGGGGTTAGGGACTTACAATCCACGCTTTGTTGCATGGCCCCTTGAGTTGGCGTTAGGGACTCTCAATCCCCGCTTTGTTGTGTGGCCCCTTGAGTTGGGGTTAGGGAGTCTCAATCCACGCTTTGTTGTGTGGCCCCTCGAGTTGGGGTTAGGGACTCGCAATCCACGCTTTGTTGTGTGGCCCCTCGAGCTGCGGTTAGGGACTCTCAATCCACGCTTTGTTGTGTGGCCCCTCGAGTTGGGGTTAGGGACTCACAATCCACGCTTTGTTGTGTGGCCCCTTGAGTTGGGGTTAGGGACTCTCAATCCACGCTTTGTTGCGCGGCCCGCTATTATCGCATAGATACCTCCGTACCCCCAAACCCCCAGACACACATCCCCCCTGGAGGTATGCATGTGGTAGTAGTGGGTCGCGCGCAAGCCCCCCCACCTTGGGAACCCCCCCCCCCCCCCGTGGCCGAACAGCCCCCCCTACACCCTCCCGCCGAACCCCCCCAAACAGCCCCCTCCCCCCTCCGCCCCGGGTTTTGACAGATAGCTGGGGGGTATGTTGCATCAGGACCAGTTGTAGTTGCCCCCCCCCCGTGGCTACAAGTAGTTGCAGATTGCACGCTTGTAGACCAAGTTGGCTTTTATGTCGCTGAACTTGGGCTTCGCAGCAGGATGGGTGTTAAGCTGACAAGCGGAGCGCAACTCCGCTACTAGCTGCTTGGCCAGCTCATTGAAGAAAAGCTGGTCATGCTCCAGCTAGCCAAATGCATCTCTGAGGTGGCCATCCGGCACCTTGCGCAACTCTCCACAGATGAGGAACTTGGGACGGGTGTGCTCCTCTGCGGGAGTGGCCACGGGAGGTTGCGCGCTGACTGTGCACTGTAGACATGCCCGAGGACACACAGCAGGTCCTACAGGCCTACAGTCAATTGACGTATACTGTTGGCATTTTGGTTCCTGTGTTCAACCTATTCCAAGTTCATTTGATTTGTTGGATGCACCTTCACAACAGTGTCCAATCGCCGCATAGCACTGTACTTTCACAACAACAGCTTCAAAAACCAACATTGATCTGATGAAACATGGAGAACGGTTAGGTGGGGCCCAAGCAAAAGAGGTTTGGATCTGGGCCTGTGGGAACGCACCTAACAACCCAACTATTGATGACGTTGAAGGAGGCATGCATAGCACGTGCAGGTGATGGCTGATTTCGCTGAGGAGGGAGATGTGGCTGAACACAAGCTAGGGCATGGTATGTGAACCTTCCACGCTTTGCTTGGTGGAGGCCTCCTTGCCTTCACCTCAAGTGGCGTGGGGGCAAGCCGATTAAAAATGGAGGTGGGGCCAGGGGCCAAATCCAATTTACGCTGTAAATTACGTAAATTGCGCAAAAAGTGGCATAAATTTCTGTAAATTTTTGTAAATTCGTTGCGAATTCAGGAACCCATTTCTTTTGTAGGCTACTAGATGTTGGGAAATGTCACAAACACTCCCCCACATTGCCCACATGTGATGTATATTTGTGTTTTTACCATTTTTGTACCATGTTGCTGCTGCCTACCTAGTACATTGCAACATGAACTACTAGTGATATAAAAGTAATTAGTTTTGTTTTTGCATGCCGCCAACGGCACCCCCTTTTCCTTGTTATTTTGTTTTCATCAAGCCGTCTGTGCCTTTGAGCGCCAGATATCGCAAGACGAGGCGCTATACAAATGTCGTTTGTTGCGGGGTGCTTTCAGCGGAGATGAGCAAGATGGGCCGCTATACAAATGTCGTTTGTTGCTAGCTGAAGATCCTGCATTCGGAGCAAAAGCCCGGCCCGAGTGTAGCGCCACATTCTTTCTGGGGCGAACACACAGCGTTCATTAATTCTTTCTTGTTTCTCCTTCCCACGCTTCCCACACTCGAGTTGGGGTTAGGGACTCACAATCCACGCTTTTTTGCGTGGCCCCTCGCGTTGGGGTTATGGACTCATCCACGCTTTGTTGCGTGGCCCCTCGAGTTCGGGTTAGGGACTCACAATCCACGCTTTTTTACGTGGCCCCTCGCGTTGGGGTTAGGGACTCACAATCCAAGCTTTGTTGTGTGGCCCCTCGAGTTGGGGTTAGGGACTCACAATCCACGCTTTGTTGCGTGGCCCCTCGAGTTGGGGTTAGGGACTGACAATCCACGCTTTGTTGCGTGGCCCCTCGAGTTGGGGTTAGGGACTCACAATCCACGCTTTTTTGCGTGGCCCCTCGCGTTGGGGTTAGGGACTCACAATCCAAGCTTTGTTGTGTGGCCCCTCGAGTTGGGGTTAGGGACTCGCAATCCACGCTTTGTTGTGTGGCCCCTCGAGTTGGGGTTAGGGACTCACAATCCACGCTTTGTTGCGTGGCCCCTCGAGTTGGGGTTAGGGACTCACAATCCACGCTTTGTTGTGTGGCCCCTCGAGTTGGGGTTAGGGACTCACAATCCACGCTTTGTTGCGTGGCCCCTCGAGTTGGGGTTAGGGACTCACAATCCACGCTTTGTTGCGTGGCCCCTCGCGTTGGGGTTAGGGACTCACAATCCAAGCTTTGTTGTGTGGCCCCTCGAGTTGGGGTTAGGAACTCACAATCCACGCTTTTTTGCGCTGCCCCTCGAGTTGGGGTTAGGGACTGACAATCCACGCTTTGTTGCGTGGCCTCTCGAGTTGGGGTTAGGGACTCACAATCCACGCTTTTTTGCGTGGCCCCTCGAGTTGGGGTTAGGGACTCACAATCCAAGCTTTGTTGTGTGGCCCCTCGAGTTGGGGTTAGGGACTCGCAATCCACGCTTTTTTGCGCTGCCCCTCGAGTTGGGGTTAGGGACTCACAATCCACGCTTTGTTGCCTGGCCCCTCGAGTTGGGGTTAGGGACTCACAATCCACGCTTTGTTGCGTGGCCCCTCGAGTTGGGGTTAGGGACTCACAATCCACGCTTTGTTGCGTGGCCCCTCGAGTTGGGGTTAGGGACTCACAATCCACGCTTTGTTGTGTGGCCCCTCGAGTTGGGGTTAGGGACTCACAATCCACGCTTTTTTGCGCTGCCCCTCGAGTTGGGGTTAGGGACTCACAATCCACGCTTTGTTGCGTGGCCCCTCGAGTTGGGGTTAGGGACTCACAATCCACGCTTTGTTGTGTGGCCCCTCGAGTTGGGGTTAGGGACTCGCAATCCACGCTTTTTTGCGCTGCCCCTCGAGTTGGGGTTAGGGACTCACAATCCACGCTTTGTTGCCTGGCCCCTCGAGTTGGGGTTAGGGACTCACAATCCACGCTTTGTTGCGTGGCCCCTCGAGTTGGGGTTAGGGACTCACAATCCACGCTTTGTTGCGTGGCCCCTCGAGTTGGGGTTAGGGACTCACAATCCACGCTTTGTTGCGTGGCCCCTCGAGTTGGGGTTAGGGACTCACAATCCACGCTTTTTTGCGCTGCCCCTCGAGTTGGGGTTAGGGACTCACAATCCACGCTTTGTTGCGTGGCCCCTCGAGTTGGGGTTAGGGACTCACAATCCACGCTTTGTTGTGTGGCCCCTCGAGTTGGGGTTAGGGACTCACAATCCACGCTTTGTTGCGTGGCCCCTCGAGTTGGGGTTAGGGACTCTCAATCCACGCTTTGTTGTGTGGCCCCTCGAGTTGGGGTTAGGGACTCACAATCCACGCTTTTTTGCGCTGCCCCTCGAGTTGGCGTTAGGGACTGACAATCCACGCTTTGTTGCGTGGCCCCTCGAGTTGGGGTTAGGGACTCACCATCCAAGCTTTGTTGTGTGGCCCCTCCAGTTGGGGTTAGGGACTCACGATCCACGCTTTTTTGCGCTGCCCCTCGAGTTGGGGTTAGGGACTGACAATCCACGCTTTGTTGCGTGGCCCCTCAAGTTGGGGTTAGGGACTCACAATCCACGCTTTGTTGTGTGGCCCCTCGAGTTGGGGTTAGGGACTCACAATCCACGCTTTGTTGCGTGGCCCCTCGAGTTGGGGTTAGGGACTCACAATCCACGCTTTGTTGCGTGGCCCCTCGAGTTGGGGTTAGGGACTCACAGTCCACGCTTTGTTGCGTGGCCCCTCGAGTTGGGGTTAGGGACTCACAATCCACGCTTTTTTGCGCTGCCCCTCGAGTTGGGGTTAGGGACTCACAATCCACGCTTTGTTGCGTGGCCCCTCGAGTTGGGGTTAGGGACTCACAATCCACGCTTTGTTGTGTGGCCCCTCGAGCTGCGGTTAGGGACTCACAATCCACGCTTTGTTGCGTGGCCCCTCGAGTTGGGGTTAGGGACTCTCAATCCACGCTTTGTTGTGTGGCCCCTCGAGTTGGGGTTAGGGACTCACAATCCACGCTTTGTTGCGTGGCCCCTCGAGTTGGGGTTAGGGACTCACAATCCAAGCTTTGTTGTGTGGCCCCTCGAGTTGGGGTTAGGGACTCACAATCTAGGCTTTTTTGCGCTGCCCCTCGAGTTGGGGTTAGGGACTCACAATCCACGCTTTTTTGCGTGGCCCCTCGCGTTGGGGTTAGGGACTGACAATCCACGCTTTGTTGCGTGGCCCCTCGCGTTGGGGTTAGGGACTCACCATCCAAGCTTTGTTGTGTGGCCCCTCGAGTTGGGGTTAGGGACTCACGATCCACGCTTTTTTGCGCTGCCCCTCGAGTTGGGGTTAGGGACTCACAATCCACGCTTTGTTGCGTGGCCCCTCAAGTTGGGGTTAGGGACTCACAATCCACGCTTTGTTGTGTGGTCCCTCGAGTTGGGGTTAGGGACTCACAATCCACGCTTTGTTGCGTGGCCCCTCGAGTTGGGGTTAGGGACTCACAATCCACGCTTTGTTGCGTGGCCCCTCGAGTTGGGGTTAGGGACTCCCAATCCACGCTTTGTTGTGTGGCCCCTCGAGTTGGGGTTAGGGACTCACAATCCACGCTTTGTTGCGTGGCCCCTCGCGTTGGGGTTAGGGACTCACAATCCAAGCTTTGTTGTGTGGCCCCTCGAGTTGGGGTTAGGGACTCACAATCTAGGCTTTTTTGCGCTGCCCCTCGAGTTGGGGTTAGGGACTCACAATCCACGCTTTGTTGCGTGGCCCCTCCAGTTGGAATTAGGGATTCACAATCCACGCTTTGTTGTGTGGCCCCTCGAGTTGGGGTTAGGGACTCACAATCCACGCTTTGTTGCGTGGCCCCTCGAGTTGGGGTTAGGGACTCACAATCCACGCTTTTTTGTGTGGCCCCTCGAGTTGGGGTTAGGGACTCACAATCCACGCTTTTTTGCGTGGCCCCTCGCGTTGGGGTTAGGGACTCACAATCCAAGCTTTGTTGTGTGGCCCCTCGAGTTGGGGTTAGGGACTCACAATCCACGCTTTGTTGCGTGGCCCCTCAAGTTGGGGTTAGGGACTCACAATCCAAGCTTTGTTGTGTGGCCCCTCGAGTTGGGGTTAGGGACTCACAATCCACGCTTTTTTGCGCTGCCCCTCGAGTTGGGGTTAGGGACTGACAATCCACGCTTTGTTGCGTGGCCCCTCGCGTTGGGGTTAGGGACTCACCATCCAAGCTTTGTTGTGTGGCCCCTCCAGTTGGGGTTAGGGACTCACGATCCACGCTTTTTTGCGCTGCCCCTCGAGTTGGGGTTAGGGACTCACAATCCACGCTTTGTTGCGTGGCCCCTCAAGTTGGGGTGAGGGACTCACAATCCACGCTTTGTTGTGTGGCCCCTCGAGTTGGGGTTAGGGACTCACAATCCACGCTTTTTTGCGTGGCCCCTCGAGCTGGGGTTAGGGACTCACAATCCACGCTTTGTTGCGTGGCCCCTCGAGTTGGGGTTAGGGACTCACAGTCCACGCTTTGTTGCGTGGCCCCTCGAGTTGGGGTTAGGGACTCACAATCCACGCTTTTTTGCGCTGCCCCTCGAGTTGGGGTTAGGGACTCACAATCCACGCTTTGTTGTGTGGCCCCTCGAGTTGGGCTTAGGGACTCACAATCCACGCTTTGTTGTGTGGCCCCTCGAGTTGGGGTTAGGGACTCACAATCCACGCTTTGTTGTGTGGCCCCTCGAGTTGGGGTTAGGGACTCACAATCCACGCTTTGTTGTGTGGCACCTCGAGTTGGGGTTAGGGACTCACAATCCACGCTTTGTTGCGTGGCCCCTCGCGTTGGGGTTAGGGACTCACAATCCAAGCTTTGTTGTGTGGCCCCTCGAGTTGGGCCTAGGGACTGACAATCCACGCTTTTTTGCGCTGCCCCTCGAGTTGGGGTTAGGGACTCACAATCCACGCTTTGTTGCGTGGCCCCTCGAGTTGGGGTTAGGGATTCACAATCCACGCTTTGTTGTGTGGCCCCTCGAGTTGGGGTTAGGGACTCACAATCCACGCTTTGTTGCGTGGCCCCTCGAGCTGGGGTTAGGGACTCACAATCCACGCTTTGTTGCGTGGCCCCTCGAGTTGGGGTTAGGGACTCACAATCCACGCTTTTTTGTGTGGCCCCTCGAGTTGGGGTTAGGGACTCACAATCCACGCTTTGTTGCGTGGCCCCTCGCGTTGGGGTTAGGGACTCACAATCCAAGCTTTGTTGTGTGGCCCCTCGAGTTGGGCCTAGGGACTGACAATCCACGCTTTTTTGCGCTGCCGCTCGAGTTGGGGTTAGGGACTCACAATCCACGCTTTGTTGCGTGGCCCCTCGAGTTGGGGTTAGGGATTCACAATCCAAGCTTTGTTGTGTGGCTTCTCGAGTTGGGGTTAGGGACTCACAATCCACGCTTTTTTGCGCTGCCCCTCGAGTTGGGGTTAGGGACTCACAATCCACGCTTTGTTGCGTGGCCCCTCGAGTTGGGCTTAGGGACTCACAATCCACGCTTTGTTGTGTGGCCCCTCGAGTTGGGGTTAGGGACTCACAATCCACGCTTCGTTGTGTGGCCCCTCGAGTTGGGGTTAGGGACTCACAATCCACGCTTTGTTGTGTGGCACCTCGAGTTGGGGTTAGGGACTCACAATCCACGCTTTGTTGCGTGGCCCCTCGCGTTGGGGTTAGGGACTCACAATCCAAGCTTTGTTGTGTGGCCCCTCGAGTTGGGCCTAGGGACTGACAATCCACGCTTTTTTGCGCTGCCCCTCGAGTTGGGGTTAGGGACTCACAATCCACGCTTTGTTGCGTGGCCCCTCGAGTTGGGGTTAGGGATTCACAATCCACGCTTTGTTGTGTGGCCCCTCGAGTTGGGGTTAGGGACTCACAATCCACGCTTTGTTGCGTGGCCCCTCGAGCTGGGGTTAGGGACTCACAATCCACGCTTTGTTGCGTGGCCCCTCGAGTTGGGGTTAGGGACTCACAATCCACGCTTTTTTGTGTGGCCCCTCGAGTTGGGGTTAGGGACTCACAATCCACGCTTTGTTGCGTGGCCCCTCGCGTTGGGGTTAGGGACTCACAATCCAAGCTTTGTTGTGTGGCTTCTCGAGTTGGGGTTAGGGACTCACAATCCACGCTTTGTTGTGTGGCCCCTCGAGTTGGGGTTAGGGACTCACAATCCACGCTTTGTTGTGTGGCCCCTCGCGTTGGGGTTAGGGACTCACAATCCAAGCTTTGTTGTGTGGCCCCTCTGGGTGGTTAGGGACTGACAATCCACGCTTTGTTGCGTGGCCCCTCGAGTTGGGGTTAGGGACTCACAATCCACGCTTTTTTGCGTGGCCCCGCGCGTTGGGGTTAGGGACTCACAATCCAAGCTTTGTTGTGTGGCCCCTCGAGTTGGGGTTAGGGACTCGCAATCCACGCTTTTTTGCGCTGCCCCTCGAGTTGCGGTTAGGGACCCTCAATCCACGCTTTGTTGCGTGGCCCCTCGAGTTGGGGTTAGGGACTCACAATCCACGCTTTTTTGCGCTGCCCCTCGAGTTGGGGTTAGGGACTCACAATCCACGCTTTGTTGCGTGGCCCCTCGAGTTGGGGTTAGGGACTCACAATCCACGCTTTGTTGTGTGGCCCCTCGAGTTGGGGTTAGGGACTCACAATCCACGCTTTGTTGCGTGGCCCCTCGAGTTGGGGTTAGGGACTCTCAATCCACGCTTTGTTGTGTGGCCCCTCGAGTTGGGGTTAGGGACTCACAATCCACGCTTTTTTGCACTGCGCCTCGAGTTGGGGTTAGGGACTGACAATCCACGCTTTGTTGCGTGGCCCCTCGCGTTGGGGTTAGGGACTCACCATCCAAGCTTTGTTGTGTGGCCCCTCCAGTTGGGGTTAGGGACTCACGATCCACGCTTTTTTGCGCTGCCCCTCGAGTTGGGGTTAGGGACTGACAATCCACGCTTTGTTGCGTGGCCCCTCAAGTTGGGGTTAGGGACTCACAATCCACGCTTTGTTGTGTGGCCCCTCGAGTTGGGGTTAGGGACTCACAATCCACGCTTTGTTGCGTGGCCCCTCGAGCTGGGGTTAGGGACTCACAATCCACGCTTTGTTGCGTGGCCCCTCGAGTTGGGGTTAGGGACTCACAGTCCACGCTTTGTTGCGTGGCCCCTCGAGTTGGGGTTAGGGACTCACAGTCCACGCTTTGTTGCGTGGCCCCTCGAGTTGGGGTTAGGGACTCACAATCCACGCTTTTTTGTGTGGCCCCTCGAGTTGGGGTTAGGGACTCACAATCCACGCTTTGTTGCGTGGCCCCTCGCGTTGGGGTTAGGGACTCACAATCCAAGCTTTGTTGTGTGGCTTCTCGAGTTGGGGTTAGGGACTCACAATCCACGCTTTGTTGTGTGGCCCCTCGAGTTGGGGTTAGGGACTCACAATCCACGCTTTGTTGTGTGGCCCCTCGCGTTGGGGTTAGGGACTCACAATCCAAGCTTTGTTTAGTGGCCCCTCTGGGTGGTTAGGGACTGACAATCCACGCTTTGTTGCGTGGCCCCTCGAGTTGGGGTTAGGGACTCACAATCCACGCTTTTTTGCGTGGCCCCTCGCGTTGGGGTTAGGGACTCACAATCCAAGCTTTGTTGTGTGGCCCCTCGAGTTGGGGTTAGGGACTCGCAATCCACGCTTTTTTGCGCTGCCCCTCGAGTTGCGGTTAGGGACCCTCAATCCACGCTTTGTTGCGTGGCCCCTCGAGTTGGGGTTAGGGACTCACAATCCACGCTTTTTTGCGCTGCCCCTCGAGTTGGGGTTAGGGACTCACAATCCACGCTTTGTTGCGTGGCCCCTCGAGTTGGGGTTAGGGACTCACAATCCACGCTTTGTTGTGTGGCCCCTCGAGTTGGGGTTAGGGACTCACAATCCACGCTTTGTTGCGTGGCCCCTCGAGTTGGGGTTAGGGACTCACAATCCACGCTTTGTTGTGTGGCCCCTCGAGTTGGGGTTAGGGACTCACAATCCACGCTTTTTTCCACTGCGCCTCGAGTTGGGGTTAGGGACTGACAATCCACGCTTTGTTGCGTGGCCCCTCGCGTTGGGGTTAGGGACTCACCATCCAAGCTTTGTTGTGTGGCCCCTCCAGTTGGGGTTAGGGACTCACGATCCACGCTTTTTTGCGCTGCCCCTCGAGTTGGGGTTAGGGACTGACAATCCACGCTTTGTTGCGTGGCCCCTCAAGTTGGGGTTAGGGACTCACAATCCACGCTTTGTTGTGTGGCCCCTCGAGTTGGGGTTAGGGACTCACAATCCACGCTTTGTTGCGTGGCCCCTCGAGCTGGGGTTAGGGACTCACAATCCACGCTTTGTTGCGTGGCCCCTCGAGTTGGGGTTAGGGACTCACAGTCCACGCTTTGTTGCGTGGCCCCTCGAGTTGGGGTTAGGGACTCACAATCCACGCTTTTTTGCGCTGCCCCTCGAGTTGGGGTTAGGGATTCACAATCCACGCTTTGTTGCGTGGCCCCTCGAGTTGGGGTTAGGGACTCACAATCCACGCTTTGTTGTGTGGCCCCTCGAGTTGGGGTTAGGGACTCACAATCCACGCTTTGTTGCGTGGCCCCTCGAGTTGGGGTTAGGGACTCTCAATCCACGCTTTGTTGTGTGGCCCCTCGAGTTGGGGTTAGGGACTCACAATCCACGCTTTGTTGCGTGGCCCCTCGCGTTGGGGTTAGGGACTCACAATCCAAGCTTTGTTGTGTGGCCCCTCGAGTTGGGGTTGGGACTCACAATCTAGGCTTTTTTGCGCTGCCCCTCGAGTTGGGGTTAGGGACTCACAATCCACGCTTTGTTGCGTGGCCCCTCGAGTTGGGGTTAGGGATTCACAATCCACGCTTTGTTGTGTGGCCCCTCGAGTTGGGGTTAGGGACTCACAATCCACGCTTTGTTGCGTGGCCCCTCGAGCTGGGGTTAGGGACTCACAATCCACGCTTTGTTGCGTGGCCCCTCGAGTTGGGGTTAGGGACTCACAATCCACGCTTTTTTGTGTGGCCCCTCGAGTTGGGGTTAGGGACTCACAATCCAAGCTTTTTTGCGTGGCCCCTCGCGTTGGGGTTAGGGACTCACAATCCAAGCTTTGTTGTGTGGCCCCTCGAGTTGGGGTTAGGGACTCACAATCCACGCTTTGTTGCGTGGCCCCTCAAGTTGGGGTTAGGGACTCACAATCCAAGCTTTGTTGTGTGGGCCCTCGAGTTGGGGTTAGGGACTCACAATCCACGCTTTTTTGCGCTGCCCCTCGAGTTGGGGTTAGGGACTGACAATCCACGCTTTGTTGCGTGGCCCCTCGCGTTGGGGTTAGGGACTCACCATCCAAGCTTTGTTGTGTGGCCCCTCCAGTTGGGGTTAGGGACTCACAATCCACGCTTTTTTGCGCTGCCCCTCGAGTTGGGGTTAGGGACTCACAATCCACGCTTTGTTGCGTGGCCCCTCAAGTTGGGGTTAGGGACTCACAATCCACGCTTTGTTGTGTGGCCCCTCGAGTTGGGGTTAGGGACTCACAATCCACGCTTTGTTGCGTGGCCCCTCGAGCTGGGGTTAGGGACTCACAATCCACGCTTTGTTGCGTGGCCCCTCGAGTTGGGGTTAGGGACTCACAGTCCACGCTTTGTTGCGTGGCCCCTCGAGTTGGGGTTAGGGACTCACAATCCACGCTTTTTTGCGCTGCCCCTCGAGTTGGGGTTAGGGACTCACAATCCACGCTTTGTTGCGTGGCCCCTCGAGTTGGGCTTAGGGACTCACAATCCACGCTTTGTTGTGTGGCCCCTCGAGTTGGGGTTAGGGACTCACAATCCACGCTTTGTTGCGTGGCCCCTCGAGTTGGGGTTAGGGACTCTCAATCCACGCTTTGTTGTGTGGCACCTCGAGTTGGGGTTAGGGACTCACAATCCACGCTTTGTTGCGTGGCCCCTCGCGTTGGGGTTAGGGACTCACAATCCAAGCTTTGTTGTGTGGCCCCTCGAGTTGGGGTTAGGGACTGACAATCCACGCTTTTTTGCGCTGCCCCTCGAGTTGGGGTTAGGGACTCACAATCCACGCTTTGTTGCGTGGCCCCTCGAGTTGGGGTTAGGGATTCACAATCCACGCTTTGTTGTGTGGCCCCTCGAGTTGGGGTTAGGGACTCACAATCCACGCTTTGTTGCGTGGCCCCTCGAGTTGGGGTTAGGGACTCACAATCCACGCTTTGTTGCGTGGCCCTTCGAGTTGGGGTTAGGGACTCACAGTCCACGCTTTGTTGCGTGGCCCCTCGAGTTGGGGTTAGGGACTCACAATCCAAGCTTTGTTGTGTGGCCCCTCGAGTTGGGGTTAGGGACTCACAATCCACGCTTTGTTGTGTGGCCCCTCGAGTTGGGGTTAGGGACTCACAATCCACGCTTTGTTGTGTGGCCCCTCGCGTTGGGGTTAGGGACTCACAATCCAAGCTTTGTTGTGTGGCCCCTCGAGGTGGTTAGGGACTCACAATCCACGCTTTTTTGCGTGGCCCCTCGAGTTGGGGTTAGGGACTGACAATCCAAGCTTTGTTGCGTGGCCCCTCGGGTTGGGGTTAGGGACTCACAATCCACGCTTTTTTGTGTGGCCCCTCGCGTTGGGGTTAGGGACTCACAATCCAAGCTTTGTTGTGTGGCCCCTCGAGTTGGGGTTAGGGACTCGCAATCCACGCTTTTTTGCGCTGCCCCTCGAGTTGGGGTTAGGGACTCACAATCCACGCTTTGTTGCCTGGCCCCTCGAGTTGGGGTTAGGGACTCACAATCCACGCTTTGTTGCGTGGCCCCTCGAGTTGGGGTTAGGGACTCACCATCCACGCTTTGTTGCGTGGCCCCTCGAGTTGGGGTTAGGGACTCACAATCCACGCTTTTTTGCGTGGCCCCTCGCGTTTGGGTTAGGGACTCACCATCCAAGCTTTGTTGTGTGGCCCCTCGAGTTGGGGTTAGGGACTCACGATCCACGCTTTTTTGCGCTGCCCCTCGAGTTGGGGTTAGGGACTGACAATCCACGCTTTGTTGCGTGGCCCCTCAAGTTGGGGTTAGGGACTCACAATCCACGCTTTGTTGTGTGGCCCCTCGAGTTGGGGTTAGGGACTCACAATCCACGCTTTGTTGCGTGGCCCCTCGAGCTGGGGTTAGGGACTCACAATCCACGCTTTGTTGCGTGGCCCCTCGAGTTGGGGTTAGGGACTCACAGTCCACGCTTTGTTGCGTGGCCCCTCGAGTTGGGGTTAGGGACTCACAATCCACGCTTTTTTGCGCTGCCCCTCGAGTTGGGGTTAGGGACTCACAATCCACGCTTTTTTGCGCTGCCCCTCGAGTTGGGGTTAGGGACTCACAATCCACGCTTTGTTGTGTGGCCCCTCGAGTTGGGGTTAGGGACTCACAATCCACGCTTTGTTGTGTGGCCCCTCGAGTTGGGGTTAGGGACTCGCAATCCACGCTTTTTTGCGCTGCCCCTCGAGTTGGGGTTAGGGACTCACAATCCACGCTTTGTTGCCTGGCCCCTCGAGTTGGGGTTAGGGACTCACCATCCACGCTTTGTTGCGTGGCCCCTCGAGTTGGGGTTAGGGACTCACAATCCACGCTTTTTTGCGTGGCCCCTCGCGTTGGGGTTAGGGACTCACCATCCAAGCTTTGTTGTGTGGCCCCTCGAGTTGGGGTTAGGGACTCACGATCCACGCTTTTTTGCGCTGCCCCTCGAGTTGGGGTTAGGGACTGACAATCCACGCTTTGTTGCGTGGCCCCTCAAGTTGGGGTTAGGGACTCACAATCCACGCTTTGTTGTGTGGCCCCTCGAGTTGGGGTTAGGGACTCACAATCCACGCTTTGTTGCGTGGCCCCTCGAGCTGGGGTTAGGGACTCACAATCCACGCTTTGTTGCGTGGCCCCTCGAGTTGGGGTTAGGGACTCACAGTCCACGCTTTGTTGCGTGGCCCCTCGAGTTGGGGTTAGGGACTCACAATCCACGCTTTTTTGCGTGGCCCCTCGCGTTGGGGTTAGGGACTCACCATCCAAGCTTTGTTGTGTGGCCCCTCGAGTTGGGGTTAGGGACTCACGATCCACGCTTTTTTGCGCTGCCCCTCGAGTTGGGGTTAGGGACTGACAATCCACGCTTTGTTGCGTGGCCCCTCAAGTTGGGGTTAGGGACTCACAATCCACGCTTTGTTGTGTGGCCCCTCGAGTTGGGGTTAGGGACTCACAATCCACGCTTTGTTGCGTGGCCCCTCGAGCTGGGGTTAGGGACTCACAATCCACGCTTTGTTGCGTGGCCCCTCGAGTTGGGGTTAGGGACTCACAGTCCACGCTTTGTTGCGTGGCCCCTCGAGTTGGGGTTAGGGACTCACAATCCACGCTTTTTTGCGCTGCCCCTCGAGTTGGGGTTAGGGACTCACAATCCACGCTTTGTTGCGCTGCCCCTTCAGTTGGGGTTAGGGACTCACAATCCACGCTTTGTTGTGTGGCCCCTCGAGCTGGGGTTAGGGACTCACAATCCACGCTTTGTTGTGTGGCCCCTCGAGTTGGGGTTAGGGACTCGCAATCCACGCTTTTTTGCGCTGCCCCTCGAGTTGGGGTTAGGGACTCACAATCCACGCTTTGTTGCCTGGCCCCTCGAGTTGGGGTTAGGGACTCACAATCCACGCTTTGTTGCGTGGCCCCTCGAGTTGGGGTTAGGGACTCACCATCCACGCTTTGTTGCGTGGCCCCTCGAGTTGGGGTTAGGGACTCACAATCCACGCTTTTTTGCGTGGCCCCTCGCGTTGGGGTTAGGGACTCACCATCCAAGCTTTGTTGTGTTGCCCCTCGAGTTGGGGTTAGGGACTCACGATCCACGCTTTTTTGCGCTGCCCCTCGAGTTGGGGTTAGGGACTGACAATACACGCTTTGTTGTGTGGCCCCTCAAGTTGGGGTTAGGGACTCACAATCCACGCTTTGTTGTGTGGCCCCTCGAGTTGGGGTTAGGGACTCACAATCCACGCTTTGTTGCGTGGCCCCTCGAGCTGGGGTTAGGGACTCACAATCCACGCTTTGTTGCGTGGCCCCTCGAGTTGGGGTTAGGGACTCACAGTCCACGCTTTGTTGCGTGGCCCCTCGAGTTGGGGTTAGGGACTCACAATCCACGCTTTTTTGCGCTGCCCCTCGAGTTGGGGTTAGGGACTCACAATCCACGCTTTGTTGCGCTGCCCCTCGAGTTGGGGTTAGGGACTCACAATCCACGCTTTGTTGTGTGGCCCCTCGAGTTGGGGTTAGGGACTCACAATCCACGCTTTGTTGTGTGGCCCCTCGAGTTGGGGTTAGGGACTCTCAATCCACGCTTTGTTGTGTGGCCCCTCGAGTTGGGGTTAGGGACTCACAATCCACGCTTTGTTGCGTGGCCCCTCGCGTTCGGGTTAGGGACTCACAATCCAAGCTTTGTTGTGTGGCCCCTCGAGTTGGGGTTAGGGACTCACAATCCACGCTTTTTTGCGCTGCCCCTCGAGTTGGGGTTAGGGACTCACAATCCACGCTTTGTTGCGTGGCCCCTCGAGTTGGGGTTAGGGATTCACAATCCACGCTTTGTTGTGTGGCCCCTCGAGTTGGGGTTAGGGACTCACAATCCACGCTTTGTTGCGTGGCCCCTCGAGTTGGGGTTAGGGACTCACAATCCACGCTTTTTTGCGTGGCCCCTCGAGTTGGGGTTAGGGACTCACAATCCACGCTTTGTTGTGTGGCCCCTCGAGTTGGGGTTAGGGACTCACAATCCACGCTTTTTTGCGTGGCCCCTCGCGTTGGGGTTAGGGACTCACAATCCACGCTTTTTTGCGTGGCCCCTCGCGTTGGGGTTAGGGACTCACAATCCAAGCTTTGTTGTGTGGCCCCTCGAGTTGGGGTTAGGGACTCACAATCCACGCTTTGTTGCGTGGCCCCTCGAGTTGGGGTTAGGGACTCACAATCCACGCTTTGTTGTGTGGCCCGTCGAGTTGGGGTTAGGGACTCACAATCCACGCTTTGTTGCGTGGCCCCTCGAGTTGGGGTTAGGGACTCACAATCCACGCTTTTTTGCGTGGCCCCTCGAGTTGGGGTTAGGGACTCACAATCCACGCTTTGTTGTGTGGCCCCTCGAGTTGGGGTTAGGGACTCACAATCCACGCTTTGTTGTGTGGCCCCTGGAGTTGGGGTTAGGGACTCTCAATCCACGCTTTGTTGTGTGGCCCCTCGAGTTGGGGTTAGGGACTCACAATCCACGCTTTGTTGCGTGGCCCCTCGAGTTGGGGTTAGGGACTCACAATCCACGCTTTTTTGCGCTGCCCCTCGAGTTGGGGTTAGGGACTCACAATCCACGCTTTGTTGCCTGGCCCCTCGAGTTGGGGTTAGGGACTCACAATCCACGCTTTGTTGTGTGGCCCCTCGAGTTGGGGTTAGGGACTCACAATCCACGCTTTGTTGCGTGGCCCCTCGAGTTGGGGTTAGGGACTCACAATCCACGCTTTGTTGCCTGGCCCCTCGAGCTGGGGTTAGGGACTCTCAATCCACGCTTTTTTGCGTGGCCCCTCGCGTTGGGGTTAGGGACTCACAATCCACGCTTTGTTGCGTGGCCCCTCGAGTTGGGGTTAGGGACTCACAATCCACGCTTTGTTGTGTGGCCCCTCGAGTTGGGGTTAGGGACTCACAATCCACGCTTTGTTGCGTGGCCCCTCGAGTTGGGGTTAGGGACTCACAATCCACGCTTTGTTGTGTGGCCCCTCGAGTTGGGGTTAGGGACTCACAATCCACGCTTTGTTGCGTGGCCCCTCGAGCTGGGGTTAGGGACTCACAATCCACGCTTTGTTGCGTGGCCCCTCGAGCTGGGGTTTTTACTCACAATCCACGCTTTGTTGCGTGGCCCCTCGAGTTTGGGTTAGGGACTCAGAGTCCACGCTTTTTTGCACTGCCCCTCGAGTTGGGGTTAGGGACTCACAATCCACGCTTTGTTGCGTGGCCCCTCGAGTTGGGGTTAGGGACTCACAATCCACGCTTTGTTGTGTGGCCCCTCGAGTTGGGGTTAGGGACTCACAATCCACGCTTTTTTACGTGGCCCCTCGCGTTGGGGTTAGGGACTCACAATCCACGCTTTGTTGTGTGGCCCCTCGAGTTGGGGTTAGGGACTCACAATCCACGCTTTTTTGCGCTGCCCCTCGAGTTGGGGTTAGGGACTCACAATCCACGCTCTGTTGCGTGGCCCCTCGAGTTGGGGTTAGGGACTCACAATCCACGCTTTGTTGTGTGGCCCCTCGAGTTGGGGTTAGGGACTCACAATCCACGCTTTGTTGCGTGGCTCCTCGAGCTGGGGTTAGGGACCCTCAATCCACGCTTTTTTGCGTGGCCCCTCGAGTTGGGGTTAGGGACTCACAATCCACGCTTTTTTGCGCTGCCCCTCGAGTTGGGGTTAGGGACTCACAATCCACGCTTTGTTGTGTGGCCCCTCGAGTTGGGGTTAGGGACTCACAATCCACGCTTTGTTGCGTGGCCCCTTCAGTTGGGGTTAGGGACTCACAATCCACGCTTTGTTGCGTGGCCCCTCGAGCTGCGGTTAGGGACTCTCAATCCAAGCTTTGTTGTGTGGCCCCTCGAGTTGGGGTTAGGGACTCACAATCCACGTTTTGTTGCGTGGCCCCTGGCGTTGGGGTTAGGGACTCACAATCCACGCTTTGTTGCGTGGCCCCTCGAGCTGCGGTTAGGGACTCTCAATCCAAGCTTTGTTGTGTGGCCCCTCGAGTTGGGGTTAGGGACTCACAATCCACGCTTTTTTGCGCTGCCCCTCGAGTTGGGGTTAGGGACTCACAATCCACGCTTTGTTGCGTGGTCCCTCGAGTTGGGGTTAGGGACTCACAATCCACGCTTTTTTGCGCTGCCCCTCGAGTTGGGGTTAGGGACTCACAATCCACGCTTTGTTGCGTGGCCCCTCGAGTTGGGGTGAGGGACAAACAATCCACGCTTTGTTGTGTGGCCCCTCCAGTTGGGGTTAGGGACTCACAATCCACGCTTTGTTGCGTGGCCCCTCGAGTTGGGGTTAGGGACTCACAATCCACGCTTTGTTGCGTGGCGCCTCGAGTTGGGGTTATGGACTCACAATCCACGCTTTGTTGTGTGGCCCCTCGAGCTGGGGTTAGGGACTCACAATCCACGCTTTGTTGCGTGGCCCCTCGAGCTGGGGTTAGGGACTCACAATCCACGCTTTGTTGCGTGGCCCCTCGAGCTGGGGTTAGGGACTCACAATCCACGCTTTGTTGCGTGGCCCCTCGAGTTGGGGTTAGGGACTCACAATCCACGCTTTGTTGCGTGGCCCCTCGAGTTGGGGTTAGGGACTCAGAGTCCACGCTTTTTTGCACTGCCCCTCGAGTTGGGGTTAGGGACTCACAATCCACGCTTTGTTGCGTGGCCCCTCGAGCTGGGGTTAGGGACTCAGAGTCCACGCTTTTTTGCACTGCCCCTCGAGTTGGGGTTAGGGACTCACAATCCACGCTTTTTTGCGTGGCCCCTCGAGCTGGGGTTAGGGACTCACAATCCACGCTTTGTTGCGTGGCCCCTCGAGTTGGGGTTAGGGACTCACAATCCACGCTTTGTTGCGTGGCCCCTCGAGCTGGGGTTAGGGACTCAGAGTCCACGCTTTTTTGCACTGCCCCTCGAGTTGGGGTTAGGGACTCACAATCCACGCTTTGTTGCGTGGCCCCTCGAGTTGGGGTTAGGGACTCACAATCCACGCTTTGTTGCGTGGCCCCTCGCGTTGGGGTTAGGGACTCACAATCCAAGCTTTGTTGTGTGGCCCCTCGAGTTGGGGTTAGGGACTCACAATCCACGCTTTTTTGCGCTGCCCCTCGAGTTGGGGTTAGGGACTCACAATCCACGCTTTGTTGCGTGGCCCCTCGAGTTGGGGTTAGGGACTCACAATCCACGCTTTTTTGCGCTGCCCCTCGAGTTGGGGTTAGGGACTCACAATCCGCGCTTTGTTGTGTGGCCCCTCGAGTTGGGGTTAGGGACTCACAATCCACGCTTTGTTGTGTGGCCCCTCGAGTTGGGGTTAGGGACTCACAATCCACGCTTTGTTGCGTGGCCCCTCAAGTTGGGGTTAGGGCCGAAAGGGTAATGGGGTTATGGGTGTATGGGGTCCAGTCCACGCTTTTGTAAATTCCTCATAGCCACCAGGTTGAATCAAGTATGGGGTTACGTTCAATGTTCTCTGTCGCCTTAGCTTTCTCATGTAATGTGGGTGCGGAAGCAAGACCCGGCTGCAGAGTGGCAAGAGTTTGCTTACTTTGGTGCTGCCCTCCGCCATGTCAAGCCGGAAGGCGCCCCGTCAACTTTGCAACAAGTGCAAATCGAACGCGCCGCAAAGAACGGAAAGCCACGGAATGGCTTTGAGTTCTCGCTCAAGCCCCCTGCCTCCGCCTCGCCACAACAGTCCCCAAGGCCCTAGCCGCCGCCACACCCCCTACGACCCAAGGCTTGACCAACTTCATCCAAGTCTTGGGCTCGTCGTATTGCAGCAGCTACCGCGGCCAACTTTGTGGGATCACCAGCTCCTGTTCCCAGTGCAAACGGGGAGTTCATGAGCATTGCTTCCTCATGCTGGAGGGAGAGGCAAACGGTGACCGTTGGTGTTTTGCCTGTGCCTGTAAGGGTTGTGCGAAGCCTTTGGGTGACATTGATACCCAACAGTGCAAGCAGTGCAAATGCTACGTGCATGTTGGATGTGTTCGTGATGGTTCCTGTCTCCAGTGTGCTGAGCCCATTTGCCCTCCTTGCCCCCCTGCCCCCAAGGTTCGGGCATTCCAGAGCTCTTGGCAATCTGGGCGCCCTTGGCTGAGGTACGAAAATGGGGTGATGTTCCGCGCAGCATGCCGTGCATTCCCCCAGTTGGCCGCCCAACCTGGGTGGATCGCCGGCATCAAAAACATTAGATGGTACAAAGTGGCGAAACACCAGAAATGCGGGACGCATGCCGTCTCGCTCGCGCTTTGGTAATCCGGGGGGAGGGTAAGAAGTGTGACACGCAGAGGGCCTGGAAGCGTGGATCGAGGAGGATCCGGAGGCCCTCGAGTCATGGTTGCAGGGCATCAAACAGTGATGCCATGCAGCTAGCAACATAGGATTTCTGTGGTGTTTCGTTGTGTCGTTCTGACTTGTCTTGTTCCGACCTGTTGCCTGTACTGCCTGCTTTTTACCCCCGACTGTAACCTTTCCATGTATCCTCTGACCCTCCCACCCACATCGCGAAACTAATGTAGGTACCCCACCCCAACCAGCCTCCCCCCCTCTCCCTTGATGAATGTGCCGCTCTTTTTGCAGTTTGTTGTGCAGTTTTTTTGCGGTATTTTTCTGTCCTTGTGACAGCACAATTTTTGGACCACAACCTGGGTCCATGGTACATTTCCCAGCCCATGATACCCCCTCCACCCCCGGCAGTGCTTCGGCAAACCCACCTAAAAAAAAACCCCAGCCCGCCGGTCTATATAAGTATGTACACACAAATTTTTTTAATCCAAACACGAAACCAATCATACAAACGGTGGGAAAACGCCACTTGGGGTCACAAGGCCCAAGCAACCAATGTTCAAAACACCATATTACAGTGTTTTGAGTTTTTGTAATTGGTTGAGCTGTTGACACCGTCCGTTTTTTAAATTTACACTATTTTTACAGAAATTTGCGCCACTTTTGGGAAAATTTACAACAATTTACACACTGTGGGGGCCGGGGGCCAAAACCACTGTAAACCCCCGTAAATAATCGGCTTGGGTGGGGGTGGCCTAAACACTCTCCTCGATCCCCAAAAGTGCACCTTCAACTTGACCTTCAACCTTCAACCAAGAGCTCTGCCGCATGGAAATCGACGGACAAGGATATCTTGTGTTGGTTGAACCAAGAGCTCTGCCACATGGAAATTAATGGACCACGTGCATGGACTCTTGCGGTTCTTGGTACCAAGAGACTATCCAAGTGCATGCGGATGGTTGAATCTGGCATCACACTAGACAACATGGCTTGGTGCCGTCACCACATTTCTGTGGGCAACAGTGATGACCAAGAAGGGTCGCAATGGTTTATGTCCGCCTTCGATTGTTGTGTCCGGTTGGAGGGTTTCATTATTTGGGTTGGGGAACCCCCAAGCTTCATTCATTTGATTCGTCCTTTCTTGACGGTAATCAAGAAACTTTGCTTAACCACCAAGCCCCGGGCCCTAGGATTCCAAAAGGATGCTTGGTCTTGTGGTTTTCAGAGCTTGCACATCACAAACGTGGTGGTGGATCACCGGGTTCTTTTTCGGTGTGCCCCTCACCCCAATGGGTTCCAGTTTTGTGGATTGTGTATTAGCGTTGTTAATAGTGATCGCGTTGTGCGGGTAATTGAACTGCCCGGGGATGATTGGGAGGGCGTGACTCAGCTTACTTGCCCTCCTGACTCCCCCAAGAGCACCCAATGTCCCACACCTAAAGGGGTTGTTTCGCTCGGGATGGTTCTCCGAGTACGCCTTTTGGAAGTGGGGGGGTCGACAGGGGGTGCACTTGGCAAGGCCTTCTTTCCCTTCACCTGTTTCTGTGGCACGGTGGGGGGGGGGGGGGGGGCACTTGGCAAAGCCTTGTTTCCCTTCTCCTTCTGCTGTGGCAAAGGAGCCGTAGGAGGAGGATGCGCAAAGAGGTCCACTTTCGAATCAGATGACTCGACCTTTTTTTCTTCACCTCGTTACCCGGGGGAGAGGCCAAAGGAGGATTAGAAAAGAGGTCCAACTCCTCGTCACTAGACACGTGTTCCTTTGGGAGGGTGGCGGTCAAAACCTCCTCAACATCTATCTACTGACACCACTTTTGAAACAGCCACTTGTCCGTGTTAGGGTGGGCCCTTCCATGAACTGGACACTCCAAAGTGGGTAGGCAAAAGCCACACCCCTCACAATGCATGTACCACAGGTGCACGGCCTTGTGACATGGGCCACACACATAAGGGGGCCGAAAGAGATTTTGGCAATGCCAGTTCTTCCTCTGCACCTCCATGCTGTCGGCTTTCTTGGGCGCAGCGAGATTAGTCGACTCAAACCCACCATCACTAGCTGCCTTTTAAGCAAGCACGGAGACATTAGTGTCCGTATCGGTATCACTGCTAGCCACCACCTTCCTGTGGCATTTTGCAGGCACCCTTTTTTCTGTGATGCAAGTTTCTATGACTAGCCGGTGCGAACCTTTCGGGATGGCTCGGCACGTGCAGTCACCTTGCGATCAATACGGCCCAACTTAAAAGGGCGTTGGGCAACAATCTCCCGTGAGTACTTAAAGGGTACTTTAAATTTTGGTTCCATTACAAGGAGCCACAACAACACACCCTCACACATTGTGAATGTGCAATAGTTAGCACAAGTACAACCATTGGCTGCGAAAGAAAGGCTACAAATTCCTCCCACGTAATTGAGATCCCTTCCTCAAGCTTACGCAAGGTGGGTTTTCATTCGGCCACTACACCACCATCTATGGCCCGATACACCCTATGGGTTGTCCGTTCAAGCCTCATTTTTTTTTTAGGAATCTCCTTGGTCAAGAGTTGAAGTTGCAGACACGGTTGCCAGTTGGGGGTGGAGGAAAGTGCGTAGGTACGGCCATAGCAGGAAGTCTGGACCACATTTGGCTTAAACCTGGCGCTAAAGGTGCTGGATTTATTTTTTTTTGGCATTCAGTTTGGGGGGTAAAAATTGACTTCAATTCAACCTCTGTGTGTATGCTCAAAATGCTCAGAATTTTGTGGGGAATTCAAATATGCATGCAAAACAGGAAAAAGAATTTTCACCCCTGACCCCCCCCCCCCCAGCCCCCCTCCTCCAAATCTCTCTGTTGGGACCGGACCCCTAGTGGGTAATTTTTTTTTCAAAACTTTTTTCGAAATGATCAGCGTGACAAGGAGATCATTCTGAGGTATGTATGTTGGGGTACCCAGGACCCCCCCAACAGGGCACCCCCCAACCCCCGCAAGCCCCCCCCCCCCCCCCGTCCACACCCGGGCCCAAAAAGTTAGCGGGGTCTTGGTGTCAGGATTCAAGTCTGAACCCCCCGTTCTCAGCTTTTGCCACCAAACATGGCAATAACGCTCCGAGTGCAACCCGACAATGTTTGGAATTCAAACCGACAGGGCTGCACTCAGATTATCAACCATTTTGTGTGCCTGCCTGCAGCTTGCTACCAAAGGGGTAGCCCAGCCGACAACGGTTCAGCTCCATGTCTGTGACTCGTGGTCCTGTGCTCCCAAATGTTCCTTTTTGTTGTGCGTTGAATTGAGTTTGAGCCTGAGTTGGTGCTTTCTTCCTTGGGAACTGGAGATGAAGCTCCATATCCCCATGGCTGGGCTGTTGTGTGGTGGTGTATTGATGGTGGTGGTGGGGGGTCGAACAAGCGGACGCACTGTTGTGCCTGGGGAGAGTCTATCTGGTTGGGCAGGCTTCAAAGCATGGGCGGCATTATTGCGGCGGAGGAGTCACTCGTCATGGTGGTGGCAGGGGGATGGGGGGTGCCGCACTGGCTCATTCCTGTTCAGGTGGTGCGGGGTCTCGGAGATGACGCAGTTAGCGTTGTTGACCTCAACAAGGCCATGATGGCCATGGACTGGCGCGGGCTGCTGCGTGATGGCCTGCACTTCAACGCACAGGGCAATGCCCTCGTTCACGAACTGTTGAGTGCGCACGTCGCACAGTGGGCCCCGGAGCTCGCCCCGCAGGCCCTCCCCCCATTCTTTCCCACTCACATACAGCAGGCGGCCGCATGGCGGGAGCAGCAGCATGCGGTACCCCCCAATGCGCAACGAGGTGACGTGGCTGCTGAACTGAACTAGCGCGGGGACTTGGGGGGGTGGGTCAGTCCTTTTGCAGCAACACAGCGATGCTCCGCCCGCGGTCCATTGCAGCTCTGGGGAGAGGGGCCCTTGGAGCCGGTGTGAATTAGGGGACAGGGGGTCTGGCAAACCGGCTCAAAGGGCCGGACCTTATTTTTCCCCATTGACATTGGTCCAGAGCAGATTTTTGGGAAAGAAAACTGGTGGTGAACCGGATTTGCTAGATTTATGTGTAAAATCACATGTTTCAGCAATCTTAGACGTCCTGCGGTGCTTCTTATGGGCCGGGCCCTTGGAGAGGTGGGGCCGGGGGGGCGGGTTCTGGGAAACAGGCTCGAAGGGCCCCCGTCCCGGGAGTGGCAGTGAGCCACAGGCCCTGCCGCAGCGCGGCACGGGCGGGACGCACGATGCCTGGCCAAGGGTGACGCACCCTCCCCGTGGGACGCTCCACACGGACGAAGGATAGGCACCGACAGCGATCTGCTGCGGACTGCAAGTGTCGTCACTCGTTGGTGCCTGCGCGATTTTCCCGTCGACCGAGCACTGCCTGAGACTGCCAGTGCTCGGCCATCCACTCGGTGACTCGCTCCCGCGGCCATCGCTATTTGTCCCAGACTCCGCTGTGGAGGTCCTTCGCGGGGAAATCATGAATCCCGCTTGGGAAGCGGAAGCACGAGCAAACGGAATGAGGGGGGGGGGGGGGGGCAGCCCACGAGGGACTGCACTGCAGCTGATCCGACGTCGGACGCATCGGAAAGTGAAGTGTGGGAACCCGACGGCAAGTGAAACGCGCAGCAAAGCGGCTAGAAGGAAGGCCATGAGTTTCAGTGATGGGCGCAAGTCAGTTCATTGGGGGCGTCGAGGGGTACACAGTGTGAGGGTGTGAGGGATGCAATGTTGACCCAGGGCACAGCACGTTTCCCGTCCCACAGCCCACCCCCAGTGGTGGGGCGAAACAGGAGTGGGACGGCGGACTACAATCCGTGTCCCCCCCCGTGCAGCAACCCACGACAATGAACGTGGGACATGGGGTGTCGGGGCAGCGGTCATTGGGTTCTCAACCATATTTCACAGCCTGTTGCTGAACCTGGCCTACTCCAACAACGACGTAATAGTGCCAGATGCGCGTTGAGGGGCGGCAGTGTCATTCCGCCAATCCACTGGGACTTGAATATAAACACACTTAGATCTCAAGTCATGCACTGTTGCGCTGTGTCTCACCCTTTCAGGACCTCAGTTTGTGTTGTGAGCCATGCAAGGCTCGTGTGAAAATTTCTCGCAGACCAGCGGATTCCTCCTGTGTTACGCGTCCTATGAGGGACTTGGTGAAGAAAGGAAATGGAAAGCGAAGTTTTGAATGACAACCAAAAGTATTTTTGGGGCTTTTCAACTACCTTCAGAGCTGCCCAAGGCCAACGCAGAGCGAGCAGTTCAAAGGGGACTTGGAAAATGCGTCGCTGTCACACGCCTAGTACCGCACAGCTAGTGTACAGACAGCATGGAGATATGAGATAGACTCATATAGAAAAGCTGCTAGTTTACCTGGTACACATGTAACAAAAATTGCATAGACATCCTCTAGTGGTGCCTCCGTGGTGTATAGGTGTGTGCAATAGGGTGTGTGTTCATTTTGTGTGCACGTGCGTTCGTGTGTAGACAAGTTGTGTGTCAGTCAAAGTATGCGGTGTGCTGTTCGTATCCAACATGTACATGTGGCTGGTGCCAACAGGTAGAGGGATCTAACCACTTTGCAAAAAGTACGGAAGTTGTCATATCGGCCGACACAAAATTATTTTGGGGGTCCATTTTTGCCATCTGCTCAGAAAAACTAAGTCAACTAAAACTAAGTGTGCTCTCGTCATCCGTTGCCCCGGGTGTGGAAGTTGCCAACCATTGCAATGAGGAGCTCCGACTCGAAGCACTGAAACCGATATCTATAAACACGATGCTCGAGAATTTCCACAAATGGCAGCCGGTGTATGGGCACGTTAAGAAAGGCAGAATAGACGTCATGAAAGAATTTCCACGAGGCTTGACATAGTGTCTTGACCTCATTGAGTGTGGTTTCCGCATCTTCGTTTGTGTTGAAGATGATGTTACCAAGACGGTTAGGATTCCTGCTATTACAATGTCCCGAGAGATCATGAAGGAGCTTGGCTTCCGAATTTTGCTTGGCCTGAGTGACCGTTGCCCTTCGGTCATTTGGCAAGTCTGAACCCCCCGTTCTCAGCTTTTGCCACCAAACATGGCAATAACGCTCCGAGTGCAACCCGACAATGTTTGGAATTCAAACCGACAGGGCTGCACTCAGATTATCAACCATTTTGTGTGCCTGCCTGCAGCTTGCTACCAAAGGGGTAGCCCAGCCGACAACGGTTCAGCTCCATGTCTGTGACTCGTGGTCCTGTGCTCCCAAATTGTGTTTCTTTTTGTTGTGCGTTGAATTGAGTTTGAGCCTGAGTTGGTGTCATTCCGCCAATCCACTGGGACTTGAATATAAACACACTTAGATCTCAAGTCATGCACTGTTGCGCTGTGTCTCACCCTTTCAGGACCTCAGTTTGTGTTGTGAGCCATGCAAGGCTCGTGTGAAAATTTCTCGCAGACCAGCGGATTCCTCCTGTGTTACGCGTCCTATGAGGGACTTGGCGAAGCAAGGAAATGGAAAGCGAAGTTTTGAATGACAACCAAAAGTATTTTTGGGGCTTTTCAACTACCTTCAGAGCTGCCCAAGGCCAACGCAGAGCGAGCAGTTCAAAGGGGACTTGGAAAATGCGTCGCTGTCACACGCCTAGTACCGCACAGCTAGTGTACAGACAGCATGGAGATATGAGATAGACTCATATAGAAAAGCTGCTAGTTTACCTGGTACACATGTAACAAAAATTGCATAGACATCCTCTAGTGGTGCCTCCGTGGTGTATAGGTGTGTGCAATAGGGTGTGTGTTCATTTTGTGTGCACGTGCGTTCGTGTGTAGACAAGTTGTGTGTCAGTCAAAGTATGCGGTGTGCTGTTCGTATCCAACATGTACATGTGGCTGGTGCCAACAGGTAGAGGGATCTAACCACTTTGCAAAAAGTACGGAAGTTGTCATATCGGCCGACACAAAATTATTTTGGAGGTCCATTTTTGCCATCTGCTCAGAAAAACTAAGTCAACTAAAACTAAGTGTGCTCTCGTCATCCGTTGCCCCGGGTGTGGAAGTTGCCAACCATTGCAATGAGGAGCTCCGACTCGAAGCACTGAAACCGATATCTATAAACACGATGCTCGAGAATTTCCACAAATGGCAGCCGGTGTATGGGCACGTTAAGAAAGGCAGAATAGACGTCATGAAAGAATTTCCACGAGGCTTGACATAGTGTCTTGACCTCATTGAGTGTGGTTTCCGCATCTTCGTTTGTGTTGAAGATGATGTTACCAAGACGGTTAGGATTCCTGCTATTACAATGTCCCGAGAGATCATGAAGGAGCTTGGCTTCCGAATTTTGCTTGGCCTGAGTGACCGTTGCCCTTCGGTCATTTGGCAAGTCTGAACCCCCCGTTCTCAGCTTTTGCCACCAAACATGGCAATAACGCTCCGAGTGCAACCCGACAATGTTTGGAATTCAAACCGACAGGGCTGCACTCAGATTATCAACCATTTTGTGTGCCTGCCTGCAGCTTGCTACCAAAGGGGTAGCCCAGCCGACAACGGTTCAGCTCCATGTCTGTGACTCGTGGTCCTGTGCTCCCAAATTGTGTTTCTTTTTGTTGTGCGTTGAATTGAGTTTGAGCCTGAGTTGGTGTCATTCCGCCAATCCACTGGGACTTGAATATAAACACACTTAGATCTCAAGTCATGCACTGTTGCGCTGTGTCTCACCCTTTCAGGACCTCAGTTTGTGTTGTGAGCCATGCAAGGCTCGTGTGAAAATTTCTCGCAGACCAGCGGATTCCTCCTGTGTTACGCGTCCTATGAGGGACTTGGCGAAGCAAGGAAATGGAAAGCGAAGTTTTGAATGACAACCAAAAGTATTTTTGGGGCTTTTCAACTACCTTCAGAGCTGCCCAAGGCCAACGCAGAGCGAGCAGTTCAAAGGGGACTTGGAAAATGCGTCGCTGTCACACGCCTAGTACCGCACAGCTAGTGTACAGACAGCATGGAGATATGAGATAGACTCATATAGAAAAGCTGCTAGTTTACCTGGTACACATGTAACAAAAATTGCATAGACATCCTCTAGTGGTGCCTCCGTGGTGTATAGGTGTGTGCAATAGGGTGTGTGTTCATTTTGTGTGCACGTGCGTTCGTGTGTAGACAAGTTGTGTGTCAGTCAAAGTATGCGGTGTGCTGTTCGTATCCAACATGTACATGTGGCTGGTGCCAACAGGTAGAGGGATCTAACCACTTTGCAAAAAGTACGGAAGTTGTCATATCGGCCGACACAAAATTATTTTGGAGGTCCATTTTTGCCATCTGCTCAGAAAAACTAAGTCAACTAAAACTAAGTGTGCTCTCGTCATCCGTTGCCCCGGGTGTGGAAGTTGCCAACCATTGCAATGAGGAGCTCCGACTCGAAGCACTAAAACCGATATCTATAAGCACGATGCTCGAGAATTTCCACAAATGGCAGCCGGTGTATGGGCACGTTAAGAAAGGCAGAATAGACGTCATGAAAGAATTTCCACGAGGCTTTACATAGTGTCTTGACCTCATTGAGTGTGGTTTCCGCATCTTCGTTTGTGTTGAAGATGATGTTACCAAGACGGTTAGGATTCCTGCTATTACAATGTCCCGAGAGATCATGAAGGAGCTTGGCTTCCGAATTTTGCTTGGCCTGAGTGACCGTTGCTCTTCGGTCATTTGGCATCTTTGGTGCGGATTTTCTTGTTCTATATGACACCAATAACCCAAGCAATGGATCCAAGATTTTGTATAGTCGGGGTCGTGGGTTTGTAAAAGTATCTCGGTAGTTGAAGTCAACAATGATAGCATGTACTTTTCAATCTCACGATGTGATATGAAGGTATTCAAGGTCTGAAAAATATGTGATTGTTCATTTCCACAACAATTGCTCTTTTTTTAAGCACAACTAATCGTATATGATTGTCCAGGCATGCCCAATTATGTGGCGTATTTTTTGCACAAATGAGTAACAATTGCATTGTGACATTAAAGACATTTTGGCTAATTTGATTACCGTTATTGCTCGCGCTCTCGGCTTCATATGCATATTGCTAATTTTGTGTCTCCGCCCTAGTTTGTGATGTCTTCGTTACCATCCCCAACCTTCGAACACTGGCTCTTCAAATGCGACAATTCATCAAAAGAGCTAGACAAATTTTTCTCTGCAACCGTTTGACATGTAAGGTCCCCATGGGCACAAAATTGCTTTCCGCTTTTGGAGGAGGAGAAATCGGCATGTCAATTTCGCCACTCTGCCACTTCTGCTGCTCTTTTTCTTCTTTGTGCGGTACAATAATCTCAAGGTTTACTCTTTTGCAAAATTTTTGGTCGTGGTTGATCAGATACAGACGTATATGGTTTCGAATTCTTCAAAATATTAATGCAGATCTTGCTCATGAAAAGTGAATTTTTCTTACTATTGCCTTGGTAATCCCAAACAGGAGTGGAACTTCAGACTACAACGATGTGGCAAAACAAAAGGCACAACCAAGTCATCGGATAACTTTGGGCATCATCAGAACAGTTGTTTGTATGTAAATGACCCATCCCAGGCCCTATATGCCGAATGCACCAATAAAAAAAATACCACAATGAAAAATATGAACTCTACAATCATAAAGATATAAGCTTGCATTCATACCGTTGCCAAACATAGCGATAAAGTTCTGCAAGGCCACATATTGATCGCCGTGTCAACTAACTTGATCGCAAACCCCGACACCCCCCCCCCCCCGTGCCGAAACATGCAAGTCATTCAATGGTGTCTTTCCGCAACAAAAACTACGGCGGTAATTTTACATGCCATAGCTGGGGCGCGATATGGTGCTTTAGCACAGCTAAGACATCTTAACAACCTTTTCCCAAAATTCTTGGCAGGCCGGAGGTCAAGAATTTCTGAAGTGATATTTGAGCATGAACTCTCTTGATTCTAGATGTGCATTATTCGTTGAAGCTAGCGCATTTTTGCTCCGTGTCCTCTCTCAGCTGCATTACCTCCGGACCCTCCTCCGCAAAGTATTTGGACATTGGTTCTCATTTGCCTCCTGGAGACATGTTTTCTCGGCATTGAATGCGAGGTACATTTGTACATTTTATTCAATTTTACCAGTAGATATGGGTGCCATGGGAGGGAAATTTACCGCGGTTAATTGCGGCTGCTTTCAATAGTTGTGCGCAAATCTTTACTGTTCAACAGTTCGCCTTCAAGTGCTATCACCACTAATGGTTGATGGGGCGTTGAAGCGACCATAGGTCGCAAGCAAGAAAGAACCTTACGCCTCACTAACACATGCCACAATGAAGCTACCTTTGAACAATGTGACGTTCCATTCCCAAGAATTTGCACTTGACTGAGCTCAAACGATCCCCTAAACCCTGGGGAAAGGCATCTTCAAGAAGTGAAACATGTGCGGTTGGTCCGCATGCTGTATGATCGCAAGGAATGCTTTCAACTGGAATCTTTGTGATTTTTCTTGCCTCATTGCTTCTGCAAATGTGTTTGTGTATCTAAATTTTCATTTTGGGAACGTTTTCTAGTTTGTGTAGAGAAAGTGGAAATTATATTACTGTACATTTTTTTCTTAGAAGTAAATGCGGCAAGCATTCCATGGATGTCTTGGAACCAGCAAAAAGTATTTAGTTTTCAAATGACGGCTTGATGGCAGGCCCAAAAAGAGATATTTTTTCAATCCTCCCATAAGGGTCCAAAAAAGAGAATAATCCCGGTTTTGTACCCTCAAGATGAGGCAAACGGCAAACACTATCTTCCATCCCTAATGAGGATGTCCCAAGCAATCACCCCTTCGCTAACATCTTGGCAAGAAGCATCAGCCAGATTTGTCGTGGGACTACCCATTTGTAGCCCTAACTACTTCTCCAAGAGCTGTGAGTATATCATTAAATGTGCCACCACAAAAGAGCTGTTTGATCTGATGGGTTGTCCTACAACCTGCATCCCCCTCCCTCCCCAAGTTTGCATTGTTTTTGGTTTCGGCATCTTTTAGATGGCGGTCTAAAAAAAATAAGATGCTGATTTGTTAACATTTTTAAACATGCGAACGACTTTTTTAGGCTTTTGGTTGTGTTGGAATTTTATTTTTTAGAGATTTTTTTTTCAGATGCAAAGTCTTGTTTTTTTCTAACAACCATTTTTGCGCACTTTTTGAGCTGATTTGACTTACCCCGCCCCCCCCCCCCCCCCGTGCAAGCGCGGCCGCGGTTCCAAAAGTCAGGTCAAGACAGCGGTTCAACGCCCACCCCGTGCTTAGACAAAGCCGTACATGCGCGCAACACACGTGGCAGCAAACGTGTGGGGGGGCCCTTAGGTGGGGATGGTGAAGGGCTGCAAATACGGAAGAGCAAGAGCGGCATTGTGCTCAACCTCCTTCCCATTCTGCGTGTACTTCAAATGGATGCAGTTGTCGCCATGACGAGACGGACCAAAAATGTTGGCAGACACATGTTCCCCAGTGCTCCGGGCGTATATGCCAGCCATGCCGGGAATAACATTGTTATCCATGGCTGAAAATCACATCAGAACAAACAGCATGGGGTTGCAATGTGTGGTATAATGTTGTTATCAACACAATGCACTATCACAAACATGACCGAGCCCCTCTTTCCCTATACAAAAGCTCTACAAACACCCTATCCTCCATTGTGGACAACAAAAAGAGCGGTCCCAAAATTTCCTTGGCTCAACGCCCACCCCGTGCTTAGACAAAGGCTTGCATGCACAAACGGGGGGGGGGGGTTTAGCAATTTTCTAAAGTTTTAGCGCATCTAAAACATTTTCACATTTGTAAAAAAAAACATCCCCCCACCCCACCCCGGCACCCTTATCCACGTCGTTTTTGGGAGAACACTGCCCATTGCAGCCACTTGCTTCCTCTTTTGTGGTACTGTCTGCCCCTGCATTGCTGCAGTACTGCATATTTACTCTGCACCCACCACTCCCGTGCAGTGTGCCCTCTGGGTCTTTTCTGCGGCCAAGTTCTTGCACTGCGTGCATACTGCGCACGCAGAGGCTGCGATACTCACCCAAGAATACCCGTCACCTATCTACTAGCATGGCCAAGCCGCAAAGCCCACCGGTGGTACATGTGACCCCATTCAAATGCCCGACCAGATCCACAATAGTCTGCTCCTGTGTGTTGTGTTGGGAACGTTGATGAGCCCCTGCTGCAGCCTGACAGTCCTCCAAGCTGGTGTCGACTAGCAAGATACGCCCAAAGACGTGTTTATATCGATCTTGAAACTAATCGGGTTTGTAATGTTGTTCATTGATCAGGTGTTTCCAAATTTGCAGACAACTGGCTGAAGAATGCTGCCCTCCCAGTACCGCCAGCTGGAAGAATAGTGATTGTCATGTCAGGTGTCCGACACAAACAAAATGTGCAAGACATACTTCCATGGTCCTTCAGCAAACAGTCCACTCATCCAAGGTCCTGTCCATTATACATGGCAAGGGTGAGGGGGAAGAAATAGGGAAAATGGTTGAAAATGGGCAAAAATGGTTGACAATTCAAATATGCCACATCCTAAATGCTTAGGAAGCTAAAAAAAACCCTGGTACGGAACTTGTGAACAGGGCCGAAACTAGGATTCCAGTATTTGCCGACATCCAAAACTTCGCACTGCATGCATGGCATTCCCTGCGAATTCATGAGTTGCTGCTTTTTTTTTCGGGCCCTAGCTCAGCCCCCTACAGCAACCCCGCCCAAAAAAAAACCTGCCACCTCCTGCAGGCAATATGCACGAGAAACAGCATTTAATGAAACTGAAATGCAGCGCACCACTGACATAAGATTGTTCAATTCTTCTGTCCCTTTACACAATCACCGCACAGAAGTCCAGTAGCAGACCTGATACGGAATAGTGCTTCACTGACTCTGCAAGCATATAATGAAGCTGTCCCATTTCACCGAATCATCCAGTGGGACACTGGCATGGCTGTACGCTTCTCAGTGCACACGAGGCACAAAACACTGTAGGCTGAAAATCACAGCACAATGCACACTTCTCAGATTTGGGGTGCAGGGTTCAGAGCTGATAAATTGCCAGGTGACCCCACAAAATTGTCCATGGTCATGGACCATACTACACTGGAAGCGATGGGAACACAGAAAAGCACAATGTAGATTGAATGTGTTTCCAGCCAACTACCATTTGAGAACAGATAGAGTTCTGTGCCACAAGCCCATAGTTGATTGAGCCACTGGGCATGCAGGCGCTGAGGCACTACAGTGCGACTGCCAGGGCATCATGTTGCTGCTTAACCCCATTAGAGCATCAGGCATCCCGATCACAGACCATGCACCAACAAGGCACGGCGGCAGCTGAACTGCACAGCACGGCACAAGCACATGTTTTTTGTCAGGCGGACACAAGCACGGCTGCACCCAGAGCTCCTTTACGCTCCCAGAAACTCCGTGCAATAGGGTGTGCAGTGGTAGTGGTGGTGGGGGGGGGGGGGGAGGCAGACAGCTCCATCCCAAATGGTCTTGTCCCCGTCAGAGATTCAATGCCTGTCACTCTCCGGTCCCCAAAACCTCAGTTTCCAAGGGAAACTTCCGGTCCCCAAAACCTCAGTTTCCAAGGGAAACTTGGTTCATACAGCATACCAGCTGGATTTGACTCTACTCTAGCTGCATCCCACTCAACCAGCATTGTGGTATGGTACAAGCGCCTGCAAATAATAAAAACAAGCAATGCAAAGAAACAAGAGTACACCACTTCGGATACCAAATGAGCCGTTGATTCAGGGGAACTGTATACAAGGGGTTCTTCGGCTAGACACCTTCTGGGGTCCAGATTTTAGCACACATACAAAGGGCACATTTGATGCTGAAGGACAGTGCTGCAGAGAAATGATGACTAGATGCTAAGCTTGAGCTTCAGTGGTGTGAACGTGGTACAAGAAGCAAATACAAAGGCCTTGGACACTGGCCACCCCAGAATTACGATACGGCACTAAACCAAAGCGTTGCACATCGTGGCTGGGAATGGTATGTCAAGTGCTTTCAGCCAAACGTCAGCATGGAACATGCCACATACAGTGAGGGAACCAAAGGGCTGGTGAGGGAACCCATGGGAACACTTACAAGACGAAGCCCTTGAGTCTAATCAAGGGCTCCCTGTCGGTGGAGCAGGGACAAGGCCACTGTGCCCTGCCACGGGTCATCTCAGGGTCCACAAGCACCTAACCTAAGTCCAAGCCCTAACCTGGAGAGTCAAAGGTGTGTCAGGGTCTCGAAACCGCCCCTCAGGGCCACAGACAAGATTAAACAGGAACCCCATCACACATACACACACGATTGAAGCGAGACGAACAGGCGTGACAAACAGAGCACTGCATAGGTCGCTAACGAATCTCGTCAGGCCGAAAGAAAGTAGAAGAAGGAGTGGAAAAGCATGCGGCTGGGCGCCTTTCTGCAGTACAACAAGTACACGGCCAGTAGGCACCAGCGGTTGGGGCGGTCCACACACACACACACACAACTGTCACGACCAAAACAGAAGTGTAAAAGACATCAAGCCGATGCTTTGAAGGACAGGGGACGCAGACACCAGCTGCCAGTACAGAACAGGACAGGGTGAAGCGCAGCCCTGACGCATATACTTACAGGGCGTACATGGCGATCCCACCCCCCTCCCCTGTCCGTGTCCCTGTCAGGAAAATTTCCCTGCAGATGCACACCCCAGCGTGCAAAAGTCAGTGCTGGAGTTGGCAAACCCAGCATGGACTCAGAGTGTGCATCTGGATGCACCTGGTCAACGGCAAGGGCAACAGCCCGTCTCCAGGAAAGCCGACCCTGGACTAGTCAAACAGGTTGTCATCCAGGGACCCCGTTGACACAACCAAAACACGCTCGGACCCACAGAGGCTAAGAATGAGCACTGGCGAGAGGCCAATAATAGGCGCCGCCAAAAGCAAACAATCTAATACCAAGGCCTTGTGCCAACCTCCCCCCTAACGCCCACTAGTGGGTGCGCTTTGGAGCCGGGTCAGGGAACTCCCACCCTATTTTGGGGTCAGGAAACACAAAAAAAAACATGTTTTAGAATGCATTTGGAAGGTCTTTATTGGGTAATTGCCCCTATAAACGCGCAGGAAATGCCAAAAATAGGCTTTTCAGGGTATGGCATCACAGCCGCCAAAATTGTAACAACTGCACTATAAATAGCCCCATTTTCCCAAAATTGTGCCGGCCCTCTAATGCATTTTGAACCATAATAGTGAAGGACAATGTACAACACAATCCCGCTTTCTGTGGTTTGAGTGCATATAGGGGTTGGAATGGAGAGTTGTGATGAGAAAAAGTCCATTTGTAGCCTGTTCAGGATCCTCATTGTAATGATGTCATACCATTTTTTTCGCCATCCTGAGCCCTTTATTGGGGCAAATATCCACTGAAAACCATCCAATTCGCCTTTAAACATATTCTCTTGTGTTTCCCGACCCCAACATAGGGCGGGGGGTCCCTAGCCCCACCCCAAAGTGTACCGGTTGGCCCAGGTCAGGGGGGATATCGTATATGCCACTTACACACACTGAGCTGTTGGCTAGAAAACAGACAATCACACACACAAACACACACACACAGGTCCCAGTGAGCAGCTCCACGAAAGGGGAGGTCTTCTGAAGATCTAATCTGCACTGACCATGCCATGCCCATCAGTCAGCCGCACTCCCGAAACCTCCCCCTCCCTGCACAAAAATGGCGAAGGCACCACAAGCTGCAGGATCAACAGCGGGTGTTGCTTAAACAAGGGGGTCGTTAATGCACGGCCTTATGGGTCACATGCTCTGCATTGTACCCAGAAAGTAGGAAACTGTACCAGAAAATGGACCATTTGGGGATTGGTGCAGACAGACGCGTTACCCGGACCGCGGCCCCCCGTGTCCAGTCCCCCCCGGCGCGCAGTGCCCCCTACCCCCCAGGGAACGTTTGCCAAGTGACGGTCCCCATGGGGGGTTGGGGAACAGCACTGTCACCGTACATGAGCACTGTACTGCACAGTGACAGAAAAAATTGAAATTTGTCAAGGGTCCTGCAAATTTGGCTGTCAAAGGCTATAAGTGATGCGATGATATCCATCGCCGCACTCAGAGTACCCGATAACCCTCGCCAAAGGCGCCTTTGTTGAGCAGATGAAAATCACATCTGCTCCTGGTGGGAACAAAATTGTGCTATCCAAATCCATGGAAAATAGGCAGTTGAAAATATCCTGTTACAATATGTACAGTGGGTGGGTAACATCAGCAGGGGGGCAAGTGCAACACGCGATTTTTGGTGGTTGGCAAAGTGACGGTTCCCCCCCACCCCCCGGGGATGGACAACGGGGGGGACTGGACACAGGGGGGCGGAGGTACCAGCGAGCAATGATTCAGATCAATGGTCGGTTTCATGTCATTGGTTTGGATAGGAAGCTCAGGTTGTAGTGGTGATGAGCGCAACTTTTGACCAACAATGGTGAACCCAATCATGTCCACCATGCTTCCATATGCAACCGTGAGGCGGCAGCCACATTTGCATATAACGCTATGTGTAAGCCCAAAGCTCAAAGCTCAAAACACAATGAAACGTGGACGTGCAACGGTAAATTTGCACCATTCTAGGCATTTTATCCAGCGACGTATTGCGCAGCGAGTGCCTGCCACAACCTGCTGTCTCCTGAAAGGCTATCATATAGGCTAAGTTTCACTTCACTCGCACTTGTGTCAATTCTGGCCCCACACTTTACCACATAGTGCGCCCATTTGTTTGTGGTGCAGGCACCAGATGAGCGTCACACCGGGCCAAAGGGACTGGGCTGACAGGCATATACAAGGAGAAACCTCAGGGGACTCCATGTTTTGTACCCATGAATTTTGGGCAGGTGAAAGGCATCTGACGACGAAAGGGATACCTGCATGGGGCAGCAGCTCTGGGCATATTGCTTCCTGAGGGTAAAACAGCAAATTAAATGGAAATAGGATCCCTTTCACGACTCGTGTGGAGAGGTTCGCAGAAAAGCACTTGTGAGATGAGGCGAGAATCATAAGAGGGAAAGGAAGGGTCATTTTAACGTTGCCCGCTGAGTAATCTGCATGGCACTTCGAGCAAATTCAGTTACGCAGTTGTTGCACCTCGCTCTACAGATTAGAGCTTTGCCGGTGCAGCACTCATGCCAACCAGGCCATTGGTTAGTGGCAACAAAACCCCACCGCCCCGGGGGGGAGGGGGGGTGAGTGGGAACGATTTTCTGATGAGTTGTGCCTCCTCTTGCCTATGTGTCCCTGTTTCTGGCGGAAGAGGTCAGGTCATGAGTAAAGTGGAGTAAAGTCTGCACATTGCATGATGGGCTGACAATCCAACCTCCGAGGTTAGGCCAGTATCAGGCAGTATCGATGTGAGACAGCAGTCGGACAGGCCCGGGCCTGGGCAACATACTTCATGACATATTTCCGAGCGGCCTCAACTCATCAAGACGGATACCACAAGGGAATAATTGCATGCGCACCTGTAATTTATAGTGTGCGGAGCCACAATACCACAATACCACACTGCGGGGCTCTTCTTCTGGCGTGTCTGCCAGCCGGGCTGGTCAGAGGGCACGGGATCTCCGCAGAGTGACCACAATGGTAAAGAGGCCATGCCAATCGACACAAAATGCCGCGATAGTGGCTTGGGTAGTGTGTCAATGTGGTATCGTCAAATTGTTCAGGACAGGCTGAGGCGGGCCATCAACTCCCACACTCCTGCAGCAAAGTCCCCGGGATCTACCCCAGGTGGGGCACAACTAGTGGTGTGGTCATAACCTTCAGGCTGGTACTGTACGGGCATTACTGTGTCCGTATTGGCAGTCAACCATGTCAAGAGGCGCCGGACGACAGCAGGGCGGCGGTTAGGCATGCAGTAGTATGTTCTCAGGGTGCCATGCAGAAGCGGTGAACACACGAATACCTGGTGTTGCGGGTAGTCACTGGCTGAAGCACGCCTGCGCACATAAACTGCCCCCCCCCCTCCCACCACTACGGTAGCCCAGCAGCTAGACAGCCAGGCACACACGCACACACAATGAACACTGTCAGGAGCTAAGGACTATGTGTACATCCTGCTCATAACGAGAAAGGCTCAGATGGGCACACAGGCACACACACACACGCGCGCGCGCGCGCGCGCAAAGTCCTTGATCCCGCATGCATTGGACCCAGCGAAGAAGATGCAGAAACAAACTACCGTACGACTGTTGGGGTGATGCACGCGTTACCTGAGTGACTTGGTGCTCTCGTCAGTACCCAAAGCCACACCAAAAAGGATAGTGGCATGGCGTATCATAGGCACCTTTCTGTGGGAGAAGCGCACCGGACGTGGTCAAAGAGGGGTACAGTTGCGCAGGTCTCACCACTTCCGGCCCATTCCGTCCACTCCCTCTCTGCCCCTTTTTTTTTTGCTCAGACTCACGTGTGCCTCGTAAGTGCTCAGTCAGACGGACCGGATCATGCTGACGGTCTACGTACAACATATGTGTCCCGTGTGAGAAGTGTGCCAAGCCACCCGCAGCGGTGGGACGTATATTTGGACTCTGGGTGCCTGTCACCTGAGTATGCAGCTGTACATTGCCGCCACGCCCTATGGGCTTACGTGAAAATCAGAAAGTTCCAACAAACATCAACTTGTAGTGTCCTGTCTGTCCTGATCTGTGGCTATGGTGTGGGCGCTCTGGTGGGTAGCTTTTAAAGCAAGCCTTTTTCCCGCAGGAGAGGGAGATCCCTCCTGTAGGCCTGATTCAAATCACTATCCTCATCCATGGTACCCTCCCCCCCCCTTGCAAAGTCCCGGGGTAGCGCGCGGCGGTCTCCCGGGTGGGGGGGGGGGACGGTCACCAAGTGACGGTGTCCCGGGGGGGGGGGGGGGACATTGCAAGGGTATCTCAAGGCAAACTGTGGTACCCTCCACTGACGCAAGCAAAGAGAACACGTGTGAAGCGACTTTCGCGTTGATGCGGTGCCAATGTGTTTCATCCAACACAAATGTTATTGCGGATCCAAAGGAACGGTGAAGTTGAGCACTCTCATGATCCACCGGAGTGACCCCACCAGGGCGTATGTACCGAATGTGGCAAAACTGCGTCCCATTTGGCGAAGGCCCCACAACAGTGGCCAACACATGTGCACCAAGTGTGCGTGAGTGGTACCGTACATGGTCACCGGGAGAAAACATCTTGGGTCTGAAGTGGCAACACAACACACCCATACAACGCCTTTGGAGAGAGAATATCACAGAACATACACAGGTGCTTGATTTGTAGTACTGGGAAAGCAATGCAAGGCCATGCGTAAAGCAGATGGGCAACACAAACCAGCACAATTCATGTTAACTAGAAAAACATGGAAGTGACGGTGTCCCGGGGGGGGGGGGGGGGACTTTGCAAGGGGGGGGACTTTGCAAGGGGGGGGGGGGATATCAGCATCAGGCGAGTCACCACCAGAACTCAGGCTTGCGTCACTGTCCTCTGATGCACCGTCTGAACCCTGTGGCCCTCTAGAATCACCGCTGGAAGAGCCCTTGGAGCCACTTTACAAGTGGTATCAGAATCATCGCTGTTTTTGGCACTATTCGTACCATCCGACTCATCAGACTCAGGTTCTGGGTCACGGTCAGACTCTGAGGAAGAAGACTCTGGGTGAGGGGCAGTGGCCCCAAAAGATCCTTCATCCAGCAACTGTGAAAATTTCAACCCGTCAGGAAAATCAGCAGCAGTGGCTGCATGTAAAGCATCATCTGTGAGCATTTCCCAACTGTCCCTGATCCACCGAACCATGTTGTGGCGTGGGGGGCTGGGGGCCTTCCTATAACGCAACGCTTCAAAACTACAAACTGCAACACACGATTTTCTGGTGGTTGACAAAGTGACGGTTCCCCCTCCACCCCCCGGAGATTGACAAGGGGGGGATAACGGGTGGGGGGATAGAAATGAAAGATGGTACTGTGTGTCTGCCACCTCTCGCCCAGATGCCAGGTGAAAAGAGAATGATTGGACACTACTGGTTGCTTTTCAGATGCGCAAGGAGGGCAAGGGGGAAGGGGCAAGACTGCTGTTGGCTGTTCGCACAGTGTTACCCATCGACTAGTTAGGGGGCACGTTGGCTGACCAGGCAGTCCTGTTCTGTGTTGCCCATAGAAAATTAGCACCCACACCCACCCACCCACCCAGACACAAACACACACACATAGATGACGCAAAGCGACCAAATCCCCGCACAAGCAGAAGCAGGGCAGGCACTGGTCAAAGGTAGAATCTCGTCAGGCCGCTGACAGTCAAAGGAAAATGACCATCGGCGACTAGGCGCCTTTCTGAAGTAGACTATTGTAGCAGCTGGAAAACAGACAAACACACACACACACACACACACACGCAAACAAACACACACACACACACACACACACACACACACAAATTGTGCATAAAATTGGCGAGAGGCGAGGGGCAGGGAACATTTGCTCTCAAAATTGCCAGAATGAGCAACAGCACTTGTTCCCAGTGGCATCCAACAGCCATTGCTGATGCCCACTGGGCAAATAACCCCGACTGCCCCTTGCACAAGTACCAGCAGAGTCAGGAAAACAAGGTTGAGCAGAATCCCGTGCTTAGATAAGGCCATGCTTCGGCAGCGGATGAGTCTCCGAGCCAAGTGGCTGGATGAGTGGGGACACCCTTCCCAGGTATGATTCAAATGCCACATCCGACACTTGTCCCCTCAGCCCAAGGTGGTAGAGGGGCTTGCAAGCGCACAAGGGCAGCCAATGTCACTAGTCCTTTGACAACGACCAAACACTGATTTCCCTAGGAAATCCCATTGAGGTTGTGGCCAGGGCAGGGCGTGGGTTTCAAACCGAGCAAGTGTTGTTCCTGGGAAAAACGTCGATGACATGACTGTGCGGTATCGTATGTGTCCACTGGGGCGACACAGGCAAATCTGACCCCTCCCCTGAAAAAGCTTTTGGTGCTTGACTAGTGGTGCAGCATTGTACATGTGATACATGGAAAGGATGGATGCATCAGCGCTCTCGTTCATGTGCAGTAGAGCATGTTGCCACCGCTTGGTCGAATGGGCAACCACCAAAAAATTTCCGCGTCGAGGAAACCAAGGGTTAACCCGTCCGCAGAGACGGGGCGTCAAGCCGGAGGAGCGTGGAATGGGCTCCTGTTAGGGAAGGGACAGTAAGCAGAGGACGGGGGTGGGGGGAGGGAAATGGCGTTGAACTCCTCCGCTCCATGGTGTGAAGATGTTGGGTCTTCTGTGTGGATTGATCTGTGGACACGCGGTTAAGATGCGCCCAAGGGTTCGGCCGAAAGCTGAGGAGACACCGAGAAGGACTGCATTTTAAAGAGCTTAACCCTTCGGACCTGATGTCGGCAGGCTCCTGTCCCTGTGACCCTCAAGAATCACGTGTGCTTGGAAGGCCGCATCGAGCTGTGAGAGCTGGAGGCTCTGCCTGCTCAGAGTCGTGTGATTTCTGAACTCGCACTGCCACGGCTGTGCTCTTCCTGCATCACACTGCGGTTGGATGGGGGGACACCGAGGGTCTGGCCAGTGCGTTCCTCCCCAGCGGGGCTGTGATGGTGTGGCATGGGGTGCCCTGGCCGGTCCGGGCAAAATACGTCGGGGCCGCAACTGCTTCTCGAAGGAACACCAACGTGAAGTGGTGGGGGCATTTGAGGAAACGGATGAGGACAGTACGGTGTTCACTGTGCAACACACCTTCACTTTTTTTTTTACTACGGTGTTCACTGTTCAACAGACCTTCACTTTTTTGTTACAACCAACCTGATGACCGTGCCCTTTTCTACACCATTGATGGCGCGCCATCGCACATGCGTGCCAGTGTTGCAAGCCACGAGGTGCACCCATGTCCATATCTCTATGTGACAAAATTGAAATCAACTGTAACTTCAACAAATGGATGGCTGAAGCGTACTCCAGTTGGGTGGGAGACATTGTGGACAGCTGAAACCTGAGGGACAAACTCCGATGCCAGAGCAAGAGGGAAAAGAATTTGCCCGTTGGATGAAAACCGTAGTTTTCGAAATCACAGATTATGCAGTGCATCAAGTTTTCACAAGAGCATATTTCACACAAGGCCTGAAATTGTCCCAACTGTTGGATGTGGCGATTTCGACTAAAAGCGCACCCCATGTCCTCAGATTTTGAGGGGGCGTTTCTGCACAGCGACACACAGCAACAGTAACAATAACAACACAGCACACCAACAGTAAGTTAGCTTTCCTGTGACCATCCTGAAAACCAACCACCACCGGGGAAGCATACGTCCACATGGCAAAAACAGCAGATTTAGAAAACTGACAGCATCCTGGCGTTTTCTGTGTGAAACATAGTTTGTTTTAACTCATGATCTGAGTTTTCGGACTGACCAGAAATCTGGGGCAGTCCTGTGTCTGGGAACACACCAAGGTCAACTTGGCCATCGGGGAAAATGGGTCCAAAATAGCCTACTTTTCGCACAGCGCGTGCACAGCGCACGGTGCGCCCCCTGAGGCCAATTCAGGGTCAGATTCGGATTTGGATTCTGGGACAGACTCCAGTTCTGATGAGGTTTCTGATTCAGATTCTGGCTCAGATCCCATTTCCTCAGGTCGTTCTTCTATACTGATCGAATGACAATTATCAGGCCAGGTCTTCTGGGGATCAGCGGCATGCGGATATTGTTTGGGCAAAGGCTGACTGGGGAGTACGGGGTCTGGCACATGCATAGGAACCAAAATTGCATTCAACCAGGGATTTGGTTGATGATTCATGTGACCCTGCATCACTTGCTGTGCCACAGGCAGCCCCTGTGCCTGCCCCCAATCCTGGGCCCAAGCATATGCAGAAGTTTCGCATGCGATACACTCATGGAAAGGCTCCACGGCTGAGCGTTTGTAGTACTTATTTTTGTTTTGACAGATTTTCAGCACTATATGGCCCTATCTGTGGGCCCTATCACCAGACCGTAAGCCTTGCAGGTCTGCCCCAGCAACTGATTTCGATGCTGTGCGGTGACCCCGTGTTTGTCCCCATCCCCCAGTTGCTTGACAACCTTCTGAGCACGGTACCCCAGTGTCCGCACCAAACTGCATTCTGGCCCCTTCCTGACACTTCGGATGAGTGGCGACCAGGAAAGCTGGCAAAAAGGCCAGCCACTAAGGCAACTGGGGACGATGGCCTGAACTACTATGTCCTAAAAGTAGCTGGGGAGAATTTTTTCCTCCACAGACATGGTTGTCTGGACCTCAATGCTGCTTTGCTGTGCTCTCACTGCTTGTGTCTTCTCACAGTACGCGTGAACAATACTCTTGTCAGAGCAAAAATCAGGTATTGTTACCGTTTGGGGACTTTTGTGTTGCTCTCGCAAGGTGGGGGGGTAGTGAGGATAAACTGAGTCTGACACCAGGTAATGTAGCGGGATAATGCCACGCCCGTAGGCTTCCTGGCGTGCTGTTTGAGGCACAAGACTGTGGGCTGATAACGAAAGCGGAGGAGAAATGGTCGATCCTGGAGCAGAAGAAGCACTGTGGATGAGGAAAATACCCCCCCACACCCCTGATCAGTACCTGCGCGTGACAGTATCCCCACACCTCCGAGGGACCATAGCCAAAATGCCCCCCCCCCCCCCCCCCCGGGAACACACTGGACCAGTGACCGGAAGGAAGACATGCAAAAACGAGGGCATATGATCCACAAAATCACCGGGAAAACTACCTCGTGGGATGCGTGTTCAGCTCTACTGAGAGACAAGCTCTGTGTGCCACTTTTTCTGCCGCGAGTATTTGACTTTGAAGAGCTACAGAGCTACACATGCTCAACAGGGGCCACTGGAATGGGCTCCCCAGCTGCAGGCTTGGCTGCAGGCTTGGCTGCTAACTGGACAGCAGATTTGGCTGCACTGATGGTTGATGGTTTGGCACAAGATTTGGGAGCCTTGGGAACAAGCTGGGCAGCAGGTTCGGCAGGCGGCTCCAGCCCCTGTGGCAAGCACTGCACAACGAGCACATCATCAGCCACAGCGGGAGACCGCACCCATTTTGGGGGGCTACATTCACCAGTGAGCTGCCCAGCCTCTGGTTCATCAGCAGGACAGGTTGCTGGGGGGTACAGAAACGCGTCCAACTTCAGCTGCAACTTCTTCCCAGAATCTCCCAGAATCAGAATCTTGGCAAGCACAACACTGCCTCCTGATCGTTGGAGATTGACAACAGTACCAGCTGGGTTTGCGTCAATATGATCGACATCCATGATTAAAATTGCGAAAAACGAAATTTTCTGCATGATAAAGGGGACAGTGTAATGCCTTGGATGCAAGAAAATTTGAAGTCCACAGCAATGCACCATTACCTTGTCCAACCAGCAAACACACAAAAGAAACTCAATACCCAACCTTCCAATTAAATTTGGAAAACTCAAAGTGACCCCCCCCCCCCCCGGGGGTACTAATCAAGGGCGGGTACCAATCGAGGAGGGGATAGCAGCATGCTAAACAACAGACAGTGAAGAGGTAGACACGTGCGGGCAATGTTCTGTCGACAGGAAGGTTCAGTGCCACCCTGCAGTCTCAAGCAGAATGGCATTTTGAGCAGAAACAGTTCTTTACAGGCATGACTCAGCCCCTCAAACTGCTTCGGTACCACTGGCAGTGACCTGTCGTACCTGTTTATAGGACTGCAAACCGGCTGCTGAATTTGGCTGTTGCTGCGACTGTCATGAGGCCGTCAGTTCGGCGCCAACAGCGACAGTAAAGCGAGGGTGATGCACACGTCGTGCGCGCTGCGCTTGCGTCTCAAAGGTCCATTGCATTCTTGTTCGTGGATGAAGTACGACTGCAAAGTTTGCTTCGCATTGCACCTCCACAACAATGAAGCCGTAGTCAATTTGCCAACAAACAACAGCGTTCGCCATGGACATCACCGCTCGTGTGCACGAGCTTGTGTGTTTGTCGTTCGTGTGTGCCATGTAGTCGCACCTGCTGGATCCTCACCAGATGAGTGTCGGTGTGGGAAAGGGGAACCCCAAATTAGAGAGGGCAGAGGGCTATCAAGGTCCAGCCCGCCCTTGTGAAGGAGCGTAGAGCCTGGTGCTACACATGGACTTCATTACGGGAGGGGGGGTCAGCATGGGTCAACAGGATAATCCATCGAGAAGGTTGGCAAAGGCTGCCACCACCCGGCATGAGCCAGGGGGACAGATGCCCGCTCGCCCCCGCCCCCAGTGTGCCTCACCTTGACAAGTTGGGCTCCGAAAGGGGTTGGTTACAGCCCAAAACGGTATAGGGGTTCAGCCCCCGCCCCCAGACTCTGTGCATCGTCAGTGACAGCAGCAAACACTGCAAATGCTCACTGGAACACCCTCAGAATAAGTGTAACTTTTTCTGGACTGAAGAGTTGTACGTGGAGCAAAACTTTGGTGTATGCCGCCTTGGCAACCAGTGGACGTGAGGAAGGGGATGCAGACCACCATCCTCAACGTCACCTCACCCTGACCGCAGCAGGCCAAACACTCGGGTTGCCTGTTTTGCCCCGAATATACACAGATTACACCGGTTCCCATAGATTGCAGCGAACTACCGCAAATTGCATCTGCCACCCCAAAAAAACCAAATTGGATTGCATTGGGTTCCGCGTTGTACACGGCAGAATGGTCAGGCGGTCCCCCAGGAAGGGTGGGCGTACCTCCAAACCTCGGGTGGAGGCCGGTTGAAAGGGTGCATTGGGATACAAGAGGCAAGAGGCAAGAGGCAGTGACAATGGATTCCGAGGGTCAGCGCTGGTTGAGGGCATTGCACTACGAGGCTGAGCATCATCCAATGACAACTCCATGTGCACTTTGCCTCATACAGGACCGCCAGCAGGCGGAGCCAACTCCAAAGTGCAGCGTCTCGTAGGGCGAAGCTGAGCTGCACCGAGAACGACGATGTCGCGATGGTCGTCCTGATATACTCACCGTGTGCAACTTTGGCTGGCAGTGGATAAGGGCACCCCATGTGGGAGGGGTTTATGTCCGAAGGTGGAGAGGATGACCTGCGTATGAGGTCTGCCACGAGCTGTCTGAAGGCTTTCTTGGGTGCGCGCACCGGCCTCAGTATCACCTCGGGCATTACGCATGTCCTCCACAACAATGAAGCTGCAATCAATCCTCAAACAAACAACAGCATCGCAATGAACATCACCACTGTGTGGGTGTGCGTGCGTGTGCGTGCGTGTGTGTGTGCGTGTGTTGTTGTTGTTGTTGTTGATCTTGTTGTTGTTGTTGAGTTCGTGTGTGCCACGTGCCATTTAGACGCAACGGTGGGGTCCTCATGGGAGGCTTCGACTCGAGCCCTCCGGCGACGTTGCACGTGCTTTTCGTCTGTGAAGCAGACCAAAGGGCGCGCAATCGAGCACAGGGCATGTCTTTGCGTTCATCTTGTGTTTACACCAAAAGAACGATGGACGAAAAGGTGATGGTTCGTGCAGCGCCATTGGACACAAAATGTTGTGGGAAATCTTGACGTTTCAAATGAAGAGGCCCGCCATCACCCTCCTACATGGACAGGCCTGGCCTGCAAGCCAGCAGTGGAGGAGGCAACAGTAGGGCAAGCAGGCAGCTCTGACTGAAGGCATTGGTTTCCGGCTGCTGTCGCAGCAAACAGCCGTGCCTTTGGGACAGTAGCTGGGCCCGTGACACTCCCCGTAACACAATGGCACATTGGTAATCGGAGGGATGTCAACTTGGGACTACAGCTTCAGAGCCGCGAAATTTAAATCTGCGAAAGCCGCTAACCTGCTCACTGTAGAGGAAGCATGCGTGTCGATACTGTCGCACGCGCACGGTGCATCTGTCGCACGCACACAGTGCATCTCAGTGCATCTGTCGTGTGCATACAGCGCATCTGTCGCATGCAGACAGTGCACCTCTTTCCCATGCATTCTTCCACCGAACCGCGCACTTTTGAAACAGGAATAAATCCAAAGCACCCAACGAGCCGTAATGCTGTTGTCAGCCCCACGGTGTGGACACAAACGCTGCTGATCATGGGCCTAGGTCTCGGGTCTGGAAAGGGGGGGGGGATCCTTCTCCCTACTGAAACGCCCCCCGTGTTTGAGCCCTCCATGCCTCTCGCATCCCCACGCACCAGTGCCGGCGGGGCTGGCGGGCTGAACGGTATGAGCGTGGGATGCCCACTCATCTGTGAAGCAGTGTGCGAATCCCGACAAAACCACAGCAACCTCCCAGTCGCAGGGTTGGACCCCAGGGCGGGGGGGGGGGAGGCTTCAATGGGTCGAACATGACACCCGTCTCATATAATGGAGCCAATAGGAGCCCGACGAACCACACCTCCTCGCTGTGCCATGCTAGTCCAGAGCATTGCTCGCGTGCCTATCCGGCGGCCGAAACGGTGCGGAGACACCCCACACGGCGCCGTCCAATCAAGCCCTTCGCAAAAGGGTCACGCTTGTCTCATAGTGACGTGCAGTTTGGGACCCTCTGCAATGTAACATCACACCTCCAACACGGTGCAAGACCATAACTCTGCTACGCATAGTTCCCCAAAAAAAGCAACAATTCACATGTCCTCTGTGCATGATCATACCCGTGCTACACAGTACACTGTGGAATCTGTGCACGAGCTATATATGTGTATACATATTTATATACATATATATATATATATATATATATATATATATGCGCCAAGCCACAGCATCACCGCTATGCCGTGCAATGTGGCGTACATGCATCGCACCGCATAGCTGCGCAGTGTAGCCTGACGCCTGTCGATGATCGGCTCATGCCACCGAGGCACCAAAAAGCAGCCATAAGCACGCATGCAGGGAACAGCAAGGGCAAGCAAACAGCAGCAGCAGCAGCAGCAGCGACACCACCATAATGAGAAAGATAGCCATCACGAGGGCAACCATGACAATGACGACGACACCGACGATGACGGCAGTGACAAAAGAGGTGGAGGAGACAACTTCGGTGGTCAGGGGCCGTCTCACACCAATCGTCATGGCGGCGCTGATTGGCGGCCAGTTACGGATGGCAGTCGCGTGCCGAGCCGCGCGGAGGTCCGGCGCTGGGGCGCAAGGGACTGATCCTTCGAGACTTTTAGAATGCAATGCAGATCCTCGAAAGATGCCCCGGTGGGCTTTCCCTACAGACAAACAGGGGGCAGCTGCCGGACGGGAGGGGGTGGGGACGCCCGAAACGAATTCTGGCAAGGGCCGTGGCTTAACACTCCTTCTGGGGCCCTTGGCCGCCCTGAGCCAACGCTTCCATCCAACCCACATTAGAAATATTAGTGACGGAGAGAAAATTTGAGGGATCGATCGTCGGTTCTCATGCACTGAATGTCCCCGCCGTAGACACTCCCAGCCATCACTTCTCAGAGTGCAAAACAATCTCAAATGTCCCCCTCTTAGCTGAGGTGATCCATGTTGTGTGCTACATCGTGTGGGTCACACGTCCGAAGGCATGTGCGCACGCAATGCAACAACTTGGCTCATGCGCATCCGACAGCATCCGACAGTGTCCGGCAAAGGGTTCAGCTGTGTCCGATGGCATCCAGCAGACAGGTTCCTGAGCATCTGCTGCCTTCTGGTGCTAATGTCAACTATTGTGATTGCACATTCCACTCCCACAATTCCTAGCCTTCTCGACATATGTGGTTTCGTGTGAATGTAATGCAAAAGATAGATGTGCTGTTCGGTGCGTCGGACGCCGAGACGAGGGAGACCACTACCCCCGTATTGGTGGGTGAGCTGCGGCCATTGGGGGGCTGCATGCCTACCACCACTTTCCGGAGGGCGGGAGATGGATGTCCATACCCGCTTGCATGGGCCGACCCTTACTCCCATAATTGAGATGGTCCACACAGATCTCCCAAAAGCGGAGGGGACTTGATTCCAAATTCAGATGTGTTTCCGGCGGGTGTCTGGGTTGTGGTTGTGTGCGGGCAGCCCATGTGCGGGGAGTCCTCCACGGTTTCGCAATTCGGTGAGTCTTTGGGTATTTGTTGGCAACGGACTTGCACTATTGCCGCTATTGTTAGATCATTTTGTGACCTTGTGACCTTGACTAACGTCCACATCCACCAATTGCCCTTGAATTTCCAGTCTGAGGCCGTCATGTTTCCCTCACTGGAGTGCATCCTAGTTGCTAGTACCAAATACTTCGAGCATCCCCTCAAATGCAAGTTGCAAACCACCCCCACCTCCCTCCAGCTCCACGGCCATGCAGAGAGTTGTTACAGGAGCAAGAAGGGTCCCCCTTCATGCAATACCGGCTACCGGGCCGGGCACCTGTAGCTAGCACCCAGTGGCTCAACTGTTGCAGGGCCTCACATATCCCACGGATCTTAAGGATTATGGCGCAATCTGTCTCATACTAGCAGTTGTCTCGACGAACTTTGTACCATGCCAAAGCCCCACTGCAGGCGCTTGGGTGGGCAAGCTAGGCCGTTGCTGTGTTCTCGGTCGCCAAATCCTGCGCCACATTTTCGGTGATGAGCACCAAAGCCGGATGTCAGCCCGCAGTCATTCAGTACAGCTTGTACATTCCACCAGACATCAATACAGAATGCACAAGGAACCACTGCTGGACGTTCCGCGAAAATGACACCAAACGCGAAGTGTGGGGGCCAGCGATGTTGTTGCGCGCAACCGCCATGATTCATGGAGTGGAGTCACAAACAGCGCATTCCTTAAAGTCTCTGGGACAAACTGAGCCAGAAATATTGGCACGGAAATTCTCCAGACAGCGATGTACTAAACCCTCAACAACCCTCAACACACGTCCACACTTGTCACCAGCCGCGACTCTCAACAACCATCTATGACACTCCTCGACAATCCCCAACGTTCAACAACCCTCCACAAAACCTTCACAATGCTCAACAACCGTCAGTATGCACTTGAAACCACATTCTTCAGCCTCTCCTGAGCAGAGAAATGCTCAAGAAATTTCACACCTAAAAAGCCCACACAAACCTCTCCCGTGAAACCCTGCAATCAACAGAGGGCAACGTGCACCTGTTCCAAAACGCATAGAACGTGGGGCATTGTGCCCACCTCCGAATCCTTGGCCGTCGGCCAGTAATTTTTGTGTCGACTGTGGACATCCGGCAGCAGCGAGAGATGCTCTTGTGGGGTGAAGGGCCGTGGCGACGCGTCTGGTTGAGGCTCTGCACCTTTGGGCTGTTCCTGGCGAGGCTGCAGGCCTCCCCCCTGAACTCTGCAGAAGGATTGGCACTGGCAGCAGCACATGCAGCACAACGGCTGTATCAGAACCCATCATCCCACCTTTGGCTTTGGCGCATCCCAGCGCCTAAGGGGAAAGGGAGTCGCGACTGTCGAGCTCCAGGAGCCCACAACCCCCACACCCCCTCCAGCTCCAGGATCCCACAAGTTCTTTAAGGAATTCGCCACTCGTCACTAGAATCAGGCCACTGCTGAGCCCAGGGTTTAGGGTCCCAGGCAGCGCGGCCAGAGAAGGGGGCCCCGGCCGTGAGCCGCATGGCCTCCCGCAACAGCCCAGCCCCTGTACACGCGGGACACACCGGACGGAGTTCTGCAGTGCCGGGGCGTCACGCCCCAATTCGGCGGGGAACTTGCCCCGAGCAGGTCCGTTCTTGTAGTACAGGGGGCTGACGGAGCGGGCGGGCAGGCGTTTGGTTTGCAGCCCCAGGTCCGCATTGTCCAACAGAGCCTTGGACCCGACTTGCAGAGACCTGACGCAAACGCGACGGCGTGGCTGGGCTGAGGCCGCACGCAGCCTACCCCGGACTCAGTAGGGTGATGGACTCAGTAGGATGATGGACTCAATAGGATGATGGGGAGGAGGGTGCAGTCACATGGGGCCGAGGGTCGATCGACGCCAGACCTGTGGGTCATGCCTCTTGGGCCCTGGTTCTGCGTCGCAGTGGCATGACACCGGGCCTCATGCGGTTCTGAGGGTGCCAGGGAGCTTCGGGCCGCTGTTTTCCAACCGACAGATCTGGTCCTGTTGGGCCATCTTTCTGGTACAAATGTAGCAAGAACACACTACCTGCTCCAAAACGACTCTGTTTGTGTGAACTGCACCAGCCACCGAATGGGTTCCCAGGTTTTCAAGACTGGGTGGGTTAAGAGTCGGAAGTCGGCAAATCGGTGCCCCCCCCAACGATAGGTTGAATGATTGTGTGGTGTGTATGTTGCATGTGTCATGTTGCACACTGAGAGTTGCCAAGTGCATTGCTAGTCTCATGCATGCATTTTGTCCTGACATGATAAAACACGTTCCTATTGTTCAGACGCAATACATTTGTTGCTGCTATCCTGATCGCAGTCTAGGGCCCATTTTTGGATCTGTTTGCACTGCATCGGTTACTTACAAGCTTGAATGCAGAGGCGCTCGTGCAAAGCGAGAAAATGGAAATGTGGAGCTTCTCATATTGGGTGATCCAATTGGTGTAAGGGTTCCTTTGAGTAGGTGACAAAGGGTGGAGTCTTTGGCAGGGAAAATTGTCTGCAAGGTCCCTGCAGACGACATTTATCGATGACGGCCAAATGCATCACTCATTTGTTCAAATGGGATATGGGACCACAGATGCACAGTGGTGTTTTTCTTTGATTTGGTGCCATGAGTGCAAGTGTCAGACGAACAAAGTCCAATGCAAAGCGTTCTGTTTCAAGGTCTGTGGTGTTGATGCAATTGAGCCACGTTGCTGCTTGAACACACGCAGCGCTACTGGATCCAGCTGCCACGCCATAGTAATGTCTAGCCTCAGCCCAAGCAGACGCTTCCTGCTACCTTTATTCCTGGGATCAAACTTGACCGAGCGCAAGGAATGCGCAGGGCTTGAGTGCCCAGCACAGCGAAGACGAGCATGGTGCGCACATCCCCGGAACTCCAGCCAGACATGGGAGACAGGCCAAGTGTTCCCTCATGCGTGATGTCCGGGCGTTGGGTCGGCTTTGCCGATCGTGTGAGGAGGGGCAAAGAGTGGGAGGCAATCAGGAAACCCAAAGAATTGCTCGGTTTTTTCGCACCAATTTGCGAGGTGCACGCCTGCGCCAGTGGAGTGGGACGTTCCGGCGTAGCCGCCATTAAGACCCTGCAACTGCCCATGCAGCGGGGAAACCCCATCCCCTCATTGAGGCACAGCACCCACGGTTTCACACATCCCACGGAGTCCATCATCGGACTACACAAAAGCATACTGTTTTGCTGCTTCTTCAAGATCCCTCGATCTGACGGCCTCCGAAGATCGGGGGGGTCTGTGGAGAGCAACAGCGCAATGGCCTTGCGGGCTCCCTCTCCCACCCCTATCCCCACCGTTCCTCCGCCCATGACGCCTTTGCACCCACCTACTGAGGAGGGGGACAACCTCAGGGCGCTCCCTCGTTCAATGAAAAAAAACGAAAGCGGGTGGCCATACACTCAGTCATATTCGGGCGGTAACGAACAGCGGTTTGGGGCGGTTAGAGGGAACCCGAAGCCGGTTAAACGGCACCGACGGCGGTTTGAGGAGTTGTTTCGGGCGCCCCCGAAGTGCGCTCCTGAGCGCAAAACAACAAAAAGACCCACCCCCTTCAGAACGGGGGGGCAGTGAGGCCGGTGCATGATTATAAAACAATGGAAAATCGCGAAAACCGCAAAGCTTTGCATGCTTCCCCACAATCCGTACAAATGTCACCGTCGTTGTAAGGTCTGAGCGTTGCTTGCATCCGCTTGTGGTTCAAGACCTAAACACCGGGTCCCAGCTCCTGAAGCGCATAAGAGCGGCTGGATCTGCTACATAGGACTCCGGAAAAGGGCCACAAACATCAAGATGCATGGACCTGTGTGTATATCGGGTATAGCGCACTTGTTCGGGTTCCATGGAGAGTCTACTCCAAAGCATTTACAGCTGACGCCACCACACGTGGGCTGCTCGGTGCATTAGACCAGGGTGCTCTGCCGCTGGGGCTGACATGGGCTTCTGGGCAGACATTCTGGTGTCCCACTGTTGTTAGCTTGTTTCCGGGGTCGCCACAGTGTCTCCTGACGGGAGCATTTAGGTCAGGCCTGCGAGCTTGCGACACCTTTTCCCCAGGCAAACAGAGACAGCGCCGCTCCTGCAGCGTGCCGTGATGGTCGGCCATGGGGGAAAGCTTTTTCAGCTGGCGAGACATTTTTTGCACAAAAATGCTTTGCCCATCCCCTCCCCTTTCCAGTACAACCCTTGCCCTCCATGCCCACCGCCCGCCTCCCCCTCCCGGAACACCCAGGAGACGCGTCAGATTGTGCGTACGTTGGCAGCAACATTCAATTCTGCATCTGGTCCCACTGTGACTGATGCACGCACGTGCGCGCGTGCACACACACACACGCGCGCGCACACACACGCGCGCACACACACACACACACACACACACACACACACACGCCAGCAATGCCATCCACTTCGTATGCCTATGCCTGGCAGCCAGTTCGCAGTTGTTTGTTTCAGCTCACTGCCCTCCGTATCGGCAAAATGTAGCGGCGCAAATCAGAAACGCAACGTTGTGGCAGACAGTTGCGGCCGTTGCGGTAGAGGGTTTGGTGATACGTGTGTTTTTTTTTGGGGGGGGATACTGCCAGGGCTGCGACATACGACCCTACCCCTCCGGCTCCCACAAATTCCCCTGCCTCCTTCCCGCAACCCCCTTGTTTGCCCCCTGACCGAAATCCCGCCCCTCCCTGTCTCTCTTCCTCCGGCCCTGGCCGACTGCTCCCGTTTCAAGACGGTCCCCTTGGGGGATGACGAGTGGCCACCGATCACCGATGCCTGAGTCGGACAGTGGGTCAGGGAGGGCATACTGCGTTCTGCTGCGTGGACGGAGATTGGCTTTCGAGTTCCGGCGACTGCCCTTCTCCGGGGGTGTGGCAGAATCCCTGCAGAAAGGGAATCAGCGCCACACGATCCGCGCAGAGAGGACACGGCGATCAGACCGCCTGAACGCACACACACAAGGAAAACCCCCCATGCCTCCTCCAGGCTCCACCTTACTACAGGCGGCTTGACGGACCACCACCTCATCCCCGTCGCCATGGCTGGGGGCGCCCGTCCGTCTGCCCCCCGATTAGCCCGCCTGGACTGCTACGCTTCGCTGTTGGACGACATGAATGCGCCAAGGCGCATCCCTCCCAAACGAGCACGCATCCCGTGGACGCCCTGGGGTGCAGTTGTGTCTGAGGCAGGGCACGGACCGTTTGTGGTTTGGCTGGACATCGAGGCTGTTCTGGGCAGGAGGGTCCATGTGTGCCCCCTGGTACGCCCTGGGGCACTGCTTCCGTGAGGCTCTGCTGTAGCCCCGTGTGTGCCCGCGGCTGGTACTAGGCCCCGTTGTGCGCGCCGCAGATGCTCCGTGTGTGCTCCCCGTGCACCGGCTACGCAGGGGGGCTGAGAGGGCACAGAGGAGGCATGCGGAGTGCCCCGCACCTTTTGTGTGGGCCAGCGGCGCCGCGGCCAGCAGCTAGAAGGGCGCACCAACCGCGCAAGCACAGCCTTGCAATCCTTTTGCGAGCTCACTAGCAGCGCCTCTGGATAAGCCGCTGCATTTGCAACCCAGCCCCCGATTCCGGGGGGCGCGGGGTGCCATAAAGGCTGAATGAGCATGATTGCCGGTTGTTACTTCCGGGTGCGTGTACGTGTTCGCCCTTTGAGGAGGGCATCCTCCACTCGTGGAGGAGTGATGGGGTCGGGGTTGAAGAGGGTTCAAAAAACTGCGAGAGGTGGGCAGCCTGCCCGGCTACCCCTACCAACCGGGGAAAAGAATTTGTACTCGGTGAGAGTGGGACAGCTGTCCCACTACTCACAAGTGCTGCTTCTGCCCCTTGGCGTCCCTCCCACGCTGGCACGCCCCACACAAAGCCTTTCCCAAAGCTGTGGGGTTTGGAGGGTGCTCACCACCACTGATGTGGGAAACCTAACACAGGGCCAGGGTGTTCTGGGGGGGGGGGGGGACAAATGTGACCCTGAGACCACAGTCAATAGCGACCGCTTGCTGTCACACACGGCACACTTCTTTGTGGCAATGCGCTGTAAACAAAATCATGGGACAATAGCACCAACTGGGAACCAGCAACCGAACCTAACAGGCCCCATTCATTGTTCGAGACCAGAAAACCACCGATTCGGGTTCCAAATGTGGGTGGAGGAAGGGGGTTGCCTTCGTCGCAGCTTAGGATCGTTGTGTGGGGATTGTGTTGAATGGGTCTTTACAATGGACCTCCGGGACTGGTTTCGCTTGACGCCACCTCATTTCACCCATTCAACAACAAAACCGGCGGCACCATTGCGGACATCACAAATTGGTGGTTGCAGCTGCAGTCACCGTGTGCCAGTCTCACAAGCCCAGCAGCAAAATGTGGGGCGCCAGATTTGCCTGGAAGAGTTTTGTTGCTCTTTTTTTGTGCTTCATGTGACTCAAGCGCATCTCATCATCGATCGTGAGGAGCAGGCGAAAGGGATGTGCACGACAAAGCAATCGCGCGGAAAATCAGTTTTTAGGGGCGGGAATGGCAGGGGGTGCTGAGGCACGCTGACGGCGTCCACCACCGCCGATGGTTATCCGGGAAGCCCCCCCCCGTCCATACGAGCGGGGGGGTGGGGGGAAGTGTGGGGCTGGCGCCACGCACGCCCACGGGATTGGGCACCAGTGAAGCTTCGAGGCGGCCGGGGGTGGGGGAGGTACACGGGTGGCTTGACGTCATCTGGAGACGTCACCGTGCCCTACAACGCGCGCAGGCGCGGGCACTTGAGTACCTGTGGCCGTTCAGCTGATGCCCGCCGCCGAGCTCCCCCTCTGGGGTCATGGCAATGGGGCACTTGTGCGTGACTCCCATGATGTCGGAGCTCGGCGCCTGCGTGGGGGACACGGCAGGCAAATGTGTGTGGTCGCTGTCCCGTCGGTGTTTGGATCTGCGGGCTTGAGCTTCTTGGGCGGACTGCCCGACTGCAGACAAGTGGGCAAACACACGTGGAGGCCTTGCACGGCCGGCGGGCGCTACACGCGGCAGCTGGTGGCCGACGGCGGCTGGAACAGGCCTATCAGCGGTTTGCAGACAGCCCGTGACAACACAGCACGGCATACGAGGGAGTGGTGTCGCTGCGAGTACACACGAGGGTAGGGTATGGCGCCCCCCCCCCCCCCCGGAATGGCGAAATGACGCAATGACGCAATGACACGGGGGTTGGCTGGCTGTGCTGACTCTGTGTGTACTATGACAATTGTACCTTTTGCCTCTGACTGTGGCACGCACTCCTCCGAACACCGTTTTGGTACATGTCCACATTGGTCTGGGGTCATTTCCTTCGACCAGCCATGTGTCGACAACCAGAAAACAAATAAACAGACAGATGCCCTGGAACACACAAGGGCAGGGCCCAATTTGCTGCAAAACACGTGACACGAATGTACGCTGCTGGCATCTGCAACCATTTCGTTATTTCGTCATCTGAGGCTCAGCCCCGCTCCCCACCCCCACCCTGAGATTGAAGTCAATCTTATATCATACCCGGGTAAACACCGGCACTTTCCACCGTCTGTGGGCTTACACCCCGTTTGATATGCCCCTTGTGACAAGGGTCTCTGTCTGCATGCAAAAGAGCCACCCCGTCAGCACTTGACACGCTTCAACGTCCAGCAGCAGAATGTGCGTTCCTGTGCGCGGCGGTTTCTGGGGGCGGGGGGCGTTTCGCATCGGCGGTGGAGAGGAACCAACAACGGTTAAGAGGTCAAAGGTGTGGGGATATGGCTCCTTGTTGTGTCTCGGGAGTACTCCATGACGGAGATTGCACATTTATCTACCAGCCACGCCTGAAAAGTATGCGGGGGTACCTTGATCCCATTCGACTAACTCCATCTGCCTTCAGCCCCTATCCTCCATCGTTCGGGAGCGGAGGAGTTAGCCCGCCAAATTCCTCACTAATTGCGAATGACCCTCCACAACAAGCCTGCCTTCTATGACTGCCTTCATTGACCAACTTTTAAGACCGAGCCGAAGTAGGAGAGAGGCAACGGGAATCAGGGGTCAAGCGCAGGAATCGGCCGCCTCGGCTGCTGAGCTGACCCGAAGACTGTAGCACACTTCATCATTACAATGAGATGCCGTGTTGCGCAGGTGGCGGTGCGGCAGGGGGGGAGGGGGATGTATTGGAGGAGTTGTTTGGCCTAGTGTCACGGTGCTCAGAGGCCAGTCAGAGGCACACCCGCATTCAACACGGAGTTGGTGATGCACGCCAGCTCCTGGGCCGTCAGGCTGGGCTCCGGCTTCGCGGCCGACGGCAACTTGCGGTAGGACTCTGCCAACTTGGACTTGTGCACGGAGCTCCTGCGGACTGCTTTGGCCTTCGAGGGGGTCGAGGTCATCTTGTGCTTACTGGACCTCCCCCGGAGGGCCTGGCCCGAGGCCTGCGCGCAGAGGGGCATGTTGGACCCGCGGGGGGGGGGGGGGGGGACTGGATCGTATTTGGGTGGTAACCCACAGCGGTTCGACGGAAACCGACGGCGATTGAGCAGTTTTTTTTTGTTTTGCCCAAACGCCATCCTTACCAGGAGGAACAGACGTAGTGGTAAGGGAACAACGGCCTTGGGGGGGGGGGGTGTGCCTGCGGATGCCCCGCAGGAGTCTGCAATGTGCCGATGCCGTGCATGTGAAGGCTTCCCGCAGACTTATACTCGTTCGCCAAAACAGTCGCCATCAAAGTGGGGAGCCTTCCGCACGGTGCGCACCGGCCAGCCCCAAGCAAGAGCGCCGGAGGAGGGGACACATGTTCAGTTCCGTGTGTCGTTGATGATGTTTACGAGGGGCGATGATCTGATGTGCGTGACGCAGTCTGAGCAACAGTTCGAGTAGCGTTTTGGGCTTTGGCGGCTTTAGTGGGCTGACGGCACCGGGAGCCTGTCTCGTTCAGACGGAACAACAGCCAAAGATCGATCGGTGGGCTCAGGCCCATCCCAACCAGACGATACATTAAAGCAATAGAAAATAGTGAGAAACCAGCACTTCCACAGAGGGTCCCTGTCAGACCGCAGAGGACAAGCGGGCAGGGCACACGGACCTTACTCATCTCCCCCCCTGTGTGACATTCCGTCGGGTTGCTGTTCTCTACGGGGCCCTGGACAGTCACCCGTTGTTCCCTTCGCATGCTGCGTCGGGTCGCTGTGTTCTGACGGCTGCTGTGCTCCTGCTGGTGTTGTTTCCGCATTCGCGGAGCCCCGTCGTTGGTGTACCGGGGCTGTGCTGGTTGCGGTGGGGGTCGTTTGGTGGTTTTTGCTGCCCACGCACCTCCGCTCTGCGGTCGTCCACCACCTGCCTCACCGCGTTTCCGTGTGCGTGAGGCCCAGGTGCCCCACTCCTCCGCGCGTTGTACCCACCCTGCACTCCACCACTCCATGGGTCGCGTGTGCGCATGGCGCGCTCCTTGCTGGTCGCGGGTGGCGTGCACTTCGCGGCGTGCGCTCCATTATGGTTGAAGCGGGTGGCGTGTGCGCCTGCGCAGTGATTTCCGCTGCACAGTGGCCGCGCAGTCGTCCTTGGTTTTGCCCACCCCGGTTTTGTTGGAGGTTCCTTCCCTTTCCTGGCCTACCACTCCTTTCCACAGGGCGCCTCAGGGGCCCAGTAGTGGCCCACTAGGTGCTGGATCCCCTGGGCGCAGGCGAACACTCCCTGTGTGACATTTCGTCTGGTTGTTGTTTTTTCGGGGCCCCGGACAGTGACCCGTTCTTCCCTCCGCATGTTGCATCGGGTTGCTGCTTTCTGTCGGCCGCTGTGGCCAGTGCTCCTGCTGGTGTTGTTTCTGCGTTCGCGGAGCCCAGTGGTTGGTGTGCCGGGGTTGTGCTAGATGTGGCATGGTGTGCCGTTTGCACGTCAGCGGCGCCCAGTAGTTGGCATATTGAGGATATGCTATGCCACCTCATATGCATCATATGGGATGCATCCTAACTAGTTGGGCGAACCAGGATTTGATCCAAGGACCTCTCCAACATGCTCAAAAAGATGCTCTTTGTCCCTGAGTGTATAGCCAACTCGGATAGTGGTATTCGGAGAAAAGATAGATAAAACATTGCATATGAGCTGACCACTGTGTTATAAGTGGTTCATGATCACTAAATATTGTATACAACCCAAAGCTTACTCACAATGAAGACTCAGGATAGATAAAAAAGTTCATCAGGGTCATGTTCACATATTGTGAGTAATACCACAACATTCAGTAAATCAGAGCTGAAGTTATGGACTCAAAATGATGCAAAAGCATAGAAAGTAGTGTTTTTGGACAGAAAAATATAGGAAATTCAGTGAAAGACAAATCAGATTTTCGGGTGCCACAAATCGTGCCAAGACAAGGTAGAAATCACAACAGTTGACGTTCAAGAGGGAGCATTGGTGAAGAAGCATTGTTTACAATGCTCGATTAAGAAGAAACTTAATGATGAAGTGCTTATTTTCAAAGGGGACGACTATTTCACATTCGGCAAGAGATCTTCAACTCCAAGGCCAAAAGATCAAGGCAAGTCCGGGCAAACAAAGCAAGATCCAAGAAATAACATCCATAGCAAGAAAAGGACGCCAAAGAAAGCTCTTTTGTTTTCCACCAATACGACTCAAAAGTATCTAGAAGATTTCAGAAGAAGTCCTTTCAGGCCAAGTTCAAGTTGAACAAGCCAATGCTTGGAGAAGATCAAGAACATCGAGGAGAAACTCGGCTCCGCCAAGCACAAAGACCAACCAAATTGGCTGAAGATCAAGAATTCGAGCTGAGATGAAGCCCAACCATTTGCCAAAGGGCAACATGTGCAGTTGAAAAGAAGTGATGAGACACTTAGAAGCAACAACAAAATAGGTTGCAACCCGTCCCTGACAGTCTGAAGGGAAAAAGCAACCACCTCTATTGGACTTCAAAGTACTTGGCAGGCCAAAAAATGGAAAACGGGCGAATACGATCTCGACAAACTTGTGGAATGGAAGGAACATGCAAGAGGAAATTGGAAATTTCTGCGCTCATGGTAAAGTTTTGGGCCGCAACAGACCTCATGGGAGCCAGCCTCTTCCTTTGTGCATGGTGACACCCGCAACTTCCGCGCCTTCTCCAAGAAGCACCCAAAGATTGCCCAGGGGCTGATTTTTCTAAAATGCACCACCAAGGAGGAAATTCAAGAAAATGAGATCCAACGAATGAGGCCACGAGTACAAAGGATGTGAACCAACAATGTGGCGCTCTCCTATGGTTCCCTGAGGGCGAGGCCGTGTGTGTTTATTCTTCGGAAGAGTGGCCCTTGGTTGGTGGCAAAGATGTTGGCAAGATCCGAGCGAGATCCATTTGTCCCCCATCATGGTCATCATGGCAATCATGAATCATCATGATCCGAAAATGATGGACACCAACAATTTGTTTAGCCGCCGTCACTGTACAGAACGTTTCTGAAGACTACCTTCAAGGCCATTGCGACAGCTTGCTTGACTCCTCAGGCGATTAATGTGTTGAAAATGCCAATGCCGGATTTACAAAATAGTATTTTATTTTTATCACAAATTTTACCTATTACACTTGGATGAGAGGTTGCATTGTAATCTGTTTTGGCCGTACTTTACCCCAACCTTGCACCTACGTGCCATGGGTCACCCAAAGGATGCATCCTACAAGTTTTGTGCTGTTTCTGCTGTTTTTGGTTTTACTCAGCCTAATTGCGCACAAATCAAAGCCCATTGGGCATAATGTGCCTCGATTCTCTTAAATAGAGCCTCATTTTACTAAATTGACCCCGGATCAGTCAGTCGTATACATTGTGCACATCAACCTCAAGGCCGTGACCCCTTCCCAAGTCAAGTCGATCTCTTTTCTTGATTTTGGGGTTATGTGCACGGCCCCGCGCATCAATGTGCCCCTTTTGCCTCTACAATTGGAGAATTACTTTACAAATGGTGCCACACAGATGAATAGGATTCGGAACAAATTTTTACCAATTAATCGGAGGTTATTTTCAAAACAACCGCCACAACCGGTTATTTTGAAAACTGATTTAAATCAAGTAATTGGAATGAATTTTCAGCAATACATTTTGTCCAATTTTTGCACTAAACAGAGGCTTTGGTAGAAGTAAACGATGGACGATGGTGAAATACAACTTTCAAGTTGGTTTTGATCACTGCCCAGCAACTTGTATGGGCTCTCTTTTGAGAGATGGCAAAATTTTGGAGAGTGCAAAGAAATTAATCAGAAATACAGGTTATTTTAAAAAAGCATTTCTCGGCAAAACCGGTTATTCTTGTAAAAATATTCGTCAGAAACCGGTAATTTCAAAACTATCAGGTTCCAAACCTTACAGATGAAAGAGATGCAACTGGAATCCTTTGGCGGCTACATACCCATTACGGTGTTTCTGTGATACTGCGACACACACTTGTCACACTTGCAGCCTCCCGAACAGAAGCTTATCTTTACCTTCATGGACCGTGTTCCCAACATGGCCTGCAAGATCACGATCATTGCCTAACCCCAAGTTGTACTAGCTTGGTCGTCACACATGCCTGCAGCAGAATCTCAACGATGGTGTGAAGGGAAAGTTGCACCACCAGTTGACGCATGGTGACAGTCTTGATTACACTAGCGATTAGGACTAGCAGGCCTCTTGCATCAACCGCAAAATTCCGCTCTGGGTCAACGACGAGAAATACGGGATGGCCGCAATCGATACCAACTGGGAGGAGAAGAAGGAGAAAACCATCAAAGAAGGAGAAGCTGCCGAAACCAAATAACTTGACTGTTTTTGCTGTCCACACACCTCCATCCTCAGGCCGTCCACAACCTCCCTCTCTGTGTTTCGTTGTGTGTGAGCCCCAGGTGCCCTGCTCCGCATGGGCCATCCCCTGGGGGCAGACGAACAACAGCCCTGTGCCGCAGGGGTTGGTTCCCTGGGTGCCTGATCCCCTGCGCACACTGGTGGCTGCACGGAACGCATCAGGGACCCCAGTGGTGGCCCACTGGGTGCAGGTCCCCTGAGCGTGGACGACAAAGACGTTGCGCTGCAGGGGCCCCGGGGTTGGCCTTCTGGGTGCCCCATCCCCAGCGCGCACACCATTTTACGTAACTCCTCAGGGGCCCGGCTGGCCCACTGGAGTCCGATCTCCCGGCCGACCCCCCTGTGGGGTCAATAGGTCTCCTCGACGGCCAATGTCTCTGTTGTGCGCAATGGCAGTGCAGGGGTATACTGGGTCGAGCTGGGGGGACCACAGGTGGGGTGGGGGGGACCTGGGCGCCCCTGGGTGGGTTGCGGGTGTTGGTGTGGGGTGTGGGCTGGGGGGCCCTTGTCGTCCCTTTCCCCCCTTATGTATTAATTCCTGATAAACAAAGCCCGCATGTCACGCATGTCACGCAACTAGCCATCCCACATACCGCCCCACATACCAGCCAATATGCGCCCCACAAGCCACGCATGCCATCCAACATACCGCACAACATGCCACCTGACATGGCACGCGACATGACGCGCACTCAGTGCCTGCCCTGCCCCGCTCTTCCCACCGCCCTGCGTTCGCCCATACTTTGGGACCTGCCCCCGTACTCCATCAATGGAACTCCGGACCGACCCACGTCTGCATACCTGACATTTGAGCTCTTCGTCGGAAACACCGGACGTCTCGGTGTTGTCGAGCGGAGCATCCGAAGCGATGGGAGCCTCGGAGCTCGGCGGGGGTTCGGAAGGATCAAGCGGTCCAGAGGCCTTGGGGTGGTCGCAGGGCGACAGGGACTCGCCAGGCAACTCCACAGCAGTGCTTTCCAGATCACCGCCTCGCGGCGAAAAAGTCTCTGACAAGGCCACCGACTCGATCAGGGCGGTCGCGTGGGGCGACGACTCAGCGCGCGGCGAATCGGCCTCCGAAAGCGCCAGTGACCCCATCAGGGCAATCGATTGCTCCAAGGGCCCGAAATGCACGTCACTGCCGAGTGCCGGGGCGGGCGCGTCTTTGCTGTCCCGCCAGGGGGACGCGCGCGCGTCCTCTGCAATCGACTGCTCTAGAGGCCCGAAAGATGAGTCATCGATGTCCGGCAGTGGCGGAGTGCGCAAGCCTTCGCTAGTGTGCACGGCGCATGTGCGCGCGTCCGACAGCAGCGACATCGGGGTGTGGCAGCGCGACGCCGACTTCGGGCTGCCCAAATTGAAGGAGACCGATCGGATGGACCGGGGCGGGGACGAGGCCTCGGAGGCGGCCGGGGAGCTCCGGCCGGACGGAACGGGGCGCAACAGGTCCGCCGGGTCCAACTCCGCCGGTGGCAACGTGCGCCGCATGCTCGGTGAGCTGGCGCAGTGCCGCGGGCTGAGGTGTGCCGGAACATCGGATTTGCGGCGGCACGAGGGCGAGCGGGAGGGCCGGAGCGAGATGAACCGCGGGGAGCCATCCGGGGATCCGGCCAGTGAGCCACCGGCGGAGCCTGCGGGGGAGGCAGACGTACCAGGGCTACTGGACCCGGTGCCGAACTCGGTGGGCTGGTACGAGATCGAGGCCGACCGAACGTTACGGAACGTGCCGGCGCTCTTGGCGCGGCCCCGGGGGCTGGGGAGGATTTGCGGCACGTTTGGTAGCACTTGGGGCTTTGATGGCGAAGGAGTGGCACGGACGGAGGAAAGACCGCGGGTATTTCCGACTGCGGATGGCAAACCCGGGGATGCGGGGGCCCGCAGGCTGGGGCACGGGGATGGGGATACGGAGTGGCCGACATTGAGGGTACAATGAGGGCACACGGTGGGCACGGGGCCCCCTTGGACCCCCTCCCTCCCTCCCTTGGACCCCCTCCCCCCCCTCCCCCCTCCGCTCTAATTCACCTAAGAATTAGGGCTCTGGGAACATTTTTTTGTTTGGGCCAATTTTTTCCTCCCGCGCCTTTGGTGCACCTAAAGCAGGGTTCTTTGGTCACTCCACTAAATCCTTTCTTCCCTCTATTGTAGACACCATGTCCTAGCGTCCCATAAGTGCGTTCTTCAGCACCCCGGTCCAACCGTGTCCCCACGAAAAACGCGACGACGTTGTAAACGTGATCCTCTATTTTCGCTTCCAATATAGATGGACTGGGAAGAAAAGGCAAGAGGCATACAATGTGGCAAAAAAAGCATGTTCCACACTGTTTCTGCACACTCCAATGGCAACTCTGCGTGAGTTTATAAGGGAGGGGTCCCCCCCCTGCCGGAATGAAAATTAAAGCAACGCCCTAGGGGGGGTGTCCTCCTTACCCCCCCCCCCCGTATGGTCCCTGCCGAAAAATTTTCAGCTTACATTCTCTTGGGGCCAAAGGCGCCGAAGCAAAACAAATTTTGGCTATCCTCAGCCTCCCACATTGGAAAGGGGGGAGGGGGGTCTAGAGGGGGAGAGGGGGGAACGGGGGTCCACGGGGGGGGGGGGGTTACCCCCCCCCTCCTCCTACGGTGTACGGCTGTTCTAAAACATCCCTGGGGGAGGGGAGGGGTTCTCGAAAATCAAATAATATGATTACAACCGCCTCTAGACAAAAATTTAAGGGGGGGGGGTTTAAGGGGGGGGCTTCGCTGCGTGGGGCTGTACTCGGGAGGTTTGGGGGGAAACCCAGAGTGTGGCATAGCGACATAAGGGCAACGCAAATTTGGCCATTCCCCGGCCTAAGGGCATGCCCCCAGGGTTTTGGAAGAATCCTAATGAGAGACCGAAAATTCTATTGCCTCCAGCAAGGCACCTCGAAGAGAGGCACTATAGACCGACGATGGAAACTTGGAGTAGAAACTTGGACAGTCTTGCGCGTTGCCATGTAGAATAGAGTTGATTTGTTGAGGTTGGATTGACGCACAGTGGCTGCTAGGGAGAGTGCCACCGCAAGGGGCAACACAGAAGAATGGTGCATAGCAATAATGATGGTGTAAAAGCATGGCCATGGAAGTTGCAACCTGTTGTCTAGAAGCATGCCCAAATACTTGTGGGCCAATTGCACACATACGAAAGGAGGTACGTACTATACCCAGAAGCCAATAATGCAACAAAAGCAAAGAAACCATGAAGCCCCCCCATAACCCCTGCCGTCTAGGAAACACACGTCACAGCTATCAATCGAAACGACTGACCACCTAGTGTGCCATGGCTACATAACCCTTGCCATCTCGGGGTCCCCATGGCGAGGAACACGTTGAATGGCTAAATTACCTGTCTCGAGGGCACACTGACCAACAGATGAATGCACAATCCCTACCATCTTGGTGTCCCCATTATGGGGAGGAAAAATTGGCTACATTACCCCTGCCCGTTGTGCAATGGCCTCGTAACCCCTCCCATCTCGCGGTCCACATAACGCAAAATGGCTGCAGAACCTTGCCGTCGGGCGCAACCAATGCATGGCAGCCTGAAAACCACCAACTCCTCATGGGGGGAGTACATGCACAGCACGTTTTCCCGGAATAGCCTAAGCTTCCCCCACTCTTAAAACGGCCCCTACAAAGAGAAAACCCCTTGATGGTAAGCACCGTTGCTTGGTCGGGATAGGTGGCAAATCTCCGTGCCCCACGCGCGCCGCATCAAGTGCTCCTGCATTGATGGGGCCCCATAATGGGGGCGGGGGGGGGGGGGGGTCTTGGATGGCTAGAGATACTGCTAGGGGTCGGGGAAGATTTCCGAGCCATCTTCAAGCGAATGGTCTTTACATAAGGGCTTTGGTGTTTGAGCACCTTTTATAGACCCCCCCGTCCCTCCTTCTGGGGGCTAAAACGGACCCCCCCCCCTCCCCCGCGGACAAACTTTTTCCCCCCTCCCTCGGGACCCCCGTCATTGGTTAGGGGGTCCATATAGACGTACAGTGTCAGCTACAACCAACCAAAATTGCCCACCATGGTGCTAGCAAGCCCAAAACCTTGCTTTCACGGCCAACAAGCACCACCGGAAGGGCCCGTTTGGTGCTACATGGCTCCCCGTGGCTTTATACGTACTCTAATTGTCACCAAACGATCACCCAACAACAACACAAGGGTTCCCAAGGGTCATCCGGGGTCGCCAAAAAATCGCAATTTTTCAGCCAACCATGCCGGCTTTAAAACGGCCACATCCTCACCGGTGGGGCCCTATAGGGGGACCAATCTTGGAAAGTCGGAGATAGCACCCAAAAGCCCCGTCATTGGTTGGGGGTTCCATATAGCAGACAAAAGTGGAATGGGTTATGGCTACATACTTGGGGGCGCCATTGTGTATAACCAAGCTCAAGAGATGCCATATATGCGTGTTCGAGGGTCGGTTTCTCGTTTCGCCAAATATTTCGCCGGACGGTTTTTTCGGAAAAGTTGTGTCAAAAGTTGCTCAACAAAGGAGATGGAGGCGTGTTTCAGAAAAAGATGATGTTTGAGCGATTTGAAAATTATGATGTATCCATTGCAATGATGAAATATTCAAATACCTCACAGATTACACTTTGGCCGGAACCGGCTAAAATATGATCCCGCTATACCCGATTTCAAACCCGATTTCAAAGACAATTTGAGAAATGGTTGGAAATAAGATTCTTGAAAATCGGGAAACAGGCTTTTGAATTTTCTTGTTGGTGGCACACACCATAGCAAGAAACATCACAAAAAAAAATGCCGCCATCAATTTGAAAGGGGTGTGCTCAAGAGCAAATAACAAGGCCTCATCGTTCATCCTAGGCCTAGGGCCAATCTTGGAAATAATGTACTCACGGAGGCGGAGAAGAATGGCGGGAAGGTTCTTCAGAAGATGTTCAACTCGTGAAACATGGCTTCAATCCAACACTCGGCATGGGAACAAATCAGAAATGGCTACTTAACCCCTGCCATCCCGGGGTCCCTAACGCTCAGCACGGGGGTAAAATCAGAAAAGGCGACTTAACCCTTGCCGTCTCGGGGGCCCACGCGTGGGCAGAATGGCTACATAACCCCTGCCTTCTTGGGGTCCCCATCGGGGGGACCAAAATGGCCACCATTGGCTGGTGGAAAACTGCCCGCAAGGGCAGTCCTTAAGGGGGGTCGTTAACCAAAAAAAAGAGTCCTTAAGGACCACCTTGGCACTGGCTCAGGGTCACCCACGCCACCGTCGACCACCCATCATCGTGAGGGGTTGGAGACCAGGCTCTCGCCTATCGGAAGTTGGCAACCGGGGGATCGGAAGTTGGCAACCGGGGCACTAAGCGCTCTTCTCCTCGCATAATGTGCGGCCCCAAAAGTCTAAATTCCTTCTGCGGCACAATCCAACGAGGCCACGCCACCCGGCGCTGTTCCCGGCCACCCTACACACTTCCCGAGGTGGTAGCGAGGGCGGCGGGGGGGGGGGGGGGATACTGAAGGATGGCACAGGCTGATGTGGCAGCGAGGAACCGTAGACTCCCCGCTGCCCTGAACCTTTGCTGTCTCGGGTCCCCGAGGCTACATAATAAGTTCTCGGCAGTTTGGGTGGTACCAAATACATCATTTCAGTGTCATTGTCAACCGCTCCAAGACATCTGCACATTCCACAGATTTGAGGGAAATCAAATTGGGAGGTATTGGAGTTGTTTGCCCAGACCTCCCCAACAGTGCTGCCCTAAGTGTGTGTGGAAGGGGGAGGAACTGCGGCGCCCCCCCCACCGCCCCTCCCAGCACGTGAAGAGCACATTGCCAGCAGCTTGAGAGCATAACAAAGGCACATTGAGGGCAGATCGAGGACACGCTGAAGGCAGTTGGGAGGCACATCACGGAGATAGTAACGGGACAGTGAAAGCCCCAAAGCAGCCGTGCAGGCTGCCACCGCCCGCCACCACGGCACAGGGTGGGGTCAAGCGGTTGGCAAATTGTGGAGTGTCGTGCAGCCGGGCACGCATACCCATGCGCTTCAGTCGCTCCAAAGGCCTGCGATAGGCAGCGGATTGCTTGCGTTTCCTTTTGTACAACGTGCTGTTGCAGGCGGCCCGGATGTCTAGTGAGCCCTGCTCCTACAAAATGTGCGGGAAGAGCAATGGAACAGGGAAAAAGGCATGGAACGGACGACACCACACCACACCACGCCAAGCCACACCCCACTCCGCCCCACCCCAGCCCACCCCACCCCACCCCACCCCACCCCACCACACCACACCACATTTGAGAGGATAAGAGGGACCAGGGAGCAGAGGGTAGGGCAGCAAAGAAATGAAGCAAGATTCCCATGCACCATTCCGGGGGCTGTGGGTTTGAGGGGTGCGTGGACATTTTTCAGTGATCATTGGGAACCTGGGGGTTCTTCTGGAGCAAGATTCCCATGCACCATTCCGGGGGCTGTGGGTTTGAGGGGTGCGTGGACATTTTTCAGTGATCATTGGGAACCTGGGGGTTCTTCTGGGGCTTGGGAACTGGGCATTGAACTGTTGGAGGTTATGTGTGACACTGTAGCCCTCCTTTTCAGTGCTCAGCCCAGGCCCGGGCTTCAAGATGCTCTGGCTTCAAATAGTTGGCCACTGTTGGCAATAAATGTGTTGCAATGTGTTCCAATTCTTTTTTGTTTATTCTTTGTGTACTCTGCAACCACCGTCCCAACACAAAAAAGGGAATACGTAAAAGTAGGGATCATCGGTAGGCACCATAGGCATGACCCTCCGCCCCTCCCCCCTGTTGGCGTTGGGTGTGCAGGCTGTAGGTGGTTGTGTGAGGCTCATCCCCAGCTTCTCAGGATTCCAGACGACCCCCCACCCCATCCCCTTGGGGGTTACTGAGCACAAACCTGTTGCATTTGGTGGTCAACTGATAGTAGTGTTGTAACCGCGGGCGGCTGGTGGATAACTGCAAGAGGCTTGTATTGGAGGTAGGGTGACTAGCGCTGGGTGGCCATTACTTGACACCCTCCAACAACCCCACTAGCATTCCAGCGAGAAAAACCCAACGTTCCACCAGCGAAACAAAGAATCATTTTTTGGCCATTTTCTGGCATGCTCCGTGTTCCCAGGCCCCAAATACATCTTCTTTTTGGTTGCTGTGTAGTTAGAGCCATGTGGAAAACCCAAAATTTCTGTCAATTTTTATAAAAAAAAATATCACCCCTCAGTCTCTACATGGGCCTCGGGCAGTGGTGTGGCACGTGCAGTCATTGCTGTATTGGTATGTGCACTGCACTGGTGGTTGAAGGATGCAGGTTCAACTCCCATTGTACGCCCCCCACACTACGAGTGAGGCATCCAAGGCGGCCTTTGAGGCATACGCCGCCTCCTTACTCCCTTCCATCGCCGTGTGCGAGCTAGTGCTCAACTTGCGTGCCCCCAAGTCTTCGTGGAGGACTCTTTCGGAGCTCTACAAGCTCCGCAAGTTGGAGTACCACCACACAATCCCCGGTGGCCCCCACACCCGGCCCATTTGCACTGAGCGGGACTTCCAAGCCTGCTGGAAGGAGTTTATCGGCACGGTGGAATTGGATGACCCCGTTGCCACGGTGTTGCCCAAGGCCACCGGGATCTCATGGCCCTTTGCCTCATGGGTCAAGTACATCCTCTCCCGGCCGGGTTTGGTGAGGTCAATCGACCGCTCCTACCCATTGACGTTCAAACCAACTTTATCACCTGTCATCCAGAAAATTGTTTTTTCATGCACCCCTTGGAGCCACAAAAACAACACTTCAACATACTTGACAATGGATGGAGGAACAAAAGTATTACAGGCAAAAGGGACGAGAACAGTTGACAGTAATAGAAAGTGTTTTTCACTGAAAAGGGTTGAGCCTCACAGAATCGCAACCTTCCACCAAACCTTCCAGCACGTTCCGGCGATTCCAGCCACCGGAACGGCAGGGGGGTTGCTCGGATGTCAACTGACCGTCAAGCCGTGTATTGCGCATTTGCACAGTGCCGTCGCAACAGGCGGCCATAAGTGGGGGGGGGGGGCGTTGCGGGGAGCGGGGGGTCATTCGGGCCCATTTTCCACACACCCCCACTTGTGGCTCCTGGGCCCACAAGTGGGTGGGGTGGGGATCTGGGGCAACCCAACATATATTCCTCAGAATGATCACTACAACACGTTAATCATCTTGAGGTATATGTCATGGGGAATTTTTGTCCAACTTGTGTTGCCTTCGGCAAGGCACCTCGAAGAGGCAAGAGAAGAGCCCCAGGCTACATGGGCGTAGCTGCCGTTATGTGGGTCGTCATGAGTACTGAAGTACGTGTATTGTCACCAAATGATCACCCAAACCCATCCGAGGGGCGACCTGAGGGTTTCAAAAAAAGTCGAATTTCCAAAAATTTTCAAATGCCACTAAAAACAGCCTAAAACAACAGCAGTTTTGGGTACCACTACTTTTAATATCCGTAGGCCTATGTACGGAGGTAGAGGGGCGGGGAGTGGGGGCCGAAGAGAGTTCAGACGCCCCCTCCTCCTATACACGCTCCCCACCTATGGAGCACAGCGGCCGAGAGGGACGAGCTGGTTGAGGCGAGGTCTCTTCCGTGCTCGCCCTCCCATGGAGCCGACCCGGCTGCCCTCCACTGAGCGTCGCCCTCCCCAATGAGGAAAGCGAGGTCGTTCCAAATGCCAATATACTGGCTTGCCGCCCTGCGTTGACGAACGCGGGTTGGCTTAGATACCGCAGCGCAGCTGGTACCGCCGCCGATGATGAGGAGGAGGAAGAAGATGATGAAAGCCCCCCCCCCCCCCCCGAGGGGGGGTCTAGCTGTGGACCATAGAGGGAGGGGGTGCCCCCTACAAGCAGCTCGCAGACAACGCCCGCGAGATGTTCGATAAAAACTCCCGGCAAGGACGACTCCACTACCCTTGTTTCCTAGGGGGTCTTTCCCTAACCCCACAGCGCGGGAGAGGTTTGCACCCAGCAGCGGGGTCGCCGCTCCGCCCGCGGGGGGGGGGGGGGCTGCTTGTCGGCCGGGCAGCGAACCTAGCAGTGAGGAGATGCCCGCCGCACGTGTAGGCCGAGGGGGATTTAGGTTTAGGTTTAGGTTTAGCGTGGCCGTGCTCACCCATGGGGTGGCCTCACGCCTCGACGGTAGGAGAGCGGCCGCCGTCAATCACTAGAGGAGGTTTGGCACCCTCAAACCCCTCCACGCGATGTGGGTTGTGGGCAGCCACTCGTGTGCTCCGTGTCGCCGTCGCATGGTCGCCACGTCGCTCGCGCCAAGGCCGGGCCTCAAGGTTGGGTTCCTCCTTGTGGGGGAACCTGGCTCCTTGGCACCAAGGGCCTGGTGCCTCCCCACGCCGGGTCCCTCGTGGCGGGTCCGCAAGGAGGACGCCCTCCTGCTGGTGTCCCAGCTGCGGCCGCCTCGTCCCTTGGCCACTTGTGGGGTTTCTCCCACCGCCCTTTTGCTGTAGCGTTGTTGCTGCAACCACCACAAATCTGCAGCACTCACTGCGCTGCAGTTTGCAGTCTCCTGCACACTGCGGTTGTACCCCAGTCCCGTTACCAATCCAGGGACTGCCCACTGGGCGGGAGCGCCAGCGTGGCGGCAAGGCCCAAGCGACATGTCTGAGCTGGCCCTAGACTTTGAAGCCTTCATGGGCCGTGCGCTCCCCGCGTTGCCGCACCACAAGTTGCAGGGGACGCGTCTCCCGCTCGGTGAGCGGGCCCATGTGCCGCGTCAGGCGGCGTGGCTGGTGCAACCGCACGTGGCGACGGGCCAACTCCTGTGGGGAGCACCCACCTATCGCTGTTGCTCTCTCCTCCCGCTGGGTGGGCGCTTTTGTTAGGGGCTGCGGCCCTACTTCGCGGCCCGGAAGGAGATGGCGCTACAGCTGCCACAGCGGGCGTCACATTGCCATGACATGTGGCTCCAGTGGTTGCGGACCCCTGCCCGCCCGAAGGGGGGACAACACTGCTACCATATGCCCGGCATGACACGACGGTGCACCTCGGCACCCTGGCTCCTAGGGGAGTGGCCCCCGGGGCCGCCTGCGCATGACAACCAACGACCCGGACAGTGAGTGGGTGTGAACTTGAGCGATTTGCGCGGGCTACCTACCCTGCCGGTAGGGGGGAACCCCCCACAAGATGACCCAACCCCAACCCTCACTGTCCCCACAGCCAGTGGCGGCGCATTGCCCCCCCCCCCCCCCCGGTCTGCCGCGGTGTCACCCTCCCGGCGGGTGTCCGCAACGCTAACGGGAGGCACCCTCCCCCGAGCAGGCTCAGGCTCGGGGATGAGACGGGCGTCCGTTGCCCTCGCGGAGCGAGGAAACCGAGCACATAGGCGTCTATGTGCACAAGGACCCGCTCAAGAGTCTTACCAAAACACGACCTGGGAGGCCACAATCACACACAAAAGAGGAGCCACGTGAAACACACAAGTGGCACCCTGCCCAGCAAGTGGTCCCAAACCCCACAGCAGGCGGCACCATGCCCACATGGTGGCTGAGTAGAGCCAAGAATGCTGGACATCCAGTGCTGAGCCAGCACTCGCTGTGCAAGGAGGGCGCCCTCTAAGCCGGTGCAGTGTACACTCACGCGCGACCCAACACAAGAAGCGGGCCACACATGCGCGCCACGAGCACCACGCAGGGCGCGCCACAGACGTGCCCATCACAGTGCGCTGAACGAACGCCACCAGCAAGGCCCTGCAGAATGAGCAGTGCAGCCACAAAGCTGCCGCACTTTGGCTGCAGAGCCCCAATAGTTCGTGGATTGGTAACGGGACTGGGGTACAGCTGCAGTGGCTGCAGCACCGCCCGCAGCATGAACAATGCAGCCACAAAGCTGCTGCACTTTGGCTGCAGAGCCCCACTACATTTGTGGGTGAAGGCTGGCTCCCACCCCGGCCACCCGCGCGGCATGCTAGGTTGCATGCGGAGCGGGAGCGCCAGTGGCAAGCGCGGCGTGGGGCCATAGAGGTCGGCCCGGGGGTATCACCCACGCTCCCCCGGCGAGCACCCCGAGCCGTCACGCTCGTCGTTGCAGGCATGTGCTCCGCCAATACCAAGAGGTAGATGTTGTACAAGTGGTAGAGGAAGGCATCTACCAGGGCCTTATATGGGCCCTCTGAGAGGCGGGCAGGTAAAACCCCCGCCCGTCGGGGACACGCTGGCGAGTGTTCGGGGAGGGGGGGGGGGGGCTGGGGTATGGCCGCAGCCGCAGTGAGTAGCCACGGGGCCCAGAGGACTTGTGCCTCGTCCTCATGGGCCGTGCCACATGATGGGCATGCCGAGGCTGTCCGCACCAGTGCATTCGTGCCAAGGTCCATAGCACCCCCAACAGTAGCCCCCGAAGCAGCAGGGCCTCTTTCTCGGTGGATGCCACCCGGAGCGCCGCGGAGCAAGCTGCACCGGCTACGCCGTCCCCGGCCCCCCAAAAATAGCCGGTTGGCGTGTTTCTGGCCGACGCGCCGCGTGGCACCGAGCGCCTCCTGCACTCGCTGCTGGATGGCCCGCATGGATTCTTGCGCCATGTGTAGGGGCTCTGTCTACGTCGGCACATCTCAGCACCACCCGCCGTCCTTGGGGTACCAACCCTAGGAGTGTGCGGAGTGCACGGCCTAGCGGGCCGTTTGCTGGGGGCCGGGGCCCGCACTCCCAAATCGCTTGCAAGAAGACATGGGTCATGCCCGGGCATCATGCCACAAGGGAGATCCGGTGGCCCGGCGCCATGACGGAGAACACAATCTCCAAGGCCCGGGAAAGCCGGGTGGCTCCCTAGATGGACCTGAGGACGAGGGTCTCGAGCTTGGCAAGATCGCCGTCTAAGATCGGTGCCACGGCCACACCGTGCAACGCCAAGGGGTCACCAAGGTGCCAACTGTCCACACCCAGCGGCGGAAGGCCGGTAGGTGGGCCAGCCGCTTGTTGAGCACTGACCCCGTGTGTTGCGAGCCACTCATGCCGCGCCCAACCCAAGTTGGCAGAAGTAGTCCGCCACCGGAAGAGTCGAGCCGCGGAGCATAACTGCCAGGGCTCCCACCTCGCCCTACACCCAAGAGCAGGACTTGTCTGCGCGAACGTCTTGCCCGGTGACACGGAGCGGTTTCTCCATGGTCGGTGCCGTGCCTTGGAGCATTGCTGCTCCCACGGCCACCACCTCGGTGTCATCAGCGTCACCCGATGACCCTAAGGCCGCATACCCCACGCCCTGGTTGGCGAGCGGGGTGGCGCCGTGGGGACCCACCCGTCCCCTAAACAACAGCAGTTTCGGGGCTTTCGGAGGGCCATGGCCCCACTACATGGGTCCCTATGGGTGCTCAAGTACCTGTATTGTCACCAAATGACCAGCTAATCCCATCCGAGGGGCGACAAAAGGGTTTCGGAAAAAAAAATGGATCGGGCTACATGGGCCTAGCGGCCACTACATGGGTCCCTATGGTTGCTCAAGTCCCCGTATTGTCGCCAAATGACTAGCCAAACCCATCCCAGGGGCCAACAAAAGGGTTTCGGAAAAAGCCGAATTTGCGAAAATTTTCAAGCACCACTAAATAGCATAAACAACAGCAATTTTGGGCACGACTCCCTTTCATGTGCGTGGGCCTATGCACAAAGGACGAGGGGCGGGGAGAGGGGGCAGACGAGAGTTGAGGCGCCCCCTCCCCCCATGAAGGCCCCCCGCCTATGGAGCGCGGTGGCCGAGAGGGACGAGCGACACAAGCAATTTTGGGAGACTGGACTCAATCAATTAGGCTGACAGTCAGCCAATCAATCAGTCGGTCAGGCAAGCAATCAGTCAGGCAGGCAGAAACACATAGTTTAGCTCTTTTTGGTGGCAGCCTCACACATAAAACCAGTGGGGAACAATTACCTCCGGGAATAAGCGCTGGTCGGGCGGCGCCGTTTCGAATCCCGGCCGTCAACCGCCGGCATGGCCGATCAATTCTCTGGCTTTTCTACCCAACCCTGGTTCGAATCCTACAAAGCACAAACTTTTGATCCCCTCCCCTCCCCCACCCCACCCCCACCGTCCCCATCCCCCGAAAATGTGGTATCTAGTTTCAGGGGGGTGAAGGGCTCAAAATCAAAAAATCCATTGGGGGATCCTTTTCGCGGGCAAAATAATGATTTTACAAGGGGTTAGACATCCCATACCATGCCTTGGGGCATGCTACGCGAACGACCCCCAAAGGGGGGGGGGGGGTGTATGGTGTCCGTGCCTACGCTTGATCTAACAACCTCTCTTCAAGGTGATTTTCAGCAGACGCATGCTCGCCCATAAACAGCCTAGTCCTCACCGGCAAGGGCCCACATGGAGGGGGCCAACCAGGGGTACCTTTAGTTCGGACCGGGGACCCCCACCATTGGTTAGGGGGTTGATATACATGAAAAATTTTCTTCAGGACCCGGGTCCAAATCCACACATAGCAGCTGCAATACACAACGAAGTTTTGACCCCCCCCCACCCCTCCCAAAAAAGGCTACCCAAGCATGGTGGGCTAGGGGGATCAAAATGGAAGAATTCATTGGGTGATCCTTTTGTGTCCCAAAATGATGATTTTACAAGGGGTTAGACATCCAATACCATACCTTGGGCTTTGCGACACGAATGACCCCCCCCCCAAAAAAGGGGGTATATGGCGCCTGTGTCTGCGCTTGATCCAACAACCTCTCCTCCGGGTGATCTTTTTTCGTTCGGGCTGCTTTGCACCCCGATTTATAAGCCAGGACTCGTCCTTGGACTGGCACTTTATAAGGGCTCCGCCAGTGAGGCCCCTTTCCCTGACCCCTCATCGCCCCCCATGGCAAAGCTTTTTTCCACCTCATTTGTTTTCTTGGACTGGCAACCCAGTGGGAGGCTCAGCGACAGACACACCAACCCTGAACCAACGATCTGCATGGGACCCTTTTGCTGATTTTTGCTGTGACATTTTTTCAGCGTTGTTTTTCTCCGGGAGCCTGGCATGTACCGGAGAAAAGGTGTTCCAAAACTGCAGTTTTGCAAAACAACCGCATGTAGCTCATATGTTCAACCATGGTTGGTGGCGATTGGCAGTTGGCGGTTGGCTGGTGGCGGTTGGCTGGTGGCGGCCGTTGGCGGTTGGCAATCGGTGGTTGGTGGGGGTTGGTGGTTGGCCGTTGGCAGTGGTTGGCGGCGGTTGGCGGTTGGCGGTCCCTGGGGGCAGTCCTTAAGGGCGGTCCTTAGCAAAATAAATAAATGGGGTTCCTTAAGGACCCCCCTGACCGCGACGGCTCACCCATTTGGTGGACCATCACCCATGTACCAGGTGCAGCCACTTTCCAGCTTAAGCCCCGCAGTGGCGAGGCACAAAAGGGGCAAATGGCTCCGCTGGCCGGCGGTTTGCCAACAAAGGGGACAGCATGAGTCATCACACTTACCTCCGTGATTTATGATGCAAGGAAGGTGGAGTGCTGTGCCACAGTATGCACACGGCACCTACTGGGCAGCACTGCAGGGGGCAGCGAGGGGACAGGGTGGGCGACACTGTCCAAAGCAGGTAGCATGTGCGCCACACTAAGCACAGGCCTGGAAAATGCAACTACAGGAGGGCCCACAGCTATAAAAAGGGGGGGGGGACCCTGTCCTGATAACCGGCTCTGCCCCCCATTCTGCAACGCTTTGGCTGCCCCCATTAGTATTGTAGTATTGTACATAGCAGAATTCGTGCCACGCAGAAGAAGAGCACACCTCTTCTTCCTTTGGAGACTCATCGCCCGTGGGACTGATTGAATCATTGGCATCGGCCTGACCACACGCCAGCTCCACAATTTCTTCCACCTGCAAAAGATTCGTGTCCAGGTGCAGAGGAGCGGTGGGAAGGGCTGCAGGGTATCTACAACTCATGTGCCTTTTTCGGTGATATTCACTATGACTCGTTGGATGGAATTCGTTTTGGGGGGTACAGGCCCTTGCTGGGTAGGGGGAAGGGGGATGGTTCTGAGACCTGCTTGGTTTTGGGCAGGGGTGCTGGGGGGGGGGGGGGTTGCGGAGAGGGGGGGGGTCGTTCAGGCCCATTTTTCAGATCATGGGAGCCCAGATGGGCCCACAGGGGTTAGGGGGTGCGTTGGGTTGGACTGGGACACAGCCTCACACAGGCCGAGATTGCAGGTGAGGAAAGCACAGGTTGACTGTGGAAAAAAGCTTAAGTCGCGTATTTTGGGGGGGGGGGGGGGGCATCACATGCACTTTTGTTTTTAGTGTAAGTCATGTATAGAAAAAGGTGACAAAAAATTTTGGCACAAGTTGTGTCCACTTTTTTCTTTTGGTGGAAGGTGCGTCCACTTTTTCCCGGAAAAAAAAAGAACAACAAGAACCACGCAACAACCGCCATTGCTACCGGAGGAGGTGAAGTATATAACCCCCATGGACATTTTGGGTACCTCTGGCACAGGTAAAGCAATGGAGTCGAAGTATGAGGGGTGACTTGAGGGGAGAGGAGAGAAGAGGAGATGAGAGAAAGGAGGAGGAGAGTGTGCCACAAACATGCACCAACTACTACAAATTAGCGAAGAAACATTTGTAGATCAAATGAGACTTGAGTGCGATGACTTAGGCTTTGCACGTAGATTGATGTTCCACACACAAGCCTGATAGAGATTCTGTTTGGGGTCCTTGGTCAGGTCATCAATTTTCATTAGGTCACGCTCCAAGCGACGTTATGTGTCCTTTGCATACCCCTCAGGGACCGGGACTCACTGCCCACGGATGGACACGTACTACCGGGTGACATCACTGGTGGCATCATGTGTGGTAGGGTCAGGGGAGTCCGAGGAGTGCAGGGTTGGTGGGGGGCATCAACATTGCCTTGCTATGAAACATGGTCCTCACCTTCAGCAGCAGGGGGCGAAGTAGATCGAGGCAGGGCGTATCCTACTTTCCAGCAAATCAGGTCCTCCTCCCATCCATTTGCATACAGGGCTACACAAACCCTGCCACCTTGGGGACACACAAGTAGGCAAAATGGCTACATGAACCCTACCATCTTGGGGGTCACCAATGTCGGCACAAAATCCAAGTGGCTACATAATCTTGGGGGGGGGGGGGGGCATGTGGGCAAAATGGGTACATCACGGGGGGGGCGACCCCTCGGTTATGGACGCCAACTACCCCCCCCCCCCAACTAACTGTTGGCCGGAGGCCCCTGGGGGGGGGGGGATTGGAGGGGGGGTTCAGGGAGGGCAAATGGGGGGGGGGTCTAGGAGGGGCTGGGGGGGGGGGCTCTGGGAGGGTCGGTTGGGGGGGGGGGTCCAAGTGGGGCAATTCGGAGTGGTGGTGGGGGGGGGGGGTCCAGGTGGGGCAATTTGGGGTGTTGGGGGAGGGGGGGCACAAGCACCCCTTACCTCCCCTTGCCCTCCCTCTAACCATACCATCACTATAAACCTAACCCTAACTTTTGCAGCCAGCTAGTTTGGCCATGCCAGCCATGTTGATTGGGCTGAACAAGATCCCCCAAATTTCGTTCATGGCTGCTTTTGCCACATCATTGCTCCATTTTGGACCCCAACACTCACTCTGACCCGAGCCTAGGGCGAGAGCTAGGGCTAGGGTTAGGGCTAGGGTTAGGGTCACCGAGCTGGTGGAACCAGTCTTGGTTTTATAACCCTTTTTAGTGTCTAGGGTGGACCTACCAGGTTTAGCAGCAAGCAAGCAGCAAGCAGCAAGCAAGCAAGCAGCAAGCAAGCAAGCAGCACGCGCGAAATGGGTAAAAATCAGACCTCCGTCGTGGTGTTTTGGATTTGGTTGAAATTTTGGTGGATGATACCTATGGGTGTGAAGTACAATTACACAAAGTTTGAGAAAGAAACTCAACGGTGGCGGCCGGGAACGGGATTCGCAAGTGGCGGACCTCAGTTTCAAAAACTGCAATTAGGGGCCAAAAACAGCCATTTTTGGGCCAAGAAAGCCCTAGAACACATTAAAAACGGCCAAACGAAGGGAAACGGTGGGTACACTCCGAGTGCGGCTTGACTTCCCCGTGTCAACGAGCTCTTTGCGGCCCTCTAACTCCATGATATGTCCCGGAAACGGCCCAAAAAGGCCCCTAGAAGCTCCAAATGCCGACAGCCACAAACCAAGAATAGGCCATGTCTTTGGCTACATGGCTCAAAATGCGATTCCCAGGGCACCTACTCCACCCGCAACCCCCCACTTTTTGTGGTTTCCACCCCTCAGAATTGCCCAAACAGACGCCTAGACCCTAATACCCAGGCCCGGTAGGTTGCGGCAAGCTGCAAGCTCAAACCGAAACAGGTGGGTGCCCAAATGGATCAACAGGGTCCAATAGTGGCTAAAAACGGACTTTTCTCAAAAATGATCCTAGACCGTGTGCGACGCTAAAACAAGTGTTTTTGGACCGTTTTGAGCTTGTGGTGGCCCATTTTGGTCCTCCGAAAATCCCAAAATGCCTTGGAAATGGGCTGTTTTGGGACCAAAAATGGGTCAAAAATGGGTCAAAAACGCATTTTTCCAAACCTCATCCTACACCATTTGGGGTGCACAAACGGGTGACATGACCCCATTTTGAGCCCATTTTGGGGCATTTTGGCCCCTCAGAAGTCCAAAAAGCCTTGAAAGTGGGCCTCGTGGTGATGGGGTTCACTTGCAAGCTAATTTCATTTTGTCAAGAGCCATCAATGTGTGAATCATTCTTGATGTCCCTCACCAGTCATAGCTGATGTTCCCTCCCCCACCAGCTCGGTCCCAATATTCAGTCTTGATTAGGTGTAGGCGTAGGGTTAGGATTAGGCTGAGGGTTGGGGGTGGGCATTAGAGTCAAGGTTGGGTTTAAGGATAGTGTTGGGGTGCAAAGTGGACAAAATTTTCCTTCGGGCACCTTTGGTGTTCATGGAGCGTCGGGCGCCTTTGGCGCCCATGGACGCCTGAGGGCGACAACTTTGGCAACTAACTGTTGACCAGAGGCCCCTGGGGGGGGGGGGGGGGTTGGCGTCCTAGGAGCTGCGGAGTCGCCCCCCCCCCCCCCCCCAGGGGCTACATGAACCTTGCCGTCTTGCCCAAGACCCCGTTGACCATATCACGTCAAATAGCCCGTTTCTAGGAGATTTCAAAAAGGTAGAACATACCCTCCCCCCAGTATGTGATCGCAATTTTGAGCAATTTGGCCGAAAATTTGAAACCTGGTTCTCGGACGGAATACCCCCCTTGTGAAAATGCCCGTGTATGTTCCATTCCACTTGCACAACAGGAGTGGCCTGTTGGGAACAGCCAGCAGACCCAACAAAGGGCAACTTGCCAAAACGTTTGCTCAGATCAGGCAGTCTTCAACACCCTCACTTGCCACAAGAACTCAAGTTGGATTATTCCTTCACAAGCTGCTCATCAAGGGTCGTGGCCATTTCCAGCACAATAGAAAGCAAGCAGGTGCACAGAGTATCCCCATTTTTCAGTAGCTGCAAAGTCTCCTCAATCCTTGGAGACACTCTGTGTTGTTGGAGGGTGTCCTTCAATCTTGTCCATAGCGTCCATTAGCTTGTCATACATGCAGCATGCACTGCATCCATCACCCTGTGCAAAATTCAAGCATTTCACCAACTTAATGAAAGAACCAACAAAGCAAAAAAAGCGGGGGATGGGGGCGAAGCGGAAAAATGCACAAGCTGCTTTTATCCCCCACCCGTGGTTTCTATCGCAAAAATGGCTCAAATTTTTCAGAAGAATTGAATTTGCCCCCAAGGACACGATTATCCCCCGACCCCATACAGAGACGTGTACCATGATGTTCCGCGAAGGGACCGCGGGGGGGGGGGGGGGGAGCTGAGTTAAGGTGGGCGAAGCGAAGATGTGGCTGGAACCTTAGGTAGACTTAATGGTTAACACAGCCACCCACCAAGAGCTACTGGATTGAAACCACTCAAAGGCACATGATTTCAAAAGGGAATGGGAACGATGCAAACTGGTGTGTGAAAAATCAAGGGGGGGGGGGGGGCACAGGCTGGGAGTAGCACATCCACGTGCCCACACATACTTCGGTGCTCAGCCGGTCAAGGTCTTCATCGAACTCCGGGTGCGAAGTGGACATCCCCCAATTCCGGAAACATGGGGCCGCTATTGTCCCCCGCCGCTTGCCCTGATGCCGCAGCGTCGCTGCATTGTGGCGGTTGTGACCCTGCTCGGCAGCGAGTTTGATCAGGCTATCGAGTTTGACGATTCCAGGTTTGAAGCGGAACCTGGGTCTCTGGGACTGCGCAACACAAGACGCTGCAGGGCACAAAGCGAAAGCAAAAGCCGCCGTGAAGACGGGGTAGGGGGGCTGCTGAGCTGGATAACCGTCTGTCATAATGCCCGGCTTCCATTACGCCTCTGCCAAGAAAAGCGCCGGACCCGACCGATTAGCCTCAAAGTCCTCGGGCTGCTGTCGGTTACCATCCAACCGCCGAGAGACTCGCAGAGGCCCCAGAATGCCCATTCCAGGGTCCCCGATGAACAGAACTGTTTTACTACGCACTCCATCGCGTTGGAGTTACCACGGTACTGCGCACTGGAGTGCGTAGTGACGGAGTAATTTACCACGCACTCCCATGCAGCAGGGCACAGTAAGTGCGTAGTAAACCACTACGTACTGGAGTGCGCAGTCACGTGGTGACCCCTTGCGCGCCTTTTAGCCGCAGCCTTGCCCCGTTGCGCTGTCCGGCCCCGTTGCGCTGTCCGCGTACTCCGCTGCCCGTGCTCCGCTGCTGTCGGGGGTCGACCCGGCACCCACGCAGTCCCTCGTGAAGCCTCTCTGCCTCCTCTCGCTTTCAAACTGCTGCTGCTTGCGGTTCCGACTCATGGGGTCAGGTGTTTCTCGTCAGCGGCCCACCGCCGCTGTTGCCGCCGGCGATCAGCGTGAGTCAGTGCTGCCTTTCTTCGTGGTCAAGGGCGCGCAGTAATTCTGCCGTCCCTGGCTGGGGCTGTACCCCTCCCCTCCCCTGGGCATGCCTGTCCGCTTCATCGCCGCTCTCTCCCAAAGGGTGCACTGGGCTGGCCAACACAAAAAACAGATCCCGTCCCATTACTTTGCAGTCCAAAATTAGTACCAGCCCTTTAAAGTGGGCCCGAAGTGCGGGGAGAAAAATCACAGCGCACCGCAGGCGTAGGAATTCATCATAGAACACCCTGAGACAACTGCCAATCACCGGTCAACTGGTTATCCGTTGACCATCAACCGCCGGCAGTGGGCGGTTAATTGGCGGCGGCAGTCCCGGACTCTCCTCGCAAAAAAAAAAAAACTTCCCCCAACGCAACCCCTGCTCCAGCCGCACGCTCCCCCTCCTGCTCCTGTTGCCAGCCCCCCACAACCCTTGCCCCTTCCCCCCTCCTCCAAGACACAGCACAACGCACCTCCAGCTGCGTGAGCTCGTCAGACAACAGTCGCACCTCGTCCAGCGCCTCGTCGTGCCGTACCCGGGCCCCAGCCAGACCCGTGGCCCGCAGCATCGTGGGGACTCGCTGTTCTCGCAGTGTCTTTTCTTTCAAGTGCGAGAGCTTCGCGCGCAGAGCCCTCACTTGCACTGCGTGCGCGCGCACCTGCGAGACGTGGCGCGGGACACCACTGGCCCCCCCTGAACGGCGGCGCGGCACGTGTGCCTAGGCCCTCGTGTTGGCAGGGGACGGTTGCAAAGGCCGCCGGAGAAGGCCCGGTTGGCCGAGGCATAGGCCCTCTGATCACGCTGTGGGAGGGTGTGTTGCCCACTCAGCGTTCTGTTGCTTTGGTGCATCGTTTTGTCTGGACGTGCGCGCCCACTTTCCGCCGCCCACTTCCAGAACGCCTGCCCCAAACGAGCCCCACGGGGGCCAGGGGGGGTATGGGCCACCCCACAAACGTACCTCCACACAATCCCCACGACGTCGTGCTGATGATTCGGAGGTGTGGATCGCGGGGCAGAAACTGTTGCCGCCCGTTTTCAAGCCAAAACAAGCCGCTGCACTGCCCTTTGAGATAGACTCGTCATGGGGGGGGCCAGTTCCTTCAGCCCAAGTTTCCGGGGGCTCGAACGCCTCCCCCCGCCCCCGGCCAATCCCGGGGAGGCCTCGATTAAAGGCTGTGGGGTCCTCTTGATCCTCCTGCTTCCCCTTCCCTCTTCAATTGCGACCGCCGGCCGATTCAATGGATCATAATACCACATAAAAATGTGACAAATAATTTTATCGGATCCAGGGCCCCGGGAGCCCCCAGCAGCGGACGAAATGTGGCACAAGGGCCGGGGAGCAAAGCATGCACACAGTTTGTGGGGGGCGTGCAACGATGGGGTATTGCTGGGACACAGGGGCACAGCTGAGGCTGCGGGTGTGACGGCGCAAGTGGTGGGGAGTGGGTGCGGTACGAGGGGCATCCGACGGGAAATCGTATTGCAAATCGCAAATCAACACCACCGCCACGGTCCCCGCCCGTGCGGCCACAGCCTTGCACACCTTTTGAAGAACGGACAACTTCATCGTTGCATACGCCTGGTACACGGCCAATTGCTTCACGTCCTGCAGAAAAGTGGGGGAGTAATGCGGCGTACTCCTCCTGCTGCCAACCTTGCAGCCCAGTGCAATGAAATGACGTGCTGTTGATCGAGGTCAGTCTTGCATATGTGCGTGTGTGCGCGTGCGTGCGCGCGTGTGTGTGCGTGTATGCGCGCGCGTGTGTGTGCGTGACGAAGGCGCTGTTACCAAAAGGCAATGGCCGGGATGTCATGCCCACGGCAGACGGGTGGGCCCTGAACCTGACCCTGAGCTAAACATGAAACCCGGTGGCGGGGGGCTGGAAGCGGTGCGTGCCAAGGAGGGTATTCCAATCATGCTCAGACTGCGAGGTTCAATATTCCTATCATTCCCACACGGTCTGCAAACCATCAGTTCATGTCCAAGCCCTGCAGGTGGGCCACCCGTAGGCTATGCTCTACTCCATATGAATTGTGCCGCTAACACACCACGGCACCTGCCCTGGAAACCCGCCCCCGCCACAGAGCAAGACACACATTGCATGCGCATGTGCCCTTCCTCTCCCCACAGACAACGCCACTGCATCCCTGCGCAAAGGAGCCGGGGGGTGGGGGGGTGGGCTGTCAGGCGCTGGGAGACCGCCCGCTGCTTGGAAGGGGTGTGTGCGTGTGTGCGTGTGTGTGTGTGTGTGTGTGTGTGTGTGTGTGTGTGTGTGTGTGTGTGTGTGTGTGTGCGTGCGTGCGTGCGTGCGTATGCGTGCGTGCGTGCGTATGCGTGCGTGTGTGTGTGTGTGTGTGTGTGTGTGTGTGTGTGTGTGTGTGTGTGTGTGTGTGTGTGTGTGTGTGTGTGTGTGTGTGTGTGTGTGTGTGTGTGTGTGTGTGTGTGTGTGTGTGTGTGTGTGCGTGCGTGCGTGCGTGCGTGCGTGCGTGCGTGCGTGCGTGCGTGCGTATGCGTGCGTGTGTGTGTGTGTGTGTGTGTGTATGTGTGCACGCGTGCACATCAGTGCGTATGCGGGTGCGGGTGTGCCAAGGTATGAATTCCAATCATGCTCAACCTGCGAGGTTCAACACTCCTACGTTCCTACTGCCACTGTCAATCATGCGTTCATTGTGCTTCAGCCCTGCACAGGTGCCAATCCAATCATGCTCAAACTGCGAGGTTCAACATTCCTACATCCTACCACTGCTGCAAACCATCAGTTCGGTGTTCGGCCCTGCAGGGGTGCAGCCCTAGTGGGCCTGTGATCTCCATATGTACAGGGTGCTGCCAACACACCGCAGCTTACCAGGGGAGAGGCCGGGCACACGGCAGGCAATGCGTGTCTTGCTGCACTGTGGTGGGGTTACAGAGCCAGGAGCTGTGTGTGTGTGTGTGTATGGGGGGTGGCGCCATATTATAGAGGAAGGCCTGTATGGGTCTGCAGGTGGGTCAGAGAGGCAGGCCCCTGTGCTTCAGAGAATGACACTCGTGGTGTCTGCACTGGCGCCCTCCGTGTACGCCACCCTCACCTAGGCCAGAGCCTCTGGCCTTGAGGTCTTACGATGCTTCCGTGCTCGCTCGCCCATGCCTCTCCACGGGTCGCCCTCTCAGGCGTGCCCGTTTGCACGGGCGCTCACTCTCGGGAAGGGGGGGTTCGTGTCCCCGCTGTCTTTTGTCCCCCCGCTGGCCTCGACCTGCCTCGCCTGGGGCCCTCTGCACCCCCCGGGGTGGGCCCCCACTCGTCGGCGTGCGCAGCACACGCCGTTTGGGGGCGGGGGTGTGCCGCTCTGCCCCCCCCCCCCCTGCCCATCGGGGTCCGTTGACTGACTCGTCGGCCCCCCAGCACGCGTGCTGGGGTGCGGTTTGCGGCCACTGGGCACTCCGTGGGCACTCGTGGGTGCCCCTGATGTCCCCGAGAGCAGCAGTGCCTGACCCCCCAGTATGTGGTCACACATGCCCTGCAGGGGGGGGGTGTCCGTGTGTCTCGCATATCCAGGTTTTGGTGCGCCGTTTGTGTGCCTTGGGTTTGCGGTGTGTGTGTGTGTGTGTGTGTGTGTGTGTGTGTGTGTGTGTGTGTGTGTGTGTGTGTGTGTGTGTGTGTGTGTGTGATCTGTACTTTTAGAGGTGGATCCTTGTGCAGCGTTGGGCTGGACGCCTCATTTGGCTCAGGTCTGCTGAGGCCTCTTTGTGACGTTGTTTCCCTCCCTTCTGCGGAATCAGAACCTCTGTATTTTGCTGGCTAGGTATCCAGAGTGTTTGCTCTCCCGTGCCTCGTCACGAAAAGCGGGCGGGCGACATCCTCGGCCACGGTCTCTTCCAGCCCCCGTGGAACTGGGGCTGGTGGGGACGGAGGGGGGGGTGTTTTCGGCCTCCTGCGTTTGGGGGCTGGAGGGGTGGGGGGTTGGTGTGGGGACCTCAGCAGACCCGTAGAGATACGTGCAGGCCCTTGCAGGCGTGGTCGTTTGTTGGGCAGTTGTGCATGTGCAGCAAGTGGGCGCTTCCGGCGCGCAGGCACTGGGGTGCACACTTTATGGTGTCCCCGCTGACAGCAGTGGCGCACTCCCCTTTGCTTGAGTGTGCACCTCGGGCACGGTGGCAGGCCATGCAGTGGGCATAGTTGCAGTTGCGGTCTGCGTGCTATGTGGTCATCAGCGTGATGTCCCAGCGCACAGCATGCTTCAGCTGTGCGCCGAAGTCTCTTGCAGGTTGTGCATGCGTCAGCAGAGTGCTGGGCACATTTTGACGGATCAGCCTGCGGCGCCGGTGGTGGCGCCCTGTGTGTGTTTGCGCGCCTGCGTGTCCCGGTGTAGGGGCGCTGTGGGAGCTTCCCATCCCCTATCACAGGGAAGAAATCAGCTGCAAAGGAAGAGCAGCCCCCCCCCCCCCCCCCCTTTGGCAAAAGTGGTCTGCTCCGAGGACGGAGCCAGCCCCAACTGCAGATTCCCCTGGAGTGCACGCCGTAGTCGATGCTCCTCCACTTCCTGCGCTGTTCTGCGTGGCTCATGTGTGTACGGGCGCAGCTTGTGTATTCTGTTGAGACCAACCTTGGTGGCCCACGTGCGCTCACAGTATGCCGCTAACTGCTGAACGTGCATGTTCATGGCACTGCGGCAGGTGAAATAGGGGCGGCAGTTCAGGCCGCAGAGTGCCGGCCCCCCCAAAGGAACTAAAGAGCTGCAGCGTGTGACCACACGCGCTGGATGCAAATGGCCTTTGGTGACCAGGCGCTGCGCATTTGCCATTGCCAGTCGTAAAACCCAGCCTCTCTCCTGCAGTGAAAGGGTGGTGCCCTTAAATTTTGCCTGTGGAGCGTGTGGGAGGGTGCGTTGCGCAAATTCCTGTCCAGGTTGCTCCTGATAGGATGCCCCGCAGGATAGAGCGCTGTAACTCTGTGGCAAATGACGCTATGCTGGGCTGGACCAGGCGCCGGCATGTGGTGTAATGAGCCCCCGCGAAAAGGCGGGGACGTCTCTGAACCAGGCTGTCCAGCATTTGCGAGCGCAGCTGTTCACGCACCTCGTGCTTGATAGTGTTTTTATCCCCGTATAGGAGGAGGGGTTCCTGGCGCCCAGGCACTTTCCATCCCCACCATCCCTGCGTAGCGACCCAGCCACACTCCTGTGCTGTGGACATGGCTCGGCCGTATGGGCCGGAGCCTTTGTGAAATGTTGTCATCTCCCAAATGGCCTGGGCTGTGATCTGTCCAGCACCCCTGGTGCGACACAGCTGGGATAACCACAGGATGCGATGATACTTAAGTACCAAGGTAGGTGCAATCCGGTGCCCTTTGCACAGCAAGGTGAAAAAGATTTCTTTGGCCCTGCCGGGCCGTGACCGTCCCCAAATGGTCTGCATGACCTTAGTCTCGAAGGGCAGGAGGTCTTTGGGCTGAAGTGGCACTATTTCTGCTGCGTGCAGGCCAGTGGCCGTGATCATTGTGGAGATGATGTCGCATCTCCTTTCAAAATTGCCCTGAGCGCCATGCACCCTATCCAGGAGGCTGCAGGCTCTGGAAATCCTTTTCTTGATGAGCGGTCCGAACAAGTCGCGTCCGTGGTGCGAACCCCCGCGCCCAGGGACTTAAACTCAGAAGAGATAGGGAAGGGCACCCCCTGTAGTGCTGCCTTCACTGGGTGACGGGCGTCAGACGAAAAACCGACAGATTTCTTTGCGTTCACCCCTTGACCCGTGTCCTCAAGCCAGTCAGTGGTGCAGTCTAGTAGGGGGGTGAGGGTATTGCTTCCGGCTGCAAACCCATAAGTATCATCCGCATACCCAAGGGCAGTTAGGATGAATTGCAGGGCCTGCGCTGCCTGATCGCTGGGGGGAAGGGCCTGTACTGCGACTCTGATGCCCTGTTGCTGTGCATCCAGCACCCGTTTCCAGACCGAGGTCAGGAGGTTGATGAGTATCACACTCAATGGGCAGCCCTGGAGGATGCCATTGGTGGCATCGAAAAAACTGGCCAAACATCCCATTATTTTAAAGCACCTTGTGAGGGTGCGATACATGCCAGAAAGGGCCCTGTGTGTGCCCAAATCCATCCCCTGCGTCAGTGCAATATGCAGTACAATGGACTGTGGGATTAAATCAAAGCATCTTATGTAGTCTAATCCAAAACCATGCAAAACTGTTTTCATCAGTTTGTGTAGCTCAATGAGCATGGAGATAAAGGCGGCCGCATCAGTGGCGCCGCGCTTCTTGCGAAAACCGTATGCGTGCGGGTGGATCCACAGTTCCTGCCACACCATGCACTCCTCTAACCTGATCCCTGCCCAGACCCTATAGATCTGGGACAGTACGGACAGTGGGCGCTGCTGCATCGGCATCATCCCTTCCCCTTTCGGGATCAGCGAGACGTATCCCCTCGCCAGGACCCTGGGCCAGGTTCCTGTTGCCTCAACTAGAAACAGAATTTCTGACAGCATGTCCAGCAGACAGGTGGGCAGCAGTAAAAGGTCCGAAACACACCAGCCATCCAGGCCGGTGGCTGTGTGAACACCCATCTTTCTAAGGCGTTTCGCGAGCCGGGACCCTGTGATAGGGGTGGACTGCATCTGCACTCCCTTTATCAGAAACTTATCATACTTCTGTGCAAAAGCGTGCACGTCTGGCTCTGGGGTGTCTGCATATTTTCGCATAACCTGGTCCCAAGAGGCATGAAGAATTTCATCCATGCGGGGGATGTTCGCCGTTGGTTGGCTTGTGTCTGGGTCCAGGAGCATAACCAGAGGAGGTTGGTACTCGTTCTGTATCCACTGATAAACCTCCTTTGGCCTGTCCAGCCAGGCTTGGTCCATTTTGGATTTCCATTTATCAATGCGCGTGCGCTCTTCATAGCGGGCATATCTCTTCCCTAGTGCGCATAGGCTGTCATACAGCGACATGCAGTCTACCAGCGTTGGCAGGGGGCGTATGAGTGGGAGGGAGGGGTCAGGGGCACTGGCCACAAATTCATGAAGCAGCAGGTCCTCACGAAAGGCCAGCGCCGTTTTGCGCATGCGGCGGCACGCGGCCTGCCACGATAGTTCCACCTGTCTGGGCACCACCCCTGGCCTGAAAACCTGGCTGGCTTTGCGTTTGGCGGATGCCGGGACTCGTTTGCCCCTGATGCCCGGCTGGGCACGCTGCCACTGGATGACCGAGCGAAGGGCTCCCAGGGTCCCTGTGATTTTGGAAAGTATGCGCGCGCGCGGGCCGCCGTTGGGCGCCAGGCCTGTCGGTGCTAGCGTAGTGTCCCGCACCATTCGCTCCGTGCCACGCCCCCGTGGGGCACTCTTGGGTGCAAACGGGAGTGTGGGGTTGGGGGTGTCCAGTGTAAGATGCGTGCATGTGAGTGCCATGCCTACTTCCTCGGCCAGCCAGGTCCACCTGTCCCAAATGTCATTGACATTTCCCTGTTGCAGCAGGGCATTCCAATCAGCCTTGTGTGGCCGGAGCAGCGAGTCACAGATTTTCTGAGTGTCCTCAGCCGATCTGGGAGGGGGGGGGGGGAGAAAGGAGGCAGTTTCTTCATTTTAACAACTTTCTGCATTGGGGCGTCAAGCGAGAAAGTGAAGCACACTGGAGCATGCCCAGGGAGGGAATGAGACTTCAGCGTTGTGACATCAGTCAACGTGCCCGCTTGCGCTGGGGTGACCAGGAGGCCGTCAATGCGGTTGGGGGGTTTGCCTGCCGTCGTGAAGCCACATGCACATGGTGTGCCATGGAGAACGCTAAAAGTGCGGTCGGCATCCACCAGCCAGCCGTCTGCCAGCGCCGTCAGGAGTGCGGCGGGAACTTTGTGCAGCAGGTCGAAATTAAAATTTGCGTCCGTTAGCAGGATGCATCCAGCATTGCCTAGTTTGCTCATATAGCAGACCACCTACTCCCAGAACTCCTGGTTCAGAGATTCGTTGCCTGGGATGCCATAGGCCACACATATGTTCAGCACAAAGTGCCCTGCACTGATTCCTGCCCGTGTGTGTAGCCAGCGCCCTGAATGCCACAGCCTGCAGGCAATTGGGTCGTGGGGATCTGGTTCAACCTTGCGGACACTCCAGCCCTTCCTGAACAAAAGTCCCACCCCTCCTTGGGGAGCTCCCCAGATGCCCCCTGTTGGGGAGCCCAGGGGTTTTCCCCAGTGGCATTCCCAGCCCCATTCTTTTGCAATCGCCCTCATGCAGCGTTGCCCAGCCTCAGTGAGCCGGGTTTCTTCCATTCCAATCACATCTGCCTGAAAATTGAATACGTCCTCGTGATGGACGCGCAAAGAGGTAACGTTTGTCTGAACGAATTTCAGAGGACCTGTAACTCAGTGCCATCTTCCAGGGGGGGGGGGGGGGGTTCAGAGAATGCTCTCATCCTCCTCTGCCGCGGGGGCTCCTGCAGGCGAGTCCTCCATTTCTTCATCATCAGGCAAGACACACCCCTGGACCGCAGGGAGCGTCGTGTTTTTCCCCACCGGGGTGTATGAGGGGCCAGTGGATTTACGCAGACATAGGTGCCACCTACGGACAGGCATCCGCGAATCCTTCGCCGGTGCAGTGCAGCCCTCCCAGTCTGGGGGGACTCCCGTAATATCCATATCAAACACAGGGTTGACCAGCCCACTGTGCTTTAGGTGTTGTCATCGTTGCACTTTGACGGTGTTAGCGCCAAAAACGCGGTCAGCCTCCCTTTGGGCCGCAGACTGCGACCCTGAGACAAGGCCCATAGAGATACCATAGCCCCTCACTCTCACTCGTGTCACGGGGGGGGTGAGTTGTATGCCCAACAGTCCTGCGATTTCCTCCCTGGTTTCGGGCAAGACAGCCCCCCCCCATACTCGTACCCCGAGTCTGTCGTCCTTGTCCCCTGCCATGAGGCCTGCGAACCAAGGCTGCTTGCATAATCTACGCCACTGCTCCGAAATGGAGCGCTTGTTGGATGGAGGGAGCTTGACCCAGACCATGTTGGCCTTCAGGTCATCGACATCGATGGTTTTGCTCATAAACAACCTGTATTCCAGGCCGACGATTTTGCCACTGCTGCAGAGCACCTGCTTAGCCATGGGCGCTGGTAGCACCACCGTGACTTCATACTTGCTGCCCCTCTTGCCCACTTGCATGGGTGGGGGACTGGTGAGTGCCGGCTGGAGTAGGGGGGCCGTCAGCTCCCAGCACGTGTTTTCAGCCCAGCGGGATGCCTTGACTTTGGTGCTGTCCTGTCCCACGCGCAGTGCGGAAGGGTCTAGGCAGCACACTATCCGAATGGCAGCCTTGTCCTGAGGTAGCACTTCTGGCTCCGTGTCCTGTCCTTCGACGCCGTCTTTGGGTCGCTCCCAGCAAAGCAGGATGGAGTGCTCAGGTGGGATCACAGTCACATCCGGGTCTCTCTTGACTTCCCAAGACATACGTTTGGTAACGACCTTGATGCTGAGAACGAAATCCTTGACATGCAAGCATTCTCGTGAACTGCCAAGCGCTGCCAGTATGCCTGGCACATTGACCACTCCCCGTCTGCAGTTTGTCGCTAGCACGTGTGCGCTGACGCTCTGGATGCTGTCATATTTTGTTAAGGCCTGTGCTGCTATTGCGTGCGCTTCCGCCAGCGGTTGCCCCACAAGCAAAACGTGTTCGAAGGCCTTTGCGGTGGCCTCTGTGACCTTCCAATCATGGACAGGCTTGTTTGCTCCTATCTGTTGCAAAGACTTGAGTGCAGTCTTGTGCTCTCCCTGGTAGATGCGGCGTCCTTGGACCGCAGTGAAGCCGTGTTTGCCCTCAATTTCATGCACCGCAGTGGCTGTTGGCTGCAGTGGTTCTCCTAGGTCTGGGACATCCGGACATCCTGTACGACAAGACGGCTCTGTGTTTTCATCCTCCGAGTGAGGGCCGCGCGATAGGGGGACTGTTGCTCGTCCACCACGGTCCGCTCCTTTGGGGGCACCGATTTACCCCCTGCCGCTTGTAGTGCTGCGCGCAACTCGCGGACCGTGCCACGTAGCTCCCGGATGACGCCAAGGAGTTCCTCTTCCCGTGCAGTAGTCGTTTTCGCCGGCGGCGGTAGATCCTTCTTCCCACTGAGAAGTGGTGCGATGGCTGCGGCCAGAGCTTCCAGGAGCTCTGGTTTACGTAGCGCTTCCAAAATTTCATGGGTAAGTCCCGACATTTTGTATGACCCGTGGGGTCGTGCCAAGCAGGGTTTTCACCAGCCTAGGGGGAGGCAGAAGCAGCCCGTGTGATGACAGAGTCACCGAGGATCGCGCCTATTTGGCTTTCGGTTGGGTATGCAGTGTCACCAGCTGGCAGGCACCAAACAAAACACCTGTGTGTGTGTGTGCGCGCGTCTGTGGGTGGATGGGTTTGGGTTTGGCGAGAGCCAGCTACAATTGGCTCGTCTACCTGCCCAGGATCCCTGTGTGAGGCCTTCATCCTGGATATGCCTGGTGCTGCCTCACTCTGTCAGGGCCTTCCTCTCTCGGTTTAGTTCTACTGATATAGGTTACAGGTCACTGTCATACAGCGTCTTTTTTTGCTTTTCCTTCTCTTTTCTTGTCTTCCGTGCAGTGCTTGAGTCCAAACCAGACCCAAATCTAAGAACGCCCCAGGGCTGCAAAAAAAAAAAAATGCCTGCTGCCCTGCGACAGTTGAAAGAGTTGCTGTGTTGCGGTTGCTAAAAGGCCTACCGCACTGTAGCAGGAAGCGAAGCCTGCTACACCAACAGCACAAAGGTTACTGTACTGTGGCTGGAAGAAGGCCGGCCACACTGTGGCAGCAAAATGAGCGGCTTGTGCTGCTCAGCGGCAGCAAATAGGCCCGCTGCACCAGGGCAGCAATAGAGACTGCATTGTGGCGGAACTGTGGGGAGGGGAGAGGTGCCATGAAGGCTTAGTGAGTGTGCTGGTTGGTATTTCCGGGCGTACACACTAGTTTGGGTGTTCTGGAGGAACTCCACATTCCTTGTCCACAGCCAGGCAAAACTATTTTCGGCAGCTGAGAGTGGGACAGGTGCCCGTCCTCCTGCTCAGAGGTGCTGCTTCTGCCCCTTGGCATCCGTCCCATGCGGCATAGGCATCCTTCAATAGGTCTTGGTGTTCCGGATCCCATTGGCCTTCTGTTGCATTCCCGATGGTGAGTACCCTCCAAATTTCACCGCGTTGAGAGAGCCAAAGTATTGCACATCATCCAAATACACATCCAAATCCAAGTGCATTCCATCGACTTGTCTCAATCAGTCCCGATTGATGGATGGGCAGGTCACTTCATGTGCACTTGAGGATCTTTCTGTTTTGTTGCATCCGATCTCCCTGCCTTCGCCGCTTCACAATACCTCCGGGATGAAGCAATCCACATATTTCACCAAATGCTCCTGCACATTCTCCGCCGGTCTCTTCTCCAGTCCCGCCTTGATCGCCTTGTAGTGCTTGCCTCTCTCGTTGCGCTCCTCCTGCAAACAGCCAAGGGCAGAATGTGCGCCCCCCCCTCCTGAGCCCCGGAGTGGCGTCGCCGGGTTGAGAGACCCACATTCGCCTGAAAATCGACGGCAATGGCTGCACGATGCCTTGACAGTCATACAGTAGTTCAGAGGATGCTGTGGACAGCGGTGGGGACACCCCCTCCATGCCAAACAACGATGTTGAAACCCCCTCCCCCTGTTTTGATGGACGGGATCAGCGTTCCGGAAATCCCATCCACCCTGTTTGTCGGCCGGCCGGAGATGGCCTGACTTGAAAATGGTGCTTGTAGTTGTGGCTAACAAACCGGCTAAGGGTGACCCTCCCTCCCCATTCCAACCACCAAGGCCTTGTGCCAAACCCCCCCATTCCAAGCCCAATCCAGGTGTGAAATTGATACCGTCCCTCGAGGTGGTTGCACTTGGACAAGAGTCCGCCGCGGAAGCCGACGTCCGTGTAAGGGAACACCTATCAGAATCATCCAGAAGGCTGCAGGGCACTGAAAGAGGGCTGCAGGGTTATCGGAGCATGCCACACATCAGCAAAATTCGAACTTCCGCTGCGCCCCTTCAATTGGTCAAATATTCAAAACTGCGTGATTTGGGCATGCGGGAGGGGGGCGGGAGGGGGCTTGCAGCGATGCACACCTGCACCCACCACCAGTACATTGTGTCCAGTAGGGCCCTGCGAGTTGCATTGAACTGGGTGATGAACCGGCTGATCTTGATGGCAGCCGCAAACGTCTTCCGCAGGCGGCACAGGACAAGCTCCGCACCCGCACACCAGCAGATCAAGCCGCTCTTCAGCTGATCAGTCAAGCTGCAAAACAGCGCACAATGTGTGGGGGGTCTTGACTTCCTCCGGTCGGTCACACATTTTCGGGGTCACTGAGGGCACCCTAGCGCCTACAACGGCCGCAAAAACCTCAGGCCGCCCTTCGTTCAAAAAAAAAAAAAAGGGAGGGGGGGGACGCCTCGTCCCCAAAGGCCGGCGTTGCGATGGCTGAGTGGGAGCACAGACGCATGTCGGGGTCGTCCTCGGTATCTCGTGATCGGGCGCCACTCGGCGTGACAGCTGGACCACGGTGCCTCCTTCCCGCACGCAATAATGTGAGGCCGTGTGTGCTCCCGTCCAGCATCGCCTCCCGAAGGACGGGAATGCGAATCACGCCCTGGGGACCAGATATGGGCGTGCGTTCGAGCGGCTGCTGAAATGGGGCATGGGACCCCATGCGGTGTGGCCGCAAACGCTCTGCCAGGCACTTGCCCCGCAGGGAAACAACTGCAAGGCACCGTGCTAGCCGACAAATCCCTCCGAAATTTTCGCCTGTTCCAAAGCCTCCCCGTTACAAAGCCGGCGGGCTGGGCTGTACAGGGCAAAGGATTGGGGACATGTGGTGTTCCGTGATACCGAATGCCGCAGGCCCTCGAATGGAACTCATGGAACGGACGCACACTGGCAGATTGGGCTTTGCAGGCCCTTCCGACTCCGCAAGTGCACTAAGCGTATCTCAGCCACCGACCCGTCCGAAGCAGATGGACCGTAAACATACGAGTGCAGGTGAAGATTCTGGTGCGCATCGGTCCGGAAAGTAAAGTTTTTGAGCTTGTGGTCCGTCACCTGCAAAGGACCAACATGCAGCTGTGCCTAGCGCAACACCCCACCCCAACCCATTTCATTCCCCGCCCCATCACACCCCCGGCGGGCCATATGGCCACCTACGACGGAAGTTGCTGACAAAACACTTGTTTGGGGGGGGGGGGGGGCTGGGTGGCGGTGGTGGTGGCGGTGGTGGTGGTGGTGGCGGCGGCGGCAGTGGTGGTGGTGGTGGTGCGGGTGAATCATACAGTTGGACCTCCAAGTCGGGATTGCTGGTCATTCACGTCCTGACAAGGCACTGTGGGCAGGAATGCGCCCCACCCCGCTGCAGTGAGCCCTATACTGATGGCCGTTCACACTTTACTGCCCACTATCCAGAGCGATAAAGTTTGTGCGCCTCCACTGGGGATCCCCTGCCACGCTCCTGGAATTGGGTGGACCGCGAGGGGGAGGGGGGTAAGGGGTATTGGTCGGAGCCGAGAGCCCGGCGAGCACTGCCATGTGCCGCTCGCCCTCTGCGGTTGCCTCTTCCAACTCTGGAGGCCAACGGGGCCGCCACTGCCGCCATCGACGGCGGGTGAAACAGTGTACGCACGGGGGACCAACACCAACCGCTGCAGCCCCCCCTCCCATCCTCTGGTCACATAGCACGGCACAGGCAACAGAGCGGTCGTGTTGCAGGAGTTTTAATGGCTTTGGTGATGGAGGGGTTTGGAAAAACAACGTTCACGGAGCGTGGGAACGTTGCGCCTGCAAACGACCCTGTCCAAAACTGTGCATTAAGTGGCCGGCGTGGCAATTGTGCCAACAGCCTGTCCACAAGCTCAAATCAGGAGATCGCACAAGAACCACCGGGACATGCCCGATTTGGGGAAGCAGGTGTCATAGTGCCACGGCGTCGGAGAGGCCCCTGGACACACCGCCATCCCCCCTGAAGGGGTCAGAGCACTGCCTTTGGTCTTGTTCCCGAATCCCCCCCCCCTGTGGCTGGGTCTTCTGGGTGGGTGGGTGGGGGGGGGGGGGGGTCATGAAATTGCGTGCCCTCGCCGACCCCCCCCCAAGGGCATGGGTTTGCGGACCATGCGCTGGACAGCATCGGTTCGCGTTGTGCTGCCGCCTGTACCCCGCCACCGCCTTGAAACCCCTCCAAAAACGCCCCCCCCCCCTTCTGCCCCCGGCCCACCCCACCCCAGGGGGACTATGCGAGAACCCAAAACTGACCTGTCAACCACCACTGCATTGTGACCGGAGGAAAGTTTTCTTCGGCGCCTTTGGCGCTGTGGACTCTTGGGGCAAGCGACAGTATCCCCCCGCCACCACCACCACCGCCACCACTGTGCAAGGGGGCAGGAGGGGACATTTTACGCCCAGAGCACGCTGCCATCTGCGCCCTCACCCTGACTTCCTTGGTCACTTTTGCGCCCTGACAACCCTTTCCGCACTGACATGGGCAAGGGGGGGGGGGGGGCACTCAGGGGCAAGCTTGCGCTGGAACGGGGGGAAACCCCCAGCACGCCCCCCCCCCTCTTGGCGGAGTGGCCGTTGGTGTCGTGCCGTCCCCGCATCAGACCAGCCCCCCCCCCCCCCCCCCCCCGCGGCCGCAACGCCATCATGGCACAGGCCCTTGATCTCTCGGCCGGGTGGTACCGCCGTTCCCCCGACGCCCGCGCACGTTCCTCCTTCACAAGCAGGCCCACACCGCCCTCTTTGAGACGTTCCTGACCACCATGCCCACACCTGTGCCACCCTATGGCGCCCCCCACTGCTGGACGCTACACCCCACACTCTCCGTCCCCCCTGACGCACCGTTGCTCGACATGCACAGCAGCGTCACCCTGGGCTGGGTGCTGCGCAAACGCCGCGCCCGGCGCCTCAGCATCCGCGCACGCCCCTGCGTACTGCTCCCGGTATCGGCCCACGCGCCGCCACCCGATGTAAGGGCCCACGTAGTGTTTGGAGAGGGGCTCAGGACACACGATATACACCAAATGGCACTCACCACGGGCCCGCATGAGTGACTTGTGGTCGTGTGCAGAACAGCGACGGTGGCGGCTCTGCCGCTTTGCTATGCAGAAGTGCTGCACTGCCGCTATATCCGCCCAGGCCTCTGTGTTGCCCACCAAACGGGCGCCCCTCTCGATGCCACTGGCTGGCCCACGGACCATGAACCCGCCGGTGACGGCAGCGATCCGCAGTGAAAGGGCCGTGATGGCCAGGGCCGCGCAGTGCCTCCGACTCCGTGCAGGGCGTGTCGAGGAAGGGACCAGGGCGGCGAAGGAGAAGAGGACAGCGGGGGGGGGGGGGGGGCAACGGCAGCACCCCACCCTCTGAAAAAAAAAAACGGTGTGTGATGCCCAGCCCCCTGGCAAGGGGTATAGGGCCACGAGGTCGCCCACTTGCCCACCCGGTGGGACCAAGAGACCGCGCCCCGGTCGGCCACGCCCAGTTTTTGGGGCAGGGCCCAGTGTCTTGGCGGGCACCCATTCCACAGAACCCAGAACCCCCACCCCCAACCGCGCCCTCGTGCAAACAATACGTCGGCTTGTTTCCGTCCGTTTCTGGGCCCGGGCCGTTGTTCGACACAGGGCCCGGGAGTCGGTCAACTCCCGATTGGTAGTCATCGAATTGAGACCAGCATAGTGCATGCCCCCCTTGTTCCCCCATGTTGCACATGGCCCCATCTGCCACATGCCCCCCTGTCAGCCGCTTCTCTCCGCCCCCAATGGCTCCCCCACCGGTTTGTCCCCGCCAGACATTGCCTCCCAACCGCTCGTCTAACCGCCGCTAACAGCCTTTGCAACCCCTCTTGAAAGCCTCTTCCGGGCCCGCTTCCCCTCAAGCGCATCCCTCTGCTCAGGGGGCTCTCCCCTCAGCCAGCCAATGGACAGCCCACCCATCCCTGCGGCCTCATCACGTTTGAAGGCCGGACCTTCTTTGATTCTGCCACTGTCTCATGGTTATCTGTGAGGATTGTCCAGCAAAGTGGACCGTGTGGCATGCCTGGTCACACGGTCCACAACTCCAGAGTGATAGAGGCTGTTGTTGCACCGCACACGCACCGCTTCCGCACTGTTGCAAATATCAGTGGTCAAACACCGATGCATCATTCCAAGATGCACCACCCAAACAGCCCATAGAACCCTAGAAAAGCTTAGTTGCAAGCACAACACCTGTCTTCCCAGGTTTTTTTCATGGTTGCCAATAAATCCCAGAGGCTTTTGGGTAGTGTTTTGCTCTTTCTTGGAGGCCTCTTGATAGTTGCAATTATCACCAGGAGGGTCCCCACATCTACCCAAAGTTTGCACCGCACGCACACTGTGGCAAGAGCGCCCTCATAGCCATGATTGCCACAGCCTCGTGGCGCATGCAAGGCACGGGAGGGCAAAGATGGTACCTCCACTGGCACCTCTTCGTCGTGGAGCATGGAAAGGCTTTGTACATCCTTGCGCATCAATTTACCGATGTTGCCAGGCATTGTGACTGGCCAGTAAACTACACTTAGCAACAGGAGGCAGCAACACTGCTAACCACAGGGAGCTGCACCGCCTGTTCTCATAGTCATCTGCAAAGGCGAGGTGAGTGAGGCGTGCTTCCCAGCTAAAAAAGAAAAAAAGGAAACCACTTAGGACGTCTGTTAGATGGAGCCTGCCCGATGCAGGGCAACCGATAGCAATTAGGGCAACCGACGGCGGCTGAAGGGCAGCCGGTGGCGGTTGGAGGCTACCAAACCGATTCAAAAAATTTTAACTGCAGTTTTTGAAATGGCCAACAATAATTTTTTCCCACTTTTTTATTCTTGCATGTTGTTGTTTGTGTTGTCCAGGCGGCAGGGATAATCAAATTTGGGAGCAAAAAAAATTTTTACCTCTGTTTTTATGAAATCCTAAGACATGGTGCCACATACTTCTGTGGTGTATGAACTGGTCAGCAGGTTAATTGCATCCATTCATCGGTTCACATTTGCAGCACAGAAGGTATATTGTCAAATTTTCAGTGTTCCAAACCATCAAATACTGCATCATGATTCCACAAGAGACAAACAAACTGTGCAGTAGCTCCAGTGAGCGGCCTCAGGTCATCCCCTAGGTGCTGCACCTTATAAGCACAATGTTCAATTGTTCTGCCTCCTATAGGTGTGGCGAGCACACTCCCTACTCAGCGGGTTCAAAATACCAGTTTGGACCTACCCAAACCTTGACCAGTGTCTCAATTAATTGATTAAATTTCCTCGTTAATGATTTTTTGTACCCTCCCGAGATGCACCATTGTCTGGCTCATTAATTTTCACATTTAGAATTTTTTGGTGTCAGGCTCTTTCTGCCCAAAATCACCCAAATGTTTAATTCATTTTTCATAAATTTCAAATTAGGTTGGTAACTGATGACAGTTGTTGGGGTGGTCTTTGTGGGGACGGGTGCCCCGCGCATGCACGGTGTGCACCATTTTGGACAATTACACAGCTTTCAACCCCCAAATGGACCCTCACAGAAAGGTACCGGACAGCATTTGCTGATGGGCTCACCATGGTTGCTGTTATTTCTTGATGGGTCCTAGATGGTCGCTAACATTTCCTGATGGGTCCAGGATGGACAGCAGGAAGATTGCACAACATGTATCACCACAAATTTGTCCACGGCAATTTTGTCCGCTTCCTCTGATGGCACAACACATAGATATTCAAATGAACAACATGAAGCTGAGTGATGGGGATGGGCTCCGAATGTGGAAGTCGAGGCGGTGGAGTGCAGCAGCATCATGAATCACTGCCTTCCGAGCAACATAGCGCCTCACAGGGCATTAACAAAGCACAACAATGGTGTCAGGTAAATAACTAAACAAAAACTTTCACAGTATGTGCAAGGTGCACCCCGCTCCCCCTTTGGGGGGTGAAATCTAGAAAATCAGGTTCCCACTCCGGGGGCTAGTGACAGCTGCACAGCTGCACAGATGATTGGATATCCCACCGAACGGCTTCCCACTGTGGTACACTGCTCCCGACAGTCCCTGGGACAGCTTCACGCTTTTGAGCTCTTCTTTGCCTGGCCTTACGACTGGCCTCTGACCCTGAGTCTTGCACCATTCCCGTCTCCACGGGTGCAGCCCATGCCGCGCAGGGAAGGACGCGCTGGCCTGCAATCCCTGCCTGTGTGAGGCCCTGTCCCAACCCAACCCAACCCAACCCCCCAGGGACCTTCGACCAACAGTTATTTGCCAAAGGTGCTGGCCTCATGAGTCCATGGGCGCCAAAGGCGCCCGGCACGGGCACGGCACGGCACGGCACAGGCACCGGCATCAAATGTGTGCGAAGGAAATTTCCATCCACTTTGCACCCCAACACTATCCCCAACCCTTTTTTTAAACCCCAACCCTGACCCTAACGCCCACCCCGACCCCTACCCCTAGCCCTAACCCTAGCCCTAACCCAAACCCTAGCCCTAACCCTAAACCTAGCTCTAACCCTAGGCTAGGGTTAAAGTTAGTGTTGGGGTCCAAAATGGAGAGCAATGATGTGGCAAAAAGCAGCCACGAACAAAAATTTGAAGATCATATTCAGCCTACCAACATGGCCGGCATGGCCGAAGCATCTTGCTGCAAAGGCCAGGGTTCAATTTAGGGTGCTAGTATGGTTTGGGGGAGGGCAAGGGGAGGTATTGGGAGCCTGTGATTAACCAATGCTTGGCTTTGGGGGCATGTACCCCCCCCCCCCCCGCCGCCGGACCCCAAATCGTCCCTCCTGGAGCCCCCCCCATTGGCCCTCCCGGACCCCCCCCCACCAACCCCCCCCCAACTCCACATAGGGGGCCTTCGGCCAACAGTTGGGGGAGCGGGGGGGGTAGTCTGTGTCCAAACCCGAGGGGTCCCCCCCTTGCAATTGTGTAAGCGCTCATTTACCGTTGGTAGTACCAGACATGCACAGTGGCTACGCAGCTTTCGACGCACATCAAAGAGACATCATATGGTCGGCGGGACAAAGGTTGTGTGGCCGCCAGCAATTGTGCCCATCCATACTTCTGTTGTAGCGTCTAAGCACACCGTTGTGGTACAAATGCTGGCCACATCCATAAGTTGTCCTGACTGCATTATGTATTGTATCTGCAGGGACCACCTCCCTTGCATTCGTCCAAGTGGCGCCATCACGGGGCCACAGCCAACTTTAGGACGGGTTACCGGGCCCTACGCCAAGGGTTGTTCCTTGTGAAACAGGTATGTCAGGTATGTCAGCCGTGAGTGTTAGGTGGTGCTGTTGCACAGTGTGCGCACACTTCAAAGGTTTCTGGACGTCTACCCAGATTTCACCCAGTGGAACGGCCCTCACAGCAGCACACTAGCAAGCCACATATGCACGACCAAAAAAGCTTGGAAATCAGGTCTCCGTACACTAAAATATAAAAAAAAATGAAGTTTGCACGGTGCAGGCACGGTCCAGGCAACTCCCCAACATACTTCTGCACACACTGGTCGACTGCACCCAGGCACATAGCAGAACACGATATCATCAGATGACAATGTACCGAGTAGATCGTGGCACGCATGATGAGGCCTGGCAGGGGGAAAGCTATTTTGGGGACAGCACCGTCATATTGGATGCTACGAACCCAAGGAGGGTAGCATCTTTGTCAGTGCATGAGAAATCAACATGGGTGTCTGAAATATATCATCAAGGCCGGATAGATGGAAAAATTCCTCAATGAAATATACCACTGAATTGGTAGGTTCCTCAAATGTGGTGTATGTCCACCCCCCCCCCTCCGGAGGGATGACCCCCCCCCCCAGCCCTGGGGGGATTGTTCCCCCACGGGAGGTGGGAGCGGTGGGGTGGTGGGGTGGTGGGGTGAGGCACCGTTCAAATGTGTTCCATTGAGCTGCCACAGCACATCCGGGTGTGGCCACTGTGCAGCGAGCTGCATTCCTGATGAAAGCGAGGTCTGGATGGGCTGGCAGTTCCAAAGTGATCCATGCAGACACTGTCAGGCACCAGCCCGTCAGCATGCACTAGGCCTTTGGAAGCTACCCCGTCCCTGTCCAGTGGTGCTCATGGGCGCCCTGCGATGGTACAGACATGTGGCCATCTGTCAATGAACAGTCTTGCCCCTCGTGATCCCCGCAGTGGCATGTGGAAAGCAACTGTTTGGAGTGGTATTATCAGTTGCGTGCACTTTGTATGAGTGTTGCTTGTGTTAGTCCGGTCTCGGTGGTCTCGTGGCGGTCGGCAATGCAGAGAGTGAGCACAAGAATTGCTTAGGGTTCCATCCGCATGTCCTTGTGCCGGGGGGCGGAATCGTCACGAGCTCAGTTCCAAAAGAAAACGCATCAGCTCCCTGTGTTGGTTTTTCTGCACCCTCTTGTGCTATGTTGCTACTTTCATGTTTCGCAGGACCAAAGCTGTGAGGCATTATTCTCAGAGTTCATGTACACCTCTTTTTTCCTCACCCATTGCACTACTTAGACCTCTGAAAATGTTCCCTCAAGGCACTGTTGTACACCATGTCCGTTCTGTGAAGGCTGTTGTCCAAGGCCCTTCCCCCCATGGGGAACAGCACAGAAGCATCTTGTACACACGTGGTGCCACTGAGGTTGTGCATGACTGCACTGCGGTGAAACATATTGCGCACAGGCTGTGCACCATCAGGCAAGTGCGAACCGTGGCATGGCACTACGATCGTTCAAACCCTCAAACCCACGCCGTAGATCAAAAGGGGGAGGGTCGAGGTTGAGCACGCCCATGTCTGCACCTCAGAGAGGCATGATTACTCGTCGGCCTGTCCTTTCCGACACGCAGTGCCACAGTGGGCACCCTGGTGCCTGCATGTCCCACTTGAGGTTCGAAGTCGCGACCAGCTTCACACCTGAGGTCCTCCTCACATCCCTTGAAGCCGGTGCAATTTTGTACAATGCGAGATCCACTGCAGCGGTCAGCGCTGCGTCGTACATCACAGTCCCCGCGCTCTATGGCCCTGAACTCACATCTGCCACTAGCGGCCGGCAGGAAAATCGGGCTTGTTGCCCGCAGCATGTGCCACTTTGTAATGCGGTCACTCATCCCCAACTCACGATGAGCAGATTGTCTCCAGTTCATGACTCGATAGGTCCGAGCCCCACATGCCAGTGCATGACCCGGGGGCTACCAATGGCACCTCCGGTTCACACCGGCTCCCGCGCCTGCGTGCGCCACAAGAGCCTCTCGCCTTTGAACGCCGGGCGCATGTGGTTGGTGCTGCGGTTGTCATAAAGCACCAGTTGCCCAGGCCGCCACTCGTGTTTGTATGATATGGCATTGTCTGTGACCGCCTCATTCAAACGCTGCAGCACTTGCTCACTTTCCATGTCGCACAACCCAACGATGGACACTGTGAAATATGGCGACACGAAGATGCTCCGTCGCCCTGTCTCGGGGTGCACCCGCACCACCGGATGTCGCACTTCCGCGTCCTCCACCGCATTCATGTGCGGCTCGGGATGACGGTGCACCGCCTGCAGGTGCTCAATGTCCCTCTGAAACCCGGTGTCGAGTGCGTCGTATGCTGCAGCGCAGTCTGCCCAATACGTCCAGCTGCCGGCCGCAGGTACTGTGACCGCATACAGTGCCCCCAACGACCCTGGCGCGGCCCGGTACGAGAGGTCGCTGTGCCACGGGATGTCCTTGTCCGACAAGAACGGCGATGCCGCCCCGCGGTTCGCCACCTGTCCGGAGGCATGCCAAGCAGAACGCCCTCTGCGCCCGTCCCTGTATCCCCTCCTTGTTCCCTCCCTCCCGCCCTCCTTTCTGGCCACTGTCCCACTGGCTGTGCGCGCTCAGATTGCCCCAGGACACCCATTGACTGTTGGCGTTCCGGGGCACGAGACACGCGGGCGCATGAGGAGGTGCGTTGCCAAACACCGGCATCTCACCGTGGGGGCCTGTTGGTGTCCCTGTGTACAACCACAGCCCAACCCCTTGCCCATCCCAACTTGCATCCAGAGGAGTGACGGCACTTGTAAGGCACCCTCGGAAGTCAGCCTCCTCCCCCCCCCGCCTCCCTCTTCCATGGGCCCCCGTGCTCCCTTCCCCCTTCACCCGGACACTGTGTATCGTCTCGAAGGCATCGCAAAGACACAGGGCAGAGCGGACACCTCAAACACCTCCGGTCGCTCCTTCCCGGCATCATGCGTACGTCCGGCCTGCGGCAGTGGCTCCGCAAAGTGCGCGAAGAAGTCCACCATCGCACTTTGCGTCCAGTCGTGCACGTCGTCGAACACCAGGACCTTCCTGTCTAAGAGGGCCGCACGCACGTCGTCGACCAGGCGTTTGTCGAGGGCACGTGGGTCGACTTGCAATACGCGTGCCCCGCATGTGCGGCCCAGGGCTGTGAGGCTTGCGGCCGCCAGGGAGCGAGGCCGCATGGACGCGCACAGGCGGCCGCCGCCCATTAAAGATTCTGAAATGGGTAGAAGAAGCACTCGCCAAGCGTGCACAGGGGATGGAAGGCGTCGTTATACGTCATCGCAGTGCGTCGTACTATGAATGCTGCTATTCCAATGGCGGTTGAAGACTGCCGACCGCATCGGGTCAACCACCAGCACCGCTGCACTGGTCAGTGGTCGCGGCCATTGTCACCGTTCAGCCGCCGCCGCTTCACCGCCATCAGCCGTCGCTGCCACATCAACTGCCATCCTTTACTGACCAAGGGCCGTGCGTCCACAGCCGTCCAGCATGTTGCACACTGTGCCTCAAGGCCTGCCTATTGTACTGCACTGGTCTTCAGCCCTCGCCCCCGTGTCAACACTCCTTACCACATGGCGCCCCGTCTTACATCCGTCGTATTGCAAGTGAAACTGCCGGACTTCTGCTTCTCGGGAGCAAAGAACACTTTGATCTTCACCACAACACACGTCTTGGGGGGTCTAGCTACACCCCAGCTCCCCCGCACCCGCTCCCCCCACTCTCCACCCCCCCTTCCCGAATCATGCAACTCATGGGTGGAGTGCGATGTCGAGTGATTGCAAGGTTTGGTGCAGACGCACACGATGGGGCCCTCCAAATAGCAGCCACCGCCGCTGTGGTGGCCACACCCCTACCAGCGTCAACAGGCTTCACATTCCATGATCCCCAGACCATGAACTTTGGACGGTGCTCTCCACCACAAACCATGCGGGCCTTGTAACACAGGTCGGGGTGTTCCGGATCATCAAGTGTCACTGCACGCGGCACTTCTAGGCATTCGCACCCAGACACGTCACCACCCCAACCCAGCACTTCCCCGGACCAAAAAACTCGCGAAATGCACTGCGAGCTTTCATGAACATTGCAATCTGAACAGTCTTTCCATTCTAGGCAGCACAACAGCATGCGTGAGGCACCAGGACTAGGACTACGTGTTGCTACAGAAGCGGGGGCAGTGCCGACTTGGGCATAAAGCAAAGGAACGGAACATTTGCAGCTACACAGCATCTCCTGCAATGATGCCTCCGTCGGTAACAGTGGTAATTTCTTGTGTAGCTTGACGGGGATAGGGCAGGCCACATCCACCATCTACAAGGCCTCGTAATCAGGGTAGGGGCACAGGGCACAGGGCCAGTCTGGGCCCAGCCGAGGCTCGGAGTGCATCGCAGTCTGCGTTGCCGTGTGAGGCTGATCCGGGTCCCAGAAGGCGTATCTTTGTCAATAACCCGCCCGTTCCGGATCTCAGATGAAAGACAGGCCCCCTCAGGCCCGTTCCGTTGAGTCAGCGGTGTCCACTGTCCCGGCACCTGCAGTGCGGGTCCAGCCCCCAGGGGCACGAGAGCCTCACAAAACACAAAATATAACTGACGACACCCCAAGGGAGTGCCGATCCGTCGAGTCTGCATCCTGAAGAGTCCGCAGAGACGTCCTTTTGGATGTGCCCCTGAGCCGGCCCCGCCATGAAACTTGAAGGTCATCTGTGCAAGTGCGCGCCCGATTCGCCGAATGCAGGGACGGGCAGTGGGGGTCACCAAAATAATTACGAAAGGTCAAGAGAGCTCTGCGCATGTCCAGTCATGCGGTGCATTCCACGGAGGAGCACAGGAAGAGGCCTGCAACGACAAGACGCGGACGGGTGTGGGCAGACCAATGGCCCGGTATCCTTTCAATCTTCGAGGATTGCTTGCACGACTCCACATCTCCGCTCTTCGGACCGCACGGCCAGTGTTGTCTGAGGGAGTTTAGCAACCCATTGCTACACATGACAGTCTGGATGTTTGAGCGAAAGGGCTACAGCCATTTGCTGGACAGCGAGGTCATGAGGTATCATGTATCGAGTGTACTCAGTTCTGAATGAATGATCCAAACGCTATGCCAACAGCTTTGCTTCTGATACACTGTGCAACGCGACTCGAATCTGCTTATGCTCGAGCTTGCGCTTGAGCTTATGCTTGTGCTTGTGCTTGTGCTTGAGCTTGTGCGCTTGTGCTGGTGCTGGTGTGTGTACTGGAGCTTGTGCTGGTGCTTGTGCTCGTGCTTGTGGTTGTGGTTCCGGATCGGGATTCAGGCTTTCCTCGTAAGTGGCCTGAACACCTCGTCCCATGGGGTAGCGCCCGACAATCTTATTGTAGCATGAGCCCTCGCCTTTTTCCTCTAATCGGTGCCGTACTGAACGACAGCCGACAGGTATGCAGTGTTCTGGCTGGGGTCTCCCCGCACTTTGAGTGAAGGCACCTTCTGAGGGGTGCGAGACGCAAAACAGCAACGTGCCGCAGTTTCGTGCCTCCCAGTGAACCGGTTCATGAACCCCTTGGGGGGGCGGCTTTGCTAAGCAAGGGCAGTCTGCCGCAGGCTCCGTCCACGACTGCTTGTCTATCGGCTGCACATGTCGAACCTGACTTGAACGTGGTACTCGCAATTGTACCCGGTGTGTGTACCGGCTTCCGTTTGTGGACTGCTGGACCCCCCGCCCCCAGCCACATATTTCATTTGCGGTCGGCGCCCTGTCGCCGGTTTGACCGGACACCAGCACCAGCCAGTCCCTGAGCAACAGCAAGGCAATGCTGACAGCGCGCTGAGAAACATCGTCATCACCAGGGAGCGGCACCCCGAGGGGGCATTCAAGCCCCACGTCACCTCCTTCCTCCTCGCCACTTCGCACCACGTGTTACCAAACCCAGAAACCCCCCCCCCCCCCGGAGCCCCGGTCTTTAAATCTGCAAGTGTGGGCCCAATGCAAGGTCACCCCCCCCCCCCCCCCCCGCTGCAGCGTTGCCCCAATAGCAGCACGGACGTACCATCCCGTTTACAGGGCGGTTCCTACGAGAAAAAAAAAATGCAGGTGTCCCTTGGAGGGTAACCGACAGCGGTTTGACGGTCGCGGGAGCGGTCTCTGGGAGCAGTCCTTATTGCAAAAAAAAAAAGTGTGCACGTACTGAAGAACCGCCCTGCCCCTTCACGTGCGCAGTTTCCGGAATTGTAGACACATTCAGCCCGTGACGAGACGTCCTGCGGTCACACGGTGAAGAACCCCCCAGGGCAGCCCCCTCCCCCGGGCACAACCTGCGTCGGGCCCCAGGCAGTTCTCACACGCAGGCGCCGGTGCCCTGCGCTTACGACGGGGGTGCCCTCTGTATCAGATCTGTATGGGGTCGCAAAGGCGACCAGGCGGTGATAGTCATTGTGACAGGGGGCCGCTGACGTACACCACAGGGACTGGCAGACCGGAGCCGGAGCAGTGCCTGTGGGCGAGGCCCCGGGCGTCAGGAGCTGGCCCTTCACCCCCTCGCTGGACGTGGGGACTGCAAAGGGGCCGACCGCCGGCGGTGGGCAGCAACGCGCCGAACGCCGTTTGGCGGTTTCGGGGCCACGGACGCCACTTCCAAACGCCGCGTGCGCCGTGGCACAGGCGCTGACCAGCCGCCGTTGGCCACCGCCGACGACCGTCGATCCGCCGCCGTTCCGTTCCGGTGGTCCCACTGCCCTTTGGTCATCACATCATCAGTGCCTCAAAAGGCCTCGTGCACAGGCGCGTGGCATTGGGTCGTGAGGCCGTGCATTGGTCGCCGCCGGGAATGGGCTGCTCAAGTGGCCGCGCTCGGCGGAGGGTCAGGGCGAGGGATGGGCTCGTTGTCGCATTCCGCCCCAGAATTGGGGTTTGCTGCGGCCGTGGCACTGGGGGCCGACTCGGCGCACGGCCCCCGGTCCGGGGCACAGGCACTAGTGTCGGCGGTCGTTGGCGAGGTGTCTTCGGTCCGCGGGGCTGCGCCCTCGGACTCCGCCTCCCGGGGCCTTTTGCGGGTGTGCGCATCCTGAGAGAAAGTGGGGGCGGAAGGGGGGGAGAAGCGGGATGACAGAGTGCATCAGGGGCCCCCACGTCCCATCCTGCAGAATAATTGGGGGCGGGGGGGGGGGCACCGAAGGTGGCGGGAGCGGGGAACGGGCCTCAAAAAGGGATTCCAGGAGCGGTTGGGCAGGCGGTTGGAGGGGGCCACTGTCGGTCACGAGTGCCGTTGGAGCTGGCACTTGGCGTCAGGCAGAGAGCGGCTGCGCCTTAGGCTGGGGGGGTACACACCCCGGTCCAGGCACCACGTATCCCGGCGAGCCCCCCTCCCCAAGGGACCTTGTCCAGGGAGAGAGAGAGAGAGAGAAGAAGAGAGGAATGGGGCAGAGTGTGAGGGAGCCGCCGAGGTTGGGGGCGAGGCTGAGGGTGCGGCTGCGGCTCACTCCCGCGGTGGGCACGGCATGGGGCATCCACGAGGTGGCTTAGGCCATCAGGGACCGAGCCCAGGCCCCATCGAGCTCAGTCAGCTCCAGTACCTCAAGTGCTCTTTGTATGGGCCTCAAACTTTCCCCTGCCCAGCTCCGGCTCCAAGCGCCTAGCGTGCGAGTCTGCCAGACCCCCCCTCTTCACAGGGGCTTAGCAGGGGGCCGGCTGTCAAAAGAGCCCCTTTGCCGGACCCCTCTCTCTTCCAGGGAGGCCCTTTGTGCCCAAAGAGCGCCTTTCAACGTTCAATAAGTGTCAAAAATCATTGGTGGACAAGAATCGCTACAAAATTCTGCGTCCACAAAAAAACCTTTTCGACACTCAAATGTGGAAATTTGTTGGATGGGGGAATGGGCACGGCGGGAAAAAGGCTTTGCAGGGGGTAGGGCAGGGTACCAGAGATGCTTTGGATGAGTGCAATTCATCCCGGGGGGGTTCTGGACAACGGTCATTGACTCATGGGAAGCAGCGGAAATTTGTCTTCGGCGCCAAAGACGCCGTGGACTTCTGGGGCAAGTGACGCCCCCCCCCCCCCCCCCCCCGCCGGTGACCGGATGATCCTCGCACCAGCCAATTGCCCTGATTCGTTCCCATGACGAGTGTGCAACAACACCCACGTGCAGGTTCCTGGTGCCGCCGTACCTCGTGCTCCGTGCGGGACCAGGCGAACGTATGCCGTGGTCGTCACGTGAGGCACAACACGCAGCAATCAAGAGAGCAGGCACGTCACGGCGTGGGACGTGGGCAGGCACCCTTCGCTATGGCAATTGAATGACAAGGTGGCGGCAGGAGGGCCGTGGCAAATTCGGGCTCTTCGATCCTCGAGTCCCTGAGTGATCCACTGGGAGGCAACAAAAGGACCGTCCAGAGCACGACTGTCTCCGCTGGGGCCCTGGCCCCTCAAGCCCCTTTTCTACACCGCCTGTGTGACATTCCGTCTGGTTGTTGATTCTTTACGGGGCCCTGAACAGTCACCTGTTCTTCCCTTCGCATGTTGCATCGGGTTGCGTCTTTCTGTCGGCCGCTGCTCTTGCTGGTGTCGTTTCTGCGTTCGCGGAGCCCAGTAGTTGGTGTGTTGGGGCTGTGCTGAATGTGGCATGGTGTGCCGTTTGCGTGTCAGTGGCGCCCAGTGGTTGGTGTATTGTGGTTGTGCTGGTTGTTGCCGGGGTCGTTTGACTGTTTTTGCTGTCCATGCGCCTCTGTCCACAGGCCGTCCATGACCTGCCTCGCTGTATTTCCGTGTGCGTGAGGCCCGGGTGCCCTGCTCCTCCACGCGTTGTCCCGACCGTCCACCATATGCCCTTTTCCCCCTCACGGCTGGTCTGCCCCTGATGGGCTCCCGCTCCTGTTGCGCAAACAGCCCATCTGGGCTGCGGGAGACACCTCCCACCTGACGCCGGTTGAGCAGGGGTTGCCCTGGCACCCGGTAGCGACGGGGCTGGCTGGCCGGGCCATCCCCTTTATTGTCGCTGCCTCCCATGCGCACGCTCTCCCATCCCCTCCGTTCTGGTTCCCTGTCCTGGTTGCCTCTCCTGCCTTGCTGCGCCCCTCCTCCTTGCCTGCTGTGCTCACCTTCGTCCCTCCTGGTGTAGCTCCCGCGTCCTGTGTGTCTGTGTTGCTCCTCCCCCTGTCTGTTGGCGCGCCAGGGTGCCCCTTTTGCGCACCCACTCCTGTCCCGCCCGCCTGCCCCCCCCGTACGCGGATTTCACGTCTCCGTATGACGTTGACTGTCCCGCGCGCGGTTGGCTGGTCACAGCCCTGTTACCACCCCCATGGCGGGCACCTCCCGGCGCGCGGGGCGCAGCCCCTGCCCTTGTGGAGTTCACGGGCACCCCCCCCCCACACACACCGCCGTCATCTGGGTCAGCTGTCACAGCACATGATGCCTAGCCACGAGGTATCGAACTCGGACCCCAGGTGCGCAAGTGGCAACACTAAGTCGACATGGGAGCTACTGTTTCCTTGGCGCCCCCGGGGGCCGGAAAGGACCCACCCCTCCCCCACTCCCCCTTGTCCAAGCAACGGCAAATGACCACAAATTGACGGAACCAGCGCGGAGTGTTGCTTGGACAAGGGTGTTGTTTACGTGTTACACTGTGTATGGTACATGCGGAAAGGCACGATGTACTAATCTTAAGACCAAGGGGCCAAATATGCTACAAAGGCCATCATGCCCTAATCAGCTTCCTTCACTCAATATATGAACATCACGCATCTCAAAACCCAGGTATCAGATAGCACACACGGCACACAGGAGGACCAATTGAAAAATGCATCGCCAAAATCCACGGTGCGAAAATTGACGGAACCAACACCTGGTGTTGCTTGGGCATAGGTGTTGATTGGACAAAGGTGGGTTGGGGGTACGATGGTTTCCTGGTGCCTGGAAATCAGCCGGGTGTTGTACGTCTACCTCTACCTGTCCGCCCCACGCCATATTTTTTTTTGGGGGGGGGGGGGCTTTAAGTGCCACTGTGCCTTGGACTACTCTGAACACAATGGGATACCTTTGACCGAGACTTGGATGCTGTTGGCTCCGTTGATTCCGTCTCAAGCGCAGCCAAGGATCCTTCTGGAAGCGCCGCTGCCCATGGGGGCAATGATGTACGCCACTGCGTTGTGCTTTGCAGTGTATGCTTCAGGGCCTGCATAATGCAAACGATGTGCCCATTCATAGTCACATTCAAAGATTGCGGATCTGGACTGCGACCTTGATCGATGGGGGAAAAATTCAGATTACAACATTTATACCGGTGATTATCCTTGATCGTTTGCTGTTACCTGAATTTGAATTGGTGGCAATTCGTTTAGACTGCTGATGATTCGCGATACCTGTGACACAAGCAGTATTTTAGCACAATCCCACTGCTGCCAGTTGAGTGCGCGGATGTGAGTCGGAAATGTGCCAGGAAATTACAGGGAGACTTTTATGCCATGAGACGGCCTCTAAAGCTGTGAAACTCAGGTGGAGACCCAGGCGGGGACCTCAGCATTTCCCCCTGGAATACGAGTCGGACGGTGTCGGCTGAGGCTCGTAGGATGCACAGAGGCAGGCTCCAATTTGAGGTTTGAGGTTTGGGGTTTGAGGGGCACAAGTTCGAAAGGGGCCAGGGAGACTCTTGCTCTTGCAAGAGGTTGTCATTGACAGGGCCTCAGGGAATCCAAATGCATGGTACAAGACGGGGCGCAGGTCGGCTGACAAGCACGCAGCAAAGGCGCTCACCCCCAGCATCCCCAAGAGAGTGGGAATGGAGAGGGGATTGTTGACGGGACCGCAATTGCCGCTTAAAGGGGTTGTGTCTTGTACACGTGAATGCCCATGCTTGCTACTGTACTGAGACTGTAAGACAGGGGCCAGAAGAGCTACGGCAAGAAGGTGTACGAAAACACTTTGTGGAGACGCCCCTGTTCGCAAACTGCCTTGGCAGTCATGGGGATTCATGAGACCAGAGAGCTGCTGCAACTAAGAAAAGCATAAAGAAATTAAAACGCACTACCGCTTCCTGTGGTCTGTGCCCGATGCACGCTCGAGCTTCAATTTGAGGTCAATCTGTTGCCCATAACCCTTTGTGGCATATCACATCCCACGCTTACCACAGCGCCTGCCCTGCTCCACCATCGCCAGCCCTCTCCAATCCTGGCACACGCACAGCTGCCTTACCCTGCGTACACTTCACCTCAGCCCAAACCAAAGCCGGCAAACAAACTTCATACTTTGCTGGACGGTTTGAAGGTGTAGCACAGCGAATGCAAGTAGACGCAGGGCATGGTGTGGGGCCGCTGCATGGGGGAAGGGCACTCCGTGCATCGTGGCCCCATGTCTGGGGCAGGCGCCCCAGTGTGTGCGGGGGCACCGGGTTTGGGGAACATAGCGACTGGTTTGGGAGGCATGGCGCCGGGTTTGGGAGGCATGGCGCCGGGTTTGGGAGGCATGGCGCCGGGTTTGGGAGGCATGGCGCCGGGTTTGGGAGGCATGGCGCCGGGTTTGGGAGGCATGGCGCCGGGTTTGGGAGGCATGGCGCCGGGTTTGGGAGGCATGGCGCCGGGTTTGGGAGGCATGGCGCCGGGTTTGGGAGGCATGGCGCCGGGTTTGGGAGGCATGGCGCCGGGTTTGGGAGGCATGGCGCCGGGTTTGGGAGGCATGGCGCCGGGTTTGGGAGGCGTCACTTCCGGGGTATCACTGGACCCAGCGGCAATTGGAGGGACTGAAAGGGAAAAAAAAAAGGAACAACGGCAGTCATCGTCTTCTCCCACAAGCGTGTGGCTCTAGTAACACAGAATGGTGGCATGCCTGGCCTTGTTCTACCTCTCTGCGAAGATGCAGGCGGCACTTGTTGGGGACATGTGTTGTGTCTCCGGCCGCATGTCTTAAGCGGCCACGCCGTCTGGCGCCGCGTGTCAGCCTCCGGACTGGGCGCGAGAAACAAATCGACGCGATGTCGTACACGGCGCCTTGTCTTTGGGTGGGTGGGTGGGGGTGGGGGTGGGGGATCCGCATGCGACCTGGAGCACGTGGTGGCCTAAGTGGTCACGCACCGTTCACGCATTGCGAACTATGGCTCCGAGACAAAGAGAGCGCAATCGAAAGCACAGCTCGCAGCCAGACCAGATAAAGTCACCCACAAACCACAAACCGCTGGTCCGCTGCGGGACCAGATGCCAAGTCGGAGGCATGGCCGCTGAAGTATTTTGGCTTCGGTGGGTCCGCCTGCCACAGACCACCGAGAATCAGAATTTTCGCAAGTGAAGTGGTCCATGACGGAAATTAGTGCGTGTGCCGTTCGGATTCTGTGGGGTCTGAGTCTCCGTGCCCAGGTCAGGCTCAATCCGTGCCCCCATAAGGCCCTTTTTGTACAAGGGAAGCACAGCCCAAAGCCCAAGGGAGGGAACAGGAGGGTGGGTGGGAATGAGGGAAGGCGAGGGAGGGGGGGAGGGGGGGAGGGGGAGTGAAGGACTGAGAGATGGCGGGGGGGGGGGGGGGGAGTGAGGGACGAGGGAATGGCCAGGACTGACGGAATGGGAGGGAGGGAGTGGGAGGGAGGGAGGGAGGGACGGACCACACCAGTGGAATGGGCTGGCGGAAGTGCACCAGCGGAAGAAGAACTTTGCGGTGTGTAACAAAACGGATTGGGTGCAACGGACCGGGACGTGACCGCAATGTAGTCGTCGTTGTACACCGCGTCGTTGGCGATGGGGTGCCCCAAGTGCAGCAAATGCACCCGGATTTGGTGGGTGCGGCCGGTGATGGGGAACGCGAACACCAGACTTGTGTCGTCGGTGTCGTCGTAATGCTGCGCCCTGTGGGACGGGGCAAGTAGTACGATCGGCGTCCAGTGCTATACCTTTTGAGTCGCCTGCTCTTGTTGATCTTACTGCTCCTCACATCCCTTGGCCCGGAGGAGGCAATGCTCAGTCCCCTTCGGGGAGAATTTCGGCTCTGGTTCCGAGCCGGTGATGCCGAGGGTGCAGTCTACCTCTGGCGATCTGCCTGCCCACCTGGTGCCTGCCGGCCTTTTCTGATAAGAAAAAGTAGCCTCACGGCCTGGAGTCCCATGGCGCCCCTCTGACCTATTCTCAGCCGTGAGTAGAGGAGACGCCGCCTCGGCAGCAGCACCCGCAGGCCCTCGCACCATCAGTCTTCATGACTTCCGGCATTTCGCGGCACGACTACGAATGCGAATGCAACGCGTGCTCGGACTTGAGAAACTGCATACCGGAAGATGGTGACGGCGCGCTTCGCCGACTTGGAGCCTTTTGCGACGCAGTGGTAGCGTTTGGAGTTCTGATGATAGCGAGAGTGGGCACGCGTCTGCAGATGAGACGTACGCACGTACGCACGCACGCAGCCACACACACACATACCCACACACGGCGTGAGGAAATCAAGCGCACAGCGGGGGCAGAGCACTGATCGTCTAAACAACTCGTCAGGCCAACATCAAACGAAAATCGTGGAGGCACACACACACACACACACACATACATACATACGCCTGCACGCCTGCACGCACAAACACGCACACACACCGTGCGCCCGCCCACGTGCGCATGGGCACATGCAGACGCGGTGATACACTTTTTTTTCTCACTTCAATATACACAGATATCACTCGGTACAAACACAGCCACAAGCAAAACAAAAAAAGAAGGACAATTAGAAGGACACGAAATTTCACGTCGACCCAGGCACAAAAGCGAACAAACAGAAGCAGACACAAAAATCACAAAACGCGGCCCCAGACTCAGGCACAAGCGCAGATACAAAGATAAACGCAGGCACAAACACAAACATTAAATACAAATCAAATTCGCGGAGCATCATGACCACAAACGAAGACACAGACACAAACACAAGTGCAGACACAAAATCGCCAACGCAACAACACAAGTACACAAAGACACAACTTCTCACACAAAACTCTCATTTCAGGAGCAAACCTTGTCAAAATCAATGAAAGTGTCCACGTGTTGTCTACCTCGAGGGAATTCCCCCACAACCTGCAGCAGAGAGCAACGGCAGAAGATGGAGGGTAGATATTTGGGCGTTTCATGGTTCTTCACGGCTGCCCTCTTGCCGGAACCGTTGCCGTATGCTGTGCAATTTGAAGTGGCAAGGCACATGCGATGCTGTGGCCTCAAGGCACCACTGCACCCTGAAACCTTGCTGTACACTTACCTGGAGCCTCCTTGCAGGAATTCATGCATGAGAAGCACAACCAACGACAAATGGAGTACATGCTGGCAAGCACAATCTTGGCGCTGCAAAAAGTGTGGTGCTCACCCATGACCACATGCCGCACTCTTTAGGGCTGACGATAAGGAGTGTAGATAAGCAGGGGAAGAAAAATTTTTTCCAGCAGAACTGCGGGTGTAAAGAAATTCAGCGTGCCCGCAGCGCCAAGTTTGGATGCGACCACCCAAACATTCTGGGCCCATGGGGGCAGCCCTCGCCACCATTGAGCATGTGATTGGTGTCCAAGTCAAAACAACGGGAGCCAAGATATCAGCACATGATACCGAATTCGACAGGACATACATCAAAGTCCTTGGACCCCTAAGCGGTATTTCCTACCACTCACTGCCCTCATTTGGCCAGGCAGTACTGTCGACATTCACATGCTACTCTGCCACGCCCCCCCCACGACTTTTGTGACAGGAAATGTGCCGTCGTAATCCTGCGACCGAACAATCCTACCGCTTCTTTCAACCGCCGTCCAGTACCCTGCCGCCGCCGTTCGGTTCTTCTTCACCGACCGTCACCCACCCTTCAACCGTCGGCAGTTCCCCTTCAGCCGGATGCACCACCCAACTGCCCCTTGTGACGTGCCGTGCAGAGCTCTGCTGCTGCTTGTGGGTCAAGGCCATGGACTCACATGAGGATACCTTTGCAATGTAGCACTTCTTCACGCTGTGCTCCTGGATTAAGGTACTGTATTTACTGTTTGCCGCTTGCGTCTTTGCGAGAATGACAATGCCCGAGCTTGGGATGTCTGAATGCAGAGGGTGGTGGTGCTTGGAAACTGCGGGTGGGTGTTCGGTCAAGGGTCGTAGGGTTGATGGCTGAGCGCAGGGAAGTGCAGGATCGTGTAGAGGCGGGCTGCCACACTGCCTAATGAAAGGGTAGTTCGGAACTATTATTGACCAGATGCAACCGCATGCAACTACCAGAAAAAGTATGCCACACCTCTGAAAAAGGGACCCCCAAGAACACGCGAACCCTCCATGACGATCTACTTCCCGCCTTCTACGACTGCCAACCAATTTATTATCTCACTGTCAATCGATGTTAACATACCCCCGCCACCCCTATGGGGGGGGGGGGGGGACCAAACCCTTTTCCCCGCCCCCCACCCTACAAGAAAAAACACTGAGATCGGTGTGTCCCACATCTCTTGCAGGAGTTTGTGATTCTCTCAGCCCTCGTGCATCTGGTGGTAGTTTCACTAGTCTCCGTCCCACCCTGAAAGTGGTAGCTCATAAGCGGTGGTGACACTTGTCCAAAATGCCTTCCACCTTCAAAAGGGTATTGGTAGGCTCAACCCTGGTGAGCACGCGCTTTAGCAGCATGATTTCTGGTCGCCCACAATGTGCTCAGCCCTATTGTAGTCTTGCATTGTTGATACGCAACAAGCGGGTGGTTCGTCATCGGTTCCACGCTGAACATGGACTCATCGCCGTTCCCGCTGCGCTCCCCCTTGTGCCGAAATGCGTTGCACTCCGAGGGAGAAGGTTGTAATGAGCAACAACAAGTCTGACATGCATGACCCAGCCCCGTTTCCCACTGCAATTCGCTCACGTCCGCATCGTCCTGCTCTCTCGACCACATGGGGTCCCGGAGAACAGAACCCCCTGCAGGTGGCAGGGGGATGGATCCAGACGAGGGGGGGCGTGTGTGCGCGGTGGGTGGGTGTTGGGTCAGGGGGTGGCGTTGGGGCCTGTGGTGCGTGCCAGTGCGCTGGGCCCCTGCGGCGGGCCTGGGGTGGTCCGACACTGAGGCCGCAGGGGGGAATGTGGGGCCGGGTAGCCGACAGCCCCCAGAAACCCCCAACTGCACCCCCGAGCGGCCTAAGGGGGACGACAGCGGTGCCCATGCGCTCGGCGCTCCATGAACGACCCGGAGGATCACCATTGGCCTGGCCCGGCCCGGGTTTGTGGCGGTTTTGGGGTCGCCACAAACCCGGTGTGATCAGGAGGGCCCCTCAGGCGTGCAGGGCACTCCCGTGCCCAGGGGGCGCTCAGGTGGCTGAACCACGGTGGAGCGCCGTGTCATCGCTACCTCGGACGCAGGAACCCTGAGGGCACCCATTCTGCCGACCCTTCTTTGCAGAAGGGGGGGGGGGGGGGTTGTGTGGGACAGTGGAATCACGAGAGAACGCAGGTGAAGGAGGTAAGGCTACCGATTCGATGGACTGGGCGCAACGAGACGTCGAGCTGCAACTGATGCTGTACTATGTGGGTCAAAGAGTTATGGTGGTAATTGAGGCCATCGGGATGTACAGGCATTCCGCTTGGTTTATTGGCAACCACCACTTCAGTGTCAGAGGACACGATTTCGATGCTTCCTGGAAGCAAAATGGCGGCGTCAGCTTTACACGCAGAAGAAAAAAAGAAAAGAATTTTGCGGCACATTGCAGGGTGGAGAAGAGTGACATGGTGTGGCGCGGCGTGGCTTCGTGTGGCATGGTGCGGTAGAGCGTGGCGGTGTGGTGCAGTGCGGTGCGGTGTGGTGTGGTGTGGTGTGGTGTGGTGCGGTGCGGTGCGGTGCGGTGCAGTGCGGGGTGCGGTGTGGTGTGGTGTGCCGAAGGCGCTGTTACCAGAAGGCAATGGCCGGCATGTATACCCACGGGTACAGGTAAACGGGAGGGCTGTGTGTCTAAGTGCGCGCTGTGTGCCAGTGTGTTGTTGTACAGTCGGGACCAGTGCACAGTTGCACTGGGCCAGTGCTGCTCTGCCGATGCCTGTGCATGGTCAGACAGAGTCTATTGGGATCTCTGCACTTTGCAACCCCTGCAATGCACTGCAACACTGCCTGGGGCCAGTGGAGGAGGAGGAGGAGGAGGAGCGCCTGCCGCGGTCCCACGTACGGTGAGCCTTGGCGTCGTCCCTCGGGGGCCAAACGCAGGCTCTGCCGAGGGAGTCCTCCGTCTTACCTCCGCTAGAGCAAGACGAATCTCGTCGCACACCTGAGAACGCCCCTCCCAGCAGGCCGTCTGGGTCTAAGCGCCGGTGTACGACCACGCTACGGTCCGATCTGCTCTCCGGTCCCGGCCACCGACCGCTCCGAACTGTCCTGGATAACACCCGAGGAGATGTCCCAGGATCAACGGGCACGGAAGGTGTGGGTCTCCCGGGGCATCACCCCCGACTTGAAAACGTCGCCGGGCTAAATAGAACGCGGCCCAGCACGACTATGCGCACTGCCGGCGGGCTGAGTACCGCCGGCGGCGCGAGTACGGTCACGTTACACGATCACGCGCACCGCCGGGGGCCTGGGTACCCCCGGGTTCTGTGAGTGCGGGACGTGCGTCACAGCCATAGCACCACGGTGGTGCACCGCCGTGGAGGTCCCTGACGACGCCCGGCCGCAAAGGCCGAGCCCAAACGACGAGCCCCACGATACGTGCACTGAGACGGCACGTGACCGAGAAAATGGCACCACGATGGTGCCCGAGCGAGACGGCGACGTTCGCCGATGGCACGTGAGGCGGTGAGTACCGCCGATGACACGTCACCTCTGCACGGGGTGTCACGGGGGTTGGCGGAGCGCCAGGTGCAGACCTCGCCATGGTGCCTCGTGTATCGGCCTGGAGGATACACCATGGCCAGGCTGGCGCACGAAGACCGTCTGGGCAGCACCACGGTGGCGCTCTGCCCTGAAGATTGCGCCACGACGGCGCATGTGGACGTCGATTGCACCACGGTGGTGCCATGTCACTGAACTGGCGCCACGTCGGCACAGAGCTGTCTGGGCAGCGCCGCGGTGGCGCTCTGCCCTGAGAATTGCGCCACGACGGCGCACGTGTTCGTTGGCGGCACCACGATGGCGCTCTGCCGCTGAACCGGCGCCACGGAGGCATAGGGCGGCACCACGATGGTGCCCCGCCATTGAGCCCGCGCCATGTCGGCGCAGAGCTGTCGGGGCGCGGGCCACGGTGGCGCACTGCCCTGAAGGTTGCGCAGCAACGGCATACCTGTACGTTGGCTGCACCACGGCAGCGCTCTGCCACTGAGTAGGCGCCATGGTGGCGCTATGCCATGAGGGCGGCGCCACGACGGCGCATTTGTGCGCAGGCTGTACCACGGAGGCGCTCTGCTGCTGAGCTGGCGCCATTCCCGTCAACATGGCCCTAGAGGAGGCACAGCAATGGCATACCTGTGCGTCAGCCGCGCCACGATGGCGCACGTGCACGCTGGCGGCACCACGATGGCGCTTCGCCACTGGACTGGCGTCACGGCTGGGCAGTGCCACGACGGCGCTCTGCCCCGAAGATCGTGCCACGGCGGCGCACGTATTCGTCGACGGCACCACGGTGGTACCCTGCCAGTGAGCCGGCGCGTGAAGGGGGAGCGTGGGTGGGCCTGGGCGGCTGGGGGGCCCTCGGCGGGTGGCAGGGGTGGGCCCTGGGCTGACGCGGGTGAGTGAGCGAGTGAGTGAGTGAGTGAGTGAGTGAGTGAGTGAGTGAGTAAATACGTGGCCGTTGCCTGGCTGTGCTTGTGGGCAATCCGTCCCACAGCTACCATCCTGGGGGTTTTTATCCTGGTGCCAGGCCACCAGATATCGAGCAGGTGCACTGTGTGTGGCAGTGGTGCATCTGCCCCTCACAGGCTGCACCTCTGGCCCAGGGAGGAGTCCTGGACGGGTGGCGGGCGGGGTGGGCCCGGCCTGACGAGGGCCAGTGGGCCGTGCAACTCCTGCAATGCACTGCCTCACTGCCTGGGGGCAGTGGGCAGTGCAACTCCTGCAATTGCCACAGTGTCTGGGGGCAGTGGGCAGTGCAACTCCTGCAATGCACTGCCTCACTGCCTGGGGGGCAGTGCAACTCCTGCAATTGCCACAGTGCCTGGGGGCAGTGGGCCATGGAACTCCTGGAATGCACTGCCTCACTGCCTGGGGGCAGTGGGCAGTGCAACTCCTGAAATGCACTGCCACACTGCCTGGTGTGGTGTGGTGTGGTGTGGTGTGGTGTGGTGTGGTGTGGTGTGGTGTGGTGTGGTGTGGTGTGGTGTGGTGTGGTGTGGTGTGGTGTGGTGTGGTGTGGTGTGGTGTGGTGTGGTGTGGTGTGGTGTGGTGTGGTGTGGTGTGGTGTGGTGTGGTGTGGTGTGGTGTGGTGTGGTGTGGTGTGGTGTGGTGTGGTGTGGTGTGGTGTGGTGTGGTGTGGTGTGGTGTGGTGTGGTGTGGTGTGGTGTGGTGTGGTGTGGTGTGGTGTGGTGTGGTGTGGTGTGGTGTGGTGTGGTGTGGTGTGGTGTGGTGTGGTGTGCCGAAGGCGCTGTTACCAAAAGGCAAAAGGCCGGGATGTCTACCCACGGGTAAAGGTAAACGGGCTGGGCTGTGTGTGTTGTGTGCGCGCCGTGCGTAAGTGTGTAGGCCTCGGCAGGGGGAGGGGGAGTCGGGGAGACCTGGTGAGTTCGCCTCTGGCGACCGCGCTTATTCCAGGAGCTCCCGCTGCACCCCTTCCCTTTCTGCTCGCTGGTGCAGGCGTAGCTCCTGCAACGCCCACGCCATCGTGCTGCCCGGGCCCAGGCGGGCCTTCAGCAGTGTGGCACGCGCCTTGGCGTGGGCGTACCAGATCCGTATGGACTCCTCCACGACGTGGCGGAGGAACTCCGTGCCCAGCGAGTGGGGCCCCGTACACTCCAGGTGGGCCAGCTGCATGGAGGGGGTCCGCAGGGCTGCCGCCCACTGCTCCAGCACAGTCGGTTCCCACAGCTGGTGACGCACTGGGGCCGCCCGTGGCCCCACCTTCTGGTCGAGCCACGCTGCGAGGCGCCGGCGGGCTGGCCCCCACTCGTGCGATTGAGCCGAGCAGGCCCACAGGTGGGGCGCCGTCTCGGGCTGTGTCCCGCACAGGAGGCACGTTGTATCCAGCACCGTGCCCCGGTGGGAGGAACGGTGGGCTAGGACGGCCTTGGTCGGGACGTTGTCCATGCGATGCGCCGTGATGTGGCGCTGCTGGTCGTGGTCGAACCAGTCCAGGGGGAGGCCCCCCCCTGGCATGAAGTTTGCCCCCCAGCGGGCCTCGTAGATGGCTTGCGCCGGTATGGAGGCCCGGTCCTGCAACCAGTCACTCAGCGCCGTCGGGGAGAGCTGGCACTGGTCGCGGAAGGGCACTGGGGGGACAAATGAGTAGCCTACTCCTGCAATGCACTGCCTCACTGCCCTCGGGCAGTAGGCAGTGCAACTCCTGCAATGCACTGCCTCACTGCCTGGGGGCAGTGGGCAGGGGGCAGCGCAACTCCTGCAATGCCCTATCTCACTGCCCTGAGGCATTGGGCAGTGGAACTCCTGCAATGCTCTGCCCCACTGCCTGGGGGCAGTGGGCAGCGCAACTCCTGCCATACACTGCCGCACTGCCTGGGGGCAGTGGGCATTGCAACTTCTGCAATGCACTGCCTCACTGCCCTCGGGCAGTAGGCAGTGCAACTCCTGCAGTGCACTGCCCCGCTGCCTGGGGGCAGCAGGCAGTGCAACTCCTGCAATGCACTGCCTCACTGCCTGGGGGCAGTGGGCAGTTGAACCCCTGCAATGCACTGCCTCACCGCCTGGGAGCAGTGGGCAGTGCAACTCCTGCAATGCACTGCCTGACTGCCCTGGGGGCAGTGGGCAGTGCCACTCCTGCAATGCACTGCCTCACTGCCTGGGGGCAGTGGGCAGTGCAGCTCCTGCAATGCACTGCCTGACTGCCCTGGGGGCAGTGGGCAGTGCCGGTCCTGCAATCCACCGCCGCACTGCCTGGGGGCAGTGGGCAGTGCAGCTCCTGCAATGCACTGCCTCACTGGCTGGGGGCAGCGGGCAGTGCAACTCCTGCAATGCACTGCCTCACTGCCTGGGGGCAGTGGGCAGTGGAACTCCTGCAATGCTCTGCCCCACTGCCTGGGGGAAGTGGACAGTGGAACTCCTGCAATGCGCTGCCTCATTGCCTGGGGGCAGTGGGCAGTGGAACTCCCGCAATACACCGCCCCACTGCCCGGGAGGAGTGGGCAGTGCAACTCCTGCAATGCACTGCCTCACTGCCCGGGAACAGTGGGCAGTGCAACTCCTGCAATGCACTGCCTCACTGCCTGGGGGCAGTGGGCAGTGCCACTCCTGCAATCCACTGCCGCACTGCCTGGGGGCAGTGGGCAGTGCAGCTCCTGCAATGCACTGCCTCACTGCCTGGGGGCAGTGGGCAGTGCAACTCCTGCAATGCACTGCCTCACTGCCCTCGGGCAGCAGGCAGTGCAACTCCTGCAATGCACTGCCTCACTGCCTGGGGGCAGTGGGCAGTGGAACTCCTGCAATGCTCTGCCCCACTGCCTGGGGGAAGTGGACAGTGGAACTCCTGCAATGCGCTGCCTCACTGCCTGGGGGCAGTGGGCAGTGGAACTCCCGCAATACACCGCCTCACTGCCTGGGAGGAGCGGGCAGTGCAACTCCTGCGATGCACTGCCTCACTGCCTGGGGGCAGTGGGCAGCGGTCAGTGGTCGGAGTGTCCTGCAGGGCCTGTGGGGATGAAGAACCGGGTACACCAGCCTGGGGGACGGGGAGCCCTGCCCAGGGGGTGGTCGGAGTGTCCCGTAGGGCCTGCGGGGAGGTAGAATCGGGCACACCGGCCTGGGGGGATGGGGAGTCCTGCCCCAGGGGGTGGTCGGAGCGTCCTGCAGGGCCTGTGGGGATGTAGATTCGGGCACACCGGCCTGGGGGGACGGGGAGTCCTGCCCAGGGGGTGGTCGGAGCGTCCTGCAGGGCCTGTGGGGACGTAGAACCAGGCACACCGGCCTGGGGGGATGGGGAGTCCAGCCCAGGGGGTGGTCGGAGTTTCCTGCAGGGACTGCGGGGATGGACAACCGGGCGCACCGGCCTGGGGGGATGGGGAGTCCCGCCCAGGGGGTGGTCGGAGTGTCCTGCAGGGACTGTGGGGAGGTAGATTCGGGCACACCCGCCTGGGGGGGATGGGGAGTCCTGCCCAGGGGGTGGTCGGAGTGTCCTGCTGGGCCTGTGGGGAGGTAGATTCGGGCACACCGCCCCGGGGGGACAGGGAGTCCTGCCCAGGGGGTGGTCGGAGTGTCCTGCAGGGCCTGTGGGGAGGTAGAACCGGGCACACCGGCCTTGGGGGATGGGGAGTCCAGCCCAGCGGGTGGCCGGAGTTTCCTGCAGGGCCTGCGGGGATGGACAACTGGGCCCACCGGCCTGGGGGGATGGGGAGTCCTGCCCAAGGGGTGGTCGGAGCGTCCTGCAGGGCCTGTGGGGACGTAGAACCGGGCACACCGGCCTGGGGGGATGGGGAGTCCAGCCCAGGGGGTGGTCGGAGTTTCCTGCAGGGCCTGCGGGGATGGACCACCGGGCCCACCGGCCTGGGGGGACGGGGAGCCCTGCCCAGGGGGTGGTCGGAGCGTCCTGCAGGGCCTGTGGGGGCGTAGAACCGGGCACACCGGCCTTGGGGGACGGGGAGTTCTTCCTAGGGGGTGGTTGGAGCGTCCTGCAGGGCCTGTGGGGACGTAGAACCAGGCACACCGGCCTGGGGGGATGGGGAGTTCTTCCTAGGGGGTGGTTGGAGCGTCCTGCAGGGCCTGTGGGGACGTAGAACGAGGCACACCGGCCTGGGGGGATGGGGAGTCCAGCCCAGGGGGTGGTCGGAGTTTCCTGCAGGGTCTGCGGGGATGGACAACCGGGCCCACCGGCCTGGGGGGATGGGGAGTCCTGCCCAGGGGGTGGTCGGAGCGTCCTGCAGGGCCTGTGGGGATGAAGAACCGGGCACACCGGCCTGGAGGGATGGGGAGTTCTTCCTAGGGGGTGGTTGGAGCGTCCTGCAGGGCCTGTGGGGACGTAGAACCAGGCACACCGGCCTGGGGGGATGGGGAGTCCAGCCCAGGGGGTGGTCGGAGTTTCCTGCAGGGTCTGCGGGGATGGACAACCGGGCACACCGGCCTGGGGGGATGGGGAGTCCTGCCCAGGGGGTGGTCGGAGTGTCCTGCAGGGCCTGTGGGGACGTAGAACCGGGCACACCGGCCTGGGGGGATGGGGAGTCCTGCCCAGGGGGTGGTCGGAGCGTCCTGCAGGGCCTGTGGGAACGTAGAACCGGGCACACCGGCCTGGGGGGATGGGGAGTCCAGCCCAGGGGGTGGTGGGAGTTTCCTGCAGGGCCTGCGGGGATGGACAACCGGGCGCACCGGCCCGGGGGGATGGGGAGTCCCGCCCAGGGGGCGGTCGGAGCGTCCTGCAGGGCCTGTGGGGACGTAGAACCGGGCACACCGGCCTGGGGGGATGGGGAGTCCTGCCCAGGGGGTGGTCGGAGTTTCCTGCAGGGCCTGCGGGGAGGGACAACCGGGCGCACCGGCCTGGGTGGATGGGGAGTCCAGCCCAGGGGGTGGTCGGAGCGTCCTGCAGGGCCTGTGGGGACGTAGAACCGGGCACACCGGCCTGGGGGGATGGGGAGTCCTGCCCAGGGGGTGGTTGGAGCGTCCTGCAGGGCCTGTGGGGACGTAGAACCGGGCACATCCGCCTGGGGGGACGGGGAGTCCTGCCCAGGGGGTGGTCGGAGTGCATCGGTGGGCCTGTGGGGAGGTAGATTCGGGCACACCGGCCTTGGGGGACGGGGAGTTGTGCCCAGGGGGTGGTCGGAGCGTCCTGCAGGGCCTGTGGGGACGTAGAACCGGGCACACCGGCCTGGGGGGATGGGGAGTCCAGCCCAGGGGGTGGTCGGAGTTTCCTGCAGGGCCTGCGGGGATGGACAGCCGGGCCCTCCGGCCTGGGGGGATGGGGAGTCCTGCCCCAGGGGGTGGTCGGAGTGTCCTGCAGGGCCTGTGGGGAGGTAGAACCGGGCACACCGGCCTGGGGGGATGGGGAGTCCTGCCCAGGGGGTGGTCGGAGTTTCCTGCAGGGCCTGTGGGGACATAGAACCGGGCACACCGGCCTGGGGGGATGGGGAGTCCAGCCCAGGGGGTGGTCGGAGTTTCCTGCAGCGCCTGCGGGGATGGACGACCGGGCCCACCGGCCTGGGGGGATGGGGAGTCCTGCCCAAGGGGTGGTCGGAGCGTCCTGCAGGGCCTGTGGGGATGTAGAACCGGGCACACCGGCCTGGGGGGATGGGGAGTCCAGCCCAGGGGGTGGTCGGAGTTTCCTGCAGGGCCTGCGGGGATGGACAACCGGGCCCACCGGCCTGGGGGGACGGGGAGTCCTGCCCAGGGGGTGGTCGGAGCGTCCTGCAGGGCCTGTGGGGACGTAGAACCAGGCACACCGGCCTGGGGGGATGGGGAGTCCCGCCCAGGGGGTGGTAGGAGTTTCCTGCTGGGCCTGCGGGGATGGACGACCGGGCCCACCGGCCTGGGGGGACGGGGAGTCCTGCCCAGGGGGTGGTCGGAGCGTCCTGCAGGGCCTGTGGGGGCTTAGAACCGGGCACACCGGCCTGGGGGGACGGGGAGTCCAGCCCAGCGGGTGGCCGGAGTTTCCCGCAGGGCCTGCGGGGATGGACAACCGGGCCCACCGGCCTGGGGGGATGGGGAGTCCTGCCCAGGGGGTGGTCGGAGCGTCCTGCAGGGCCTGTGGGGACGTAGAACCGGGCACACCGGCCCGGGTGGATGGGGAGTCCTGCCCAGGGGGTGGTCGGAGCGTCCTGCAGGGCCTGTGGGGACGTAGAACCGGGCACACCGGCCTGGGGGGATGGGGAGTCCAGCCCAGGGGGTGGTGGGAGTTTCCTGCAGGGCCTGCGGGGATGGACAGCCGGGCCCACCGGCCTGGGGGGATGGGGAGTCCTGCCCAGGGGGTGGTCGGAGCGCCCTGCAGGGCCTGCGGGGATGGACAACCGGGCCCACCGGCCTGGGGGGATGGGGAGTCCTGCCCAGGGGGTGGTCGGAGTGTCCTGCAGGTCCTGTGGGGACGTAGAACCGGGCACACCGGCCTGGGGGGATGGGGAGTTCTTCCCAGGGGGTGGTCGGAGTTTCCTGCAGGGCCTGTGGGAACGTAGAACCGGGCACACCGGCCTGGGGGGATGGGGAGTCCAGCCCAGGGGGTGGTGGGAGTTTCCTGCAGGGCCTGCGGGGATGGACAACCGGGCGCACCGGCCCGGGGGGATGGGGAGTCCCGCCCAGGGGGCGGTCGGAGCGTCCTGCAGGGCCTGTGGGGACGTAGAACTGGGCACACCGGCCTGGGGGGATGGGGAGTCCTGCCCAGGGGGTGGTCGGAGTTTCCTGCAGGGCCTGCGGGGAGGGACAACCGGGCGCACCAGCCTGGGGGGATGGGGAGTCCTGCCCAGGGGGTGGTCGGAGCGTCCTGCAGGGCCTGTGGGGACGTAGAACCGGGCACACCGGCCTGGGGGGATGGGGAGTCCTGCCCAGGGGGTGGTCGGAGCGTCCTGCAGGGCTTGTGGGGACGTAGAACCGGGCACATCCGCCTGGGGGGACGGGGAGTCCTGCCCAGGGGGTGGTCGGAGTGCATCGCTGGGCCTGTGGGGAGGTAGATTCGGGCACACCGGCCTTGGGGGACGGGGAGTCCTGCCCAGGGGGTGGTCGGAGCGTCCTGCAGGGCCTGTGGGGACGTAGAACCGGGCACACCGGCCTGGGGGGATGGGGAGTCCAGCCCAGGGGGTGGTCGGAGTTTCCTGCAGGGCCTGCGGGGATGGACAGCCGGGCCCTCCGGCCTGGGGGGATGGGGAGTCCTGCCCAGGGGGTGGTCGGAGTGTCCTGCAGGGCCTGTGGGGAGGTAGAACCGGGCACACCGGCCTGGGGGGACGGGGAGTCCTGCCCAGGGGGTGGTCGGAGTTTCCTGCAGGGCCTGTGGGGACGTAGAACCGGGCACACCGGCCTGGGGGGATGGGGAGTCCTGCCCAGGGGGTGGTCGGAGTTTCCTGCAGGGCCTGCGGGGATGGACGACCGGGCCCACCGGCCTGGGGGGATGGGGAGTCCTGCCCAAGGGGGTGGTCGGAGCGTCCTGCAGGGCCTGTGGGGACGTAGAACCGGGCACACCGGCCTGGGGGGATGGGGAGTCCAGCCCAGGGGGTGGTCGGAGTTTCCTGCAGGGCCTGCGGGGATGGACAACAAGGCGCACCGGCCTGGGGGGACGGGGAGTCCTGCCCAGGGGGTGGTTGGAGCGTCCTGCAGGGCCTGTGGGGACGTAGAACCGGGCCCACCGGCCTGGGGGGACGGGGAGTCCTGCCCAGGGGGTGGTCGGAGCGTCCTGCAGGGCCTGTGGGGGCGTAGAACCGGGCACACCGGCCTGGGGGGATGGGGAGTCCCGCCCAGGGGGTGGTAGGAGTTTCCTGCTGGGCCTGCGGGGATGGACAACCGGGCCCACCGGCCTGGGGGGACGGGGAGTCCTGCCCAGGGGGTGGTCGGAGCGTCCTGCAGGGCCTGTGGGGGCTCAGAACCGGGCACACCGGCCTGGGGGGACGGGGAGTCCAGCCCAGCGGGTGGCCGGAGTTTCCCGCAGGGCCTGCGGGGATGGACAACCGGGCCCACCGGCCTGGGGGGATGGGGAGTCCTGCCCAGGGGGTGGTCGGAGCGTCCTGCAGGGCCTGTGGGGACGTAGAACCGGGCACACCGGCTTGGGTGGATGGGGAGTCCTGCCCAGGGGGTGGTCGGAGCGTCCTGCAGGGCCTGTGGGGACGTAGAACCGGGCACACCGGCCTGGGGGGATGGGGAGTCCAGCCCAGGGGGTGGTGGGAGTTTCCTGCAGGGCCTGCGGGGATGGACAGCCGGGCCCACCGGCCTGGGGGGACAGGGAGTCCTGCCCAGGGGGTGGTCGGAGTGTCCTGCAGGGCCTGTGGGGACGTAGAACCGGGCACACCGGCCTGGGGGGATGGGGAGTCCAGCCCAGGGGGTGGTCGGAGCGCCGTGCAGGGACTGCGGGGATGGACAACCGGGCCCACCGGCCTGGGGGGATGGGGAGTCCTGCCCAGGGGGTGGTCGGAGTGTCCTGCAGGGCCTGTGGGGACGTAGAACCGGGCACACCGGCCTGGGGGGACGGGGAGTCCTGCCCAGGGGGTGGTCGGAGTGTCGTGCCGGGCCTGTGGGGACGTAGAACCGGGCACACCGGCCTGGGGGGATGGGGGGTCCAGCCCAGGGGGTGGTCGGAGTTTCCTGCAGGGCGTGCGGGGACGGACAACTGGGCCCACCGGCCTGAGGGGATGGGGAGTTCTGCCCAGGGTGTGGTCGGAGTGTCCTGCAGGGCCTGTGGGGACGTAGAACCGGGCACACCGGCCTGGGGGGACGGGGAGTCCAGCCCAGGGGGTGGTCGGAGTGTCTTGCTGGGCCTGTGGGGATGTAGATTCGGGCACACCGCCCCGGGGGGACGGGGAGTCCTGCCCAGGGGGTGGTCGGAGTTTCCTGCAGGGCCTCTGGGGACGTAGAACCGGGCACACCGGCCTGGGGGGATGGGGAGTCCTGCCCAAGGGGGTGGTGGGAGTTTCCTGCAGGGCCTGCGGGGATGGACAACCGGGTACACCAGCCTGGGGGGAAGGGGAGTCCTGCCCAGGGGGTGGTCGGAGTGTCCTGCAGGGCCTGTGGGGACGTAGAACCGGGCACACCGGCTTGGGGGGATGGGGAGTCCAGCCCAGGGGGTGGTTGGAGTTTCCTGCAGGGCCTGTGGGGACGTAGAACCGGGCACACCGGCCTGGGGGGATGGGGAGTCCAGCCCAAGGGGGTGGTGGGAGTTTCCTGCAGGGCCTGCGGGGATGGACAACCGGGCACACCGCCCTGAGGGGATGGGGAGTCCTGCCCAGGGGGTGGTCGGAGTGTCCTGCAGGGCCTGTGGGGACGTAGAACCGGGCACACCGGCCTGGGGGGACGGGGAGTCCTGCCCAGGGGGTGGTCGGAGTGTCGTGCCGGGCCTGTGGGGACGTAGAACCGGGCACACCGGCCTGGGGGGATGGGGAGTCCAGCCCAGGGGGTGGTCGGAATTTCTTGCAGGGCCTGCGGGGATGGACAACTGGGCCCACCGGCCTGAGGGGATGGGGAGTCCTGCCCAGGGGGTGGTCGGAGTGTCGTGCAGGGCCTGTGGGGACGTAGAACCGGGCACACCGGCCTGGGGGGACGGGGAGTCCAGCCCAGGGGTAGGTCGGAGTTTTCTGCAGGGCCTGCGGGGATGGACAACCGGGCCCACCGGCCTTGGGGGATGGGGAGTCCTGCCCAGGGGGTGGTCGGAGCGTCCTGCAGGGCCCGTGGGGACGTAGAACCGGGCACACCGGCCTGGGGGGATGCAGAGTCCTGCCCAGGGGGTGGTCGGAGCCTCCTGCCAGGCCAATGGGGGGCCATCTTCCTCAGAGAACCGGGCGCACCGGCCTGGGGGGGACGGGGAGTCCAGCCCAAGGGGTGTTCGGAGCCTCGTGCCAGGTCTACGGGGGGCCACCTTCTTCAGAGAACCGGGCGCACCGGCCTGGGGGGCACGGGGAGTCCAGCCCAGGGGGTGTTCGGAGCCTCCTGCCAGGGCCAATGGGGGGCCAACATCTTCGGAGAACCGGGCGCACCGGCCTGGGGGGGACGGGGAGTCCAGCCCAGGGGGTGTTCGGAGCCTCCTGCCAGGCCTACGGGGGGCCATCTTCTTCAGAGAACCAGGCGCACCGGCCCGGGGGGGACGGGGAGTCCTGCCCAGGGGGTGTTCGGAGTCTCCTGCTAGGCCAATGGGGGGCCATCTTCTGCAGACAACCGGGCGCACCGGCCTGGGGGGGACGGGGAGTCCTGCCCAGGGGGTGTTCGGAGCCTCCTGCGGGGCAATGGGGGGCCATCTTCTTCAGAGAACCGGGCGCACCGGCCTGGGGGGGACGGGGAGTCCTGCCCAGGGGGTGTTCGGAGTCTCCTACAAGGCCAGTGGGGGGCCATCTTCTTCAGAGAACCGGGCGCACCGGCCCGGGGGGGGCGGGGAGTCCTGCCCAGGGGGTGTTCGGAGTCTCCTGCCAGGCCAATGGGGGGCCATCTTCTTCAGAGAACCGGGCGCACCGGCCCGGGGGGGACGGGGAGTCCTGCCCAGGGGGTGTTCGGAGTCTCCTGCAAGGCCAGTGGGGGGCCATCTTCTTCAGAGAACCGGGCGCACCGGCCTGGGGGGGACGGGGAGTCCTACCCAGGGGGTGTTCGGAGTCTCCTGCGGGGCAATGGGGGGCCATCTTCTTCAGAGAACCGGGCGCACCGGCCTGGGGGGGACGGGGAGTCCTGCCCAGGGGGTGTTCGGAGTCTCCTGCAAGGCCAGTGGGGGGCCATCTTCTTCAGAGAACCGGGCGCACCGGCCCGGGGGGGACGGGGAGTCCTGCCCAGGGGGTGTTCGGAGTCTCCTGCCAGGCCAATGGGGGGCCATCTTCTTCGGAGAACCGGGCGCACCGGCCTGGGGGGGACGGGAAGCCCAGCCCAGGGGGTGTTCGGAGCCTTCGGCAGGACCCGTGGGTACTCCCTCCTACCTCTTAGCAGCAGCAGGCAAGTAAGCAGGCAGTACCGGGGGTCATAACCCCGGGGTAACAGTATCTGGGACTCAACGTGAGTCCTCTTAACCAGGAACAACCCCAAACACCGCCGGGGCTTAACTCCCGAACGTAACGGTGTTTGGGGCCCCCGTGGGCCTTATGAGCCCACGGAGTGTACTGAGGCGTGGCTACCAGCACTTAAAGTCTGGCCTGCCATACCCATTGCTGGGCTCGCCTCAGTACGGCCGGTCGGGTTCGGCTCTGGGGGCTGCGCACTAAACTGGCACCGGGGGAGGGCCATTTACCCGGTTAAGCATTATTTACGGCGGTAGGCACTATTTATTACATTAGGTAGTTACTCAGCGCAATTGGTTACCCCGCAGACATGCCCCTTCCAGTGGTGCGCTCACCTTTGGGGCTGCCTTTGGGGGATCGGGGGCTGTTACCCCTCCCGGACGCCCTCTCTGGTGTTGGCGCCGGGGTGGTGGCCGGGGGGCCTTATACCTTACCTCAAAGGATGATGGATACCCTTACCGGGGCGTCCAGCCGGACGGGTGCCCAGGGGGGGCATTCATATTCTTGTTATCTTCATACACATACACTTCACATAGGCCAGCTGTCAGTTGGAAAAGACAACTCCACAGGGGCGCCACTGGCCCTTCTCTGCAAACTCTCTGAGAAAGCGTTCTGAGTATCATCAGTTAAGACCCTGGCACCGCGCCTCTGCTAGGGCGGGGGCCCCTCACATGCACCCTCCGGGGCCCTTTCCACCTGCACACCTGGACGCTTGCCATGAAGACCCCGCATTGGAGCCTCCTCGGTGGCGCGCCCAGGCCCAGCTGTTCACGCGGCCGGCCGCCGATGCGGGGCCCTGGAGGCGCGCCGCACGGGCGCTGCCAGCCTGTGAGAGGGGCAAGGGCAGGAGAAGGGGGCGGGGGGGGGGGGGGCAGTGGGCAGGGGAGGCGGCACGGAGTGGCTGCGGGAGGCACTGCATGGGGGGCACTGAGAGCTGCATGGGGGTGTGTGGGATGGAGTTGGGGCAGAGGGCCCTGTGGGTGGGGCAAAGGCGTTGAGGGGAGATGGAGGGGGAGGCTGTACCAGCCGTCCTCTCTAGGGATCGCTGGTCCGTTCCCGGGGCCCTGGCGGCCGGTACTAGGGGGCCGCGGGGTCCCTGGGGATGGCGCTTGGCACTGGGACGTGCGCGCACCCGACACTGTTAGTACACCGCCTATTGGCAGTGCCCGGGCCCTGTCGTCCGGGGCTTCGCACCCGGCACCCAGCCCGTGGGTAGAGCTGGGGAGTACTCAGGGTGTGGTGTGGTGTGGTGTGGTGTGGTGTGGTGTGGTGTGGTGTGGTGTGGTGTGGTGTGGTGTGGTGTGGTGTGGTGTGGTGTGGTGTGGTGTGGTGTGGTGTGGTGTGGTGTGGTGTGGTGTGGTGTGGTGTGGTGTGGTGTGGTGTGGTGTGGTGTGGTGTGGTGTGGTGTGGTGTGGTGTGGTGTGGTGTGGTGTGGTGTGGTGTGGTGTGGTGTGGTGTGGTGTGGTGTGGTGTGGTGTGGTGTGGTGTGGTGTGGTACAGAGAGAGGCATAGGCCTTGGGCTTGAGGGCACGTTGTCCCCCCTGTCCCCTGTGCTTCCCTGATGGGTGGCATAGCAGGATGCCTGCTGCAGTGTAGTACAGCACACGACATCTGAAGTGCTTAATGTTGCCTGAGCACCACCAATCTCCAGCACGACTTTGCACACTGAAATGCACTGCCTCAATGCCCCCCAGCACAAGCTGTTGGCAAACCTCCCTTACGTCCGTCGTGCCTGAAAGTCAATCAGTCCTGCAACTACACTCCTGAGCTGGTGCCGCGGCAAGGGCGTGCAGGGCTCACCTGCAGGGACAGGAAACTCGTGGACGTGCCGGCGTTGCACCTTCACAACGTCATGCCGATGCACTTCAGCACTGCAAAAGAAACGAGACAGGGAATGAATGCACCTCAGGGCCCCTCTGTAGCTGTCTAGGCGTAGGCAGCACACGAGTGAAGGGGGTGCACGGGAGGCGGCGGGGGGGGGGGAGCAAGCAAAAAGTCAACCCTGGGCCAAAAGACGCACTGCTGAACCACCACCAAAACTAATTTCCACGGCTCAGGGGGGGGGGGGGGGGGGTGTAGGAACATCAGAATTGCTAGGCGGAGCAACATCAGCCCTGCTGAGTATGGCAACATCAGACATGCTTTGCAGCATCAGCCGTGCTGAGTATATCAGCATCATCCGTGCCAGGGATGGCAACATCGGCCGTGCTGGGTGTAGCAACATCATAGATGCTAGGCATAGCAAAATCAGCCATGCTGCCCCCCGGTGTGACATTCCGTCCGGTTGCTGTTTCTTTACGGGGCCCTGGACAGTCACCCGTTCTTCCCTGCGCGTGCTGCGTCGCCTCGCTGCATTCTGACGGCCGCTGCGGCCTCTGTTCCTGCTGGTCGTTTCCGCATTAGCAGAGCCCAGTAGTTGGTGCACTAGGGTTGTGCTGGTTGTTGCACCCCCCCCCCCCGGCATTGTTATTGACCAAGGGCCATGATTCTTACTCCTGGGTGCGGGGCATTGACATGCGCACAGGGGGGGGAGGGACGACTCGAACACTGGACTCGAAAAATCGCCAAATTTCTGTGCAGAAATTTTCTGGCCTGTGCACCAGCTTGAAGCATCGTTTGGATGTATTCTGTGTATCTCTTGCATCTTTGTGATGGTAGTAGAGCTCACCTTGGCCACTTTTTTTTACTTTTCGACATTCGTTTTTTCACCTGTGTGTACTTCTCAAACCGCGCTGTTTGCAAATGTGTTGCTACCATTGTGGGTTTTTGTGTCTGGGCATTGCACTGTGACCACCATGTGTCCTCAGGGCGTTGCATTTGTTCTCTGCACTCAGAAGCACACAAATGCACACAAAAAAAAATTGAACTGCTTTCAAAATGTTTCAGCAAACCACTGCAGGTGCCTGTTGACAACCACGCTTTTGCTTCACTCCTACAGGTGCCACGAAAGACCTTGCGACACTTGTACACATCAAGCACCACCCCTTCATCAGCAACATAGCCTTGTATGCCCATCTGCTGACACTACAGGGCCAAGAAAAAACGCAAAAATTGGACAGTTGTATTGTTAGTTTACACCCCGGGGGGGGGGGGGGGGATTCTTCTTTCCAGGGAGCCGTGGGGGGGCAACAACATGGTGGGGCCAATGACACGGGGAGGGGGTAGGGGGAGCAACATCAGCCGGGCTCGGTATAGCAACATCAGCCATTGGGCTGCCTCAAGCACAAGGTTGTTGGGAGCAGAAGCAACTCTTCAGGGCCATGACCCAGACCGAGGTGTCGCACTGCAAGTGACTCGCAGACATGTCATCTCATGCCCTTGACCACAAAATTGTGGTTGGAGACTCCACCATCACAAGAGATTGCCAACAGGCTTCGACAGGGCCGCGCAAACCCAAGGGGGGGCAACCAAAGTCCCCGCACCATATGCGCACCCTGTCACCGTACCCGCTTTCAGCCGAAGGAGCCTGGCCAAAGGGACATACCAGGGGTCAGTGACCGTTTCATCGTTGATGGTGGCCAGGCCCTCCATGACCTTCGGCCTCCAGTACGCCTCGTCGTCGTGGTACAGGGTGCAGGGGTTGGGCCCCCGCAGCCCCTGCACTATGAAGTCCAGCAGCTTCTGGGACTCCACAACGCAAAGCTTACTGAAGGTGCCGAAGTATGGGGCGCAGTACCTGCAGCCGCCCGCCTCAAAATACGCAGGCTCTGACATGGCATTGAGAAGCTGCAAGAGGCAACATGGACCGGGGGGCCATTGGAGCAGGCGGCCACCGCCCCACGGCCCTCGTGTCCAAGGTGTGGGGCAAAAGCATGGTCAGACGGGTGCCAATGGTCAGACAAGCCCGCCCTTGTGCACGGACCAGTGTACAAAATAGAGCACACCCCAAACATGCGTAAGTCTCGGTCCCTTTTGCGCAGGCACAGTCGAAGTCAGGGAACACAACGGTCAGGCAAAGCCGCTCGTCCAGACAGTGCAGCTGCATTGGCAGACAATCGCATACAAATGGGAGTGGGTTGCAGTCTCAAGAAGAAGTTGTTGTGGGCAGAAGGAGTTGGTCTGTTTACAACGCCGCTGTCTGACCGCAGTTTTTCTCAGAAGAGTTTCTCGGGGTCCGGAATGCAAGATGACATGTATGTGAGCCGGCGTAGTCAGAAAGGGGGGGCTGGTCATGCCCGAGGACGGTTCCAGCCGCGCTTGCACAATGGGGTATGGGGGATGGGGGCACATTATCAAAGGAGCAGACTGCTTTCAGAGAACCCAATGCAGACCCCTTTGGATTGCACTTGTTTGAGGCAGGGGTTTCATATGAATTCCATGGATTCCGTTTGAAGGCAGTTGCAGGTAGCATGCGGCGCGGATGGTTCTCGTACTCTGATACGACACACAGTGGCACGGACCGTGGCTTTGGTGCATGCATGGCCTCGGCGCCCACACGTTTGTTTTCGCGGCGGGAGGTGGGGGTGCAAACCACCCCTGATGCGCATTACTGGGCTCCTTTGAGAGCAGGGGCACCAAGAAAAGCGGACCAGCAAATTGCATGCATCACCATCCTGCCCTCTATTCCTCAGCCATGCGGTTGTTTCCGGATGAATTCCTCTGCTGACAACTGGGCTGATACTGAGCAGTGCGGATATGGCCAAACTGTTGCTAGGCGATCAGTCTGGTTGCACAGCTGCATAAGCAGGTTGTGCCACTAAACAGGCTGCAAACGGCAATTTCGGGGGTCTGGTCCTCGCTACACGGGCCTACCAGCTGCGACATGGGTCCCTATGGGTGTTAAAGTACTGGTATTGACACCCAACGATGACCCCAACCCATCCCACAGCTGGCAAAAGGTTGTCCGAAGTCAAAAATTCAGCCTCAGTACTTGAGATGATTGCAAACTGGCACATGACATTGCTGGCTTGCCATGCATTTGCATGCCGTCTTCGTTCAAGCCCATGGATCTTTAGGGCCTGCATTTTTTCGTGTGGTGCCTACTTTTGATTCGACACCATGTGTAGGGGTGGCATGCGACCATGCACTTCTATCAAAAATGTTTTCAGCAATCGCCGTACAGTCTCGTCTGTGTCCGGGCTGGCATATGTACAGGAGTCGTACCATGACAGTCAGACCATGCAGCCTAAAGGCTGCTTCGAATAGATGGGGGGGGGGGGTCTGTTGGACCAGGGTGGTCCGGCAACAAATTGCAACTGAATACAATACAATACAATACATTACATACTATTCGAAAACTTTTATTTGCTCGCACCGCTCGCAAACACAAGTTTTCAGCAATCGCCGTACAGTCTCGTCTGTGTCCGGGCTGGCATAACTCATGTTTTTACTGTGTAACCTACTTGTCACAGGTCACGGCCGTCCTTCAGGAAGCTGTCAACAACAACCACAGGCATTGGCAGGCTACATTTCACACAGGGACACTGTCAACCCCGATACTTGGCTTGCCCTACAAACAGTGGTGAAAAGGGGGACTGTAGTAGGGAAACATACACACGCCAAGCCTGCAGGTCCACCTGTATTGCCGCATCATACTTCCACCACCGCGATGGCGGATCTGCAGGGTTTAGGGTACTGGGTACCCAATAACAAGCAACTTGCAACCCTGACCAACGCAAAACATGATGCAGCTGCCTAAGCAGGCGCTGCTGTGCCTGGCATTTGTATGTCGCCTTCCCGGAGATCACGGATGCTATAGCGGCTTGATTATCAATAATCAAATTCAGTGTGGTGTGACCTTGATAAGCCGCTACTTTAATGGCATGGATAACGCCGGCCAATTCGGCCGCCTGCTGCATATGGACCCAGGGCGGGTGGTGCACTGTTTTGGGCCGCAGATAGGGGCTCCAGATCGCACTCCAGTAACCAGAGTGTGTTCCGGCCGCATCAACAAACCAGGTGGGCCCGGACGGAACAGCCCGTGGGGCCGTCCACGGCACAAGGGCCGCTGCCACTGCCTCAGCTAATGCCCGCAGGACCAGCGTGGGAGTGCACTTAGAGGTATCGGGCCCTTGATGGAGCCAAGCGTACGGGCCGGCGAGAAAGGGGGCTGCTCCCCGACCAGGTCGTAGCGCCCACTGCAATTTACCTAGCAACCGGTGGAGGTGCTTGTGACGGTACCCACTGGTAGCTAAGGTAAGCCACAACATGATGATGCCAATTATGTACACTGGGTCTAATGACACTCACCCCTCCGCCCCATCGAACTGTTTGCCCATCCACGTGACGTGATGTGAGGGCTCCAGCTCGGATTTGGCACTGACCACCCAGTTGTTTTGTGTAAAGTGTTGTACGAGGTGCTGGGTTTGGGCGCGCACGCGATGCAACTGGGGGCCCAGGATTAGGATATCGTCCATATACTGGACGACAATCGTATCATCGGGGTACAAGCGCTGTATATACATGGCGAGCAACTTCTGTGCGATGACAAGACTAGCTCGCCACCCAAACAGGAGCCCAGGAAAGGAAAACACTTGTCCCCTGACTCCTATTCTAACTGTGTGTCGATACTCAGGCGGTACTTTACAAGACCAAAACATATTACTAATGTCGAGTTTGGTGAAATACAGGGGTGTGCCACGTAACAAGGACAGGGTGATCGTGTGTGTCAATTCATCCAACTGAGGCAACTTAAACGGTGGCGGAGGGAGACAGTGATCATTGACCCGGATCATATTCACAATCAGTGCACACTTCTGCACTGATTTGGGCTTCAGGTAAGCTTTGGCATTGGAGGCCGCAGAATCACGTGCCGACGAGGGCGGTGGGACGGCGGCCGCACAAGCGCGTTCCAACTGGAGGGGTGCCCGGATAGGGGCGGCAGGCGGTTTGACGAAGGTATCTTTGGGCCACAGTTGGGGTATGGGAACGAGGCGCCAGTCCATGTCGCGCACTGGGCTGTTGGTGGTCGCAACAGGGAACGGCAATTGTAGTTTGTCGGGCAGTCGCTAGGCAGGGGGGGCATTGGAGTACCGTCGGGGCTGGATTTGGGAATGCCAGCGTCCCCAGCGCTGTAACGAGACCATGGAACCTCCTAAGAGGATAAAGAGGGCTGCCCCAAGTTTCTTCCACCCATGCCACAACGCTGCGGGCAGTAGTTCATAACGCAGGAGGTCCTGGAGGGCACGTTGGAGCTCACTGGTGCCTCCCGGAAGTACGGGGCTGTCCCAGGGGACCTCAGGCCGCTTGCATGCCAGGATGTAGGCTCTCCAGGTGTCCAAGAAGTCGCTGAGGGGGTAACTGACAAGGTGTTTGTTGACCTTATGGTCGAAGAACGTGACCCACCCTGGTACGCGCAACCAGTGCCATTGGAGGGCTGCTGCGTCTTGCACACGCCAGAGATAGACCACGGAGCACAAGATGAGGAAGAAAACCCGGGCCCAGCCCCAATACATTCGGAGTCGTCCAACGGCTTCCAGATGTTGCACTGTGGCCCGAGGCTTGGGAATGGTATAGCGCCCAGTGTATTTAACGATGGCTGCCAGGGTGAGGGTATGGGTATCGGTGATAACGCGGGGGACAAGGGAGAGGCGCTGACACATGAGGACCGCAGACACGAGGGCTTTGGCAGCGGATGGGGAGCGGCGGTTGGCCGCGAGGTGGAGGAGGCGGAGGGAGAGGGCATCCGGGAGGGGCATGTCAGGGGGGGCATACTTGAGGACCTGCCGCAGCGCACTGAGATAGGTACGAACGGTGCCAGGTTCCCACTTGCGAAGCATGGTGGCGGAGGCAGAGTGCCCAAATGGGGCTTCGGCCGCCTGTGACACCGCGTGGAGTACCGCGACCAAGTCCTGCACAACGGGGAGGCTCGTGGGGGGGCTTGGGGGGGGTCTTTGCACTGCGCGCGCACTGCGCGCTACTTTTAGACTATGTTCCCCCCGAAGAGCCCCCAAGCACACCCCTTGGAAACGCCCTTAGAATTAGGTGACCCAAACTGCCCCAGCTCAAGAAAGTTGCAAACTACCTTCCCTTCATATAACACACATCATGCACAACTGGAAAAGCCATGAACAGCGCATGGGCAGGGGCCAACGGACAAATCCAAACGATGTTGCCCAAGCTGTCAATGGCAACCATAACTTTGTATACGCACCCGGCGTATTTAGGATTAAACAAGACATCGCAAAGGATGCCTCCTATGGATGCAATGGGCATGCTATCCACGTAGTGCGTCACGAAATATGGAAAGTGTGGGACGTGGTTCCACTCCGACAATCTTTCCGCCCATCGAATTTCAGCGACAACACCATTCAAGTAAGAACGAACACGATGCACACTTGCCCACCAAGCCTCCTTAGAGCACCCTGTTGCTCCAGAGAGGAGATGAGCACACCCAAAAGAGGGCGGAAATGCTACATCACCCCTGCATTCTTGGGGATCCCCAACAAAGGGGGACAAAATCAGAACCCAAAACCTCCGCTACGGGTCACCATGATGCCCCTAGGGGCCCCTAGTATCTCAAAGTATGGGTCTCTAGTACGGCTAGACGCCCAAATAGTTGCACTGCGCGCGCACTGCGCTTGAGGCGCCCCCTTGGGGTGGGTTCTGGGGTAGCAGGGGTGCGTAGTGCGGCCGGTAGTCATTGGGCCAGGCCCGACCCACCGGGGGCAGCTCCTTGAAACTCAGCGACCATGGTTTCGAACACGGCATCATCCCAGGCGTCGACTTTGTCGGCTGTGGTAACAGGGCTTTGGCGGACAACACGTCCGGAGCATGTAGAGGTAGGCTGATGACTCCACTGACGCTGTCCACATTTAGAACAGGGCCCAGGGGGCGGCTCACTGGTGTCCCACTCAACCCCTTGGGCACTGACCTAGTACTCCTTGCCGTCACGGCTCAAAAGATAGCCTTGCCTCACTGCCAAAGGGCAATCAGCCGCCCAGTGCCCAGTCTTGCCGCACTTGAAGCATCTGCCGGGCCTCGGCAAGGTCGACCAGTCGTGGCCGGCACGTCCGCTGCGGCATGGGCCGTAGTATGCGGGGGAATGACCTCCACGGAACCGTGGGAACCCGACGCAGGGGTAGGCTGACCGCGAGGCTTAGCAGGCTTGGAGGACTTCTTGGCAGCAAGCTTCATGTGCAGAAGGCACCACACCTTTTGGATGAACACATCCTGGGTCCAGTCAGTCGCATTCAAGGGCACCTGCTGCAAACCTTGGTGCGCAGAGGCCAACGTATTCATCCACTGGCAGCGCTGCTGGGTGGCCGCAAGGTCATTGACACTCTGGGCAGTCAACGGCGGCGGTCGAGGCACACGCACTTTCTGCAGCTCGTCGTCTTTGCGCTGGAGGGCTGCGGTGAGCTCATTAATACGGCGCTCCTGAGCTCGGGCAGCCGTTGAAGACTCAATAGCAGCAGGCGGCGCATCAAGGAAGGTGCCATCCCATAGGTCGACACGCAGGGCTTTACGGCCGCAGTAGGCACCCAGGATGGTAACAAACTCCGGCATGTCAACCCCCATCATACCACAAGCATCAGCAAATTTGATGAGTTGATCATCGGTGATGCCAGCTTCGGCAATAGCTTCCCATTGCGTCACCATCCAGTGGTCAATCTCCTCAACGTGAGATCCAGAGCGCGCAAGCGCCGGGTAGGCAGTGTGGCTCCAGCGGGCAAACGCTTGACGCGCTTGGTGTGCCGCAGGTGACTGAAGGAAGATCGGGGCTACCGGGTTAGGGGGCGGTACCTGGGTAGCTGTTTGGACACTGTCCATGGGCAAGTCACCCGCAGTGTCTGGTTGAATTTATGACATCAGCCTGTTGGACCAGGGTGGTCCGGCAACAAATTGCAACTGAATACAATACAATACAATACATTACATACTATTCGAAAACTTTTATTTGCTCGCACCGCTCGCAAACACAAGATCACGTGAGATGACCAAAAAAGCTCCCACGCAAGACATATTGATTGTTCTATGCCGCACGCTTGTGGGCAGATTCAATGGATGCCTTTGGTGTATTTGAACTGACCACATTTGTGGCGTAGGGTGAAACTCTGTGCTATCTGTCGAACCCCCTCTATCCTTGCATGGTGTTGGTCCTCAATCCACATGGACCGCTGCAATGTACCCACCCTTTGTGCTCATTGTTCGGCTTCTTATGGCTATTCGCTCGTCAATCACACGGCAATTTGAGGAGGTGATGCCCTCGTAAGGGGCACAACAACATCCAAACTGCGCTTCACCTGCTTGCAATGGGTAAGATTCTTCAGGGAGCGGATCAGACAGCGAAAGGACTGGAAGGACCGATCATTGGGCACCGAACGGGGAATTATTGTTGGCAGCCTTCTTCTAATGCCCCCTCCCCCCGAAAGCGGAGGGTACCGGAGTATTCTTGTATCAGCAGATGAGAACTACCAACAGCTATCAGAACCTGCATATGGCATGTAAGCAGACACGAGGCATACTGAATTGTGGGCATCATTGTAAACGCGGGTGTCAGAATAAAGAATTGCCCTTGTCTCTGATTTTATGTATAATTCTATGAATGACTCTAGTGGGGACAAGGCAAGGCCCAATCCTTGCAATCAAGTGGTTAACAAGGGTTAGAGGGCCCTCTCACAAGCCTGCGGGTCTGGGAACAAATGATTGGGGAGCTTGATGTACTGGACCGGCATGGCACCAGTTGGGAGGTAATAAGGTTGCAAACTTGCTGCTCTTGAGGGCATCTATGTAGAACTGCTTTGCGCAGTCTGCTTCTGCACCCCATGTCTAAACGGGACCAGGTGCACACCGCTTGCGCAGTGCCCATGATCGGGGTGACTTTACCAGAAACAACCTGAAACCACCTAACCACTCTAAGTCCACCATGAAGCATCTCACGAAGTCTGTTGCTTGCCATTGAGGATCTTTTCAGACTGGTTTCCACGAGGATGCCCCTAGGCAACGTAATTCTTTGCGACCTGGGTGTAGCTTTGACCAGGGAGCAGCACGCACACCATGTTCTGCCCAAAGCACAGGTGTCGAACCTGCTTTAGAGACATTCACTCTTTTGGAGAAACAGGAAACTCCTTTTTTAGGTGCCAAAATGTCAGCAGACAGTCATCAGGCCACCCCTGGGACCAGCCAATCCTCCAGAGCATGGGCAACAACCAGCAGAGTCTGAGAGCTGACACTGTGCACATGTAGGCCAAAGGACGCAAGCGGATACCTGAGCCCGATGTCTACATGGCAGCAAACTGAGCGCAATGGAATTGAGAAAACCAGCATCTTGGCAAGAGAGGGTAGAGCAGGAATGGGTGGGATAGGAGTGGGATCACTGGAAGTAAGGACAAAAAAGAAATGAAGCAAAATGGCCCCAAAGACGACCGAAGGAACACACACCCATGGTGTCATTGAACAAGGAGTGACGTTGAGTGTGCCACAGTGCCTGTGCTTCTGGTCGGGGGGCATGCGCAGCGCATCATGCGCCCCCCAAAGGCGCTCTCTCAAGGTAAGCCAAGATCAGCTGTCAGTTTTGGCAGCGTCACAGGGTGGTGTGCTCCCTGCGCAAGCGCCCCCAACAATAGCTACACGGCGGAATGCAACACCCCAGATCTGGGACTACCAATGGTCTAAGGACTCCGCTCAGCTTTCCAAGTCATTCTGGTACTTCGATGAGTCGTTGGGCATGGCAAAAAAACAGACTGAATACTGCAGATAGCGGGACCAAGGGCCAGCCACTTCTCCTGACCCAGATTCTAAAAAACCCCACTTCTTCAGCGGGGCTTGTAAATATGGAACTGCTACATGCTCCATGTTTCCTTTCATCTTAACGATTGCTATCAAATTTTCTGATAAAATTTATCTGAACCAAAAAAAAGCGCCAGCCCCCCCCCTCCAGGTTGCATTGCGCCCGAACCACGTCACATGCTCCCCCTTGGAAAGGTGACAGGGTTACAAACACACAGCCTGCAACTACGCGTGAAAGCAACCCGGCACGTGCACGCTGGCAGCCACTCTTTGCTTGCACCCCTTAGACGTCGGCATATCCGGGAGCAACTGCCATGCACCAAGCCCGGCATCGTACTGCTCCACTGCACACCTTCTCTGTCTTGGAGGAGAGCTTCCTATCACCACAACAGAGTCTTCCACTACAACAGCAGCAGCATTGCAGTGAGGGACATGCAGCGGGGGCAATCTTTGCAGCGTCTGACTCTGTGGATGGTACGCATCTACATGACAGCTCGGGTATCGGGAATTGACATTGAACTCGCCCCCCACCTCGTGACCCCCAATAAACAGCAAACGGCCTTGGTACTCGACCACACAAGGGTCCAGACGAGTACCCCAATGGATTTCTGCCCAGGTGTTGTTGTCGGCATGGTACAAGTACAGGTAACCTCTGTCATCCAACATGGTGATCCTTCCTTGGAACACAAAGAGCCTGGGCTCATCCAAGAAAACTGGCAGGTCAATCCCGTCCCAGCGGCGAGCCTGCACATCCCATACGTATAAATGTTTTCTAAATGACCACTGAATCACTAAAACCCATACTTGGTCTCGGCACATCACAGCAGAGGTGATCTCCAGTGGTGCTTCTGGAAGGTCTGCCATGTGCTCCCATTGGCACGTCTTGTTTGGCTGCAGTATCCAGATACCGGACTTCAACACCATCAAAAATACAGGCCACTCCCGATCGGTGCATACACTGAATGCCACACACCTACTGGACCCTTTGATATGACAATCCGCTCGCCACTTGCGCCATGTCTGCATGTGCCGGTCAGATACATGATGTGTAACATGCCAACAGCATGCACCCGACTGGTACGTCTTACAATCCTTACAACGACATTCCTCAAGTCCTGTGACCAAGAGTCTCCGGCTGGGAATGAGCACGTCCAACCCGAAGTATCGCGCCTCACGATACAACGCCCGTCGGACATCTTCGGTGCTCGGAAACACCAGCGATTGCCCCCTCAAATACGCCAAAACACTCGCAAAATGCGCTGGGTCCCGGTCTATGAATGTGTACCCGTCGCACTGGGCCTCGCAGGCAAACTGGCCACTTCCAAGTGCCGACAGCAAATGCGGTCCATGCTGTTGCAACGTGCGGCCTGCGGTGTGGAAGTGCTGGCCTCCAATATCAAGGGTGTAGCAGTCCGACTGCAGTGTGTTGAGCAGTGCAACCTGTTCCTGAAGAGTCTCCCATTCCGCCCGCCTGGCTGCCACTCCCTGGGCCTTGGCTGACAAGTCTGCAATGAGATTGTTGAGCTGCTTCATGAAGCGAGAGTGATTCATGTCATTCATGGCCATAAGCAAGGGAGGCTTGGAAAACAATGCGTGTGGGCACAGTTGCAACCAGAGTGGTGCCAACTGGTATCAACAAATCTCAACAGGTCTCAAAAAGCAACAACAGTATCAACCGGTGTCAAAAAGTCTTAAAAGGTCTGAACAACTGCCAATGTCTCAACAAGTGTCAGCAAAGTGTCCATACGCGTCACCAAGTGCCAACAAGTGCCAACAAGTGCCAACAAGTCTCAACCAGTGTCAACAGGTGTCAGCAAGCGTCAATAAGCCATCGCAACAAGTGTCAACAAGTCTCAGCAGATGTCGGCAAGTCTCAGCACGTCTCAACAAGTCTCCAGTGTCAACATCTCAACCAGTCTCAATGGGCCTCAATGAGCATCAACAAGTGCCAATGTTTGTTGATGCTTGTTAGCCAATGGAATGCACAGACCCCCTTATGGCATTTCATCTTCTTTCATACTACAACTTTCCACAAGAAGAGAAAACCACTATTCAATCGCCGTTTGGGGTACATGTCCACAAAACTGGGACCAAAGAGGAGGCGCACATTGATCTATTGACATTATCAGTCTCCACAAAGGAAAAAATACAGCCCTGGCCCATGTGCAAAGTGTGGCACAACCATTCTACTGGCTGACTGGCGGGCTCCAAAGGCACGTAGGCATGCTGCGGGGCACGCAGCAAGGGAGTGCCTCCCAATGGGTACCCAAAGTGTAAATCTGTTGTTCTTGTCAACACAAGCACCAACGTTTTAATGTGAGTAATTACTACCATGGAAAAAATAATTCCCGTTGCATTTCAGTACTTGCAGAACAATTGTTTTACCGACATTCACATAAGGCTTTCAACTTGCAACATACACTGCTCAAGAATTCCGCTGGGCTGCAAGGGCTCTCTCCTCCAGAGGCTGCCACTCCCAATGTCCTTTTCCAGACCCACTCCACTCCTAATGCAAAGCAGCCATCATTGCCATCCCACTGCTGCTGCAACACTACTGCCTGCATGTGTGTGGTGGACCAATACCCGATTGAAGTCAGGCGGGGGGGGGGGGGGGGGTGAGGCTCTTCTTCTAACGGCAAGGCGGTGCCCTTTTCAATCAGTGATCTGCCTTGAAGGTCATGAACCGGGCTACAACAGTCATGGGCCAAGCTCATCAATGTTGCTTTCCTTCCTCCCAGACATGCCTTCCAACATGGCCGCCCAATCTGCCATCTGCCACCCAAACAAAACACCCATGATTCGAAAGGTCTGCTTCTGTATGATTGCTTGGATGACATGATGGGCCATACGTCAGTGGCATGTCAGGAGACAATCAAAAACAGGTATCGCTTACATTCAGGCTGCTGTGCAATGGTTGGGGTAGATGGATTGCAGCAGTTGGGATAGTTAGGTTGCTGAGTGAGTGTGTGGCTGGTTTGCTCATAGGGTGCTTGGTTGTGGGGACACCCAATCCGCGTTCGCCCATCTGATGTATTTGCATTCTGTACCCCATTGTGCCATGCACATGGGCAAAATTCTGCTCCATCTGATGGAAAATTTGACCCAGCACAACCGCACATCTTCTGCATGGGGCGCTCCCTCTCCAGCCCTGAAAATCAGGGGGACCGGCCAGCAGCTGGCACAGGAGGGCGCACCATACGTTGTAGCGCAATGTGCACAAATTCGGCTGTTTTGGACCCCCCCCCCAATCTCTTAGGCGTTGCGGCAAAAGGAACGAATCCTAGGGCCAACCACATTGACATACCGTGGGAGGAATAATTTCAGGTATTTTTTTGGGGGGGGGGCAAATGGGGGGGGGGGGGTACTACTCATTAGAAATGAAGGAAATTTTTGGTATAAGGCCCCTTGCTGTTGCTTCCCAGTGGATGGTGGCTGTGATTTCTGGGCGGGTTCAGGGCGGTTACTGTTATTTCCTGATGGGCTCTGGATGGTTGCTGTTATTTGAACATGCAACACTTTCCATGTGAACGTAGTCAGTCTTGAGGTGCTACAGAGAACACAGTGTCAGATGACACCGCATCTCATCTCTGTGTTGCGCATTCACAGTGCATGTAGCACACAGAAAACCCTCCCTTCAGCCCGTGTCTGGTGTACACATTTTGGCACATAGCATCCTTCAAATTGAGCGAAATATTTGGTACGAGGGAGGGCTTCGAAATTCATCCACATCAATTTTGTCCGCCTACAATTTTTTCCTCCGATAGCCGATGGTAGACGACATGCCTTGGGGTGTTTGTGTCCAACTCCGAGACGTTTGTTTTCCAGCTGTTGGCCCTTGCACTCTGCACTCTTTTGCTTGTGTCAAGCAGACAAGGCTTTCAGCTTTCTTCTGTGTGTTCCGCTCAGATCTGGAACTGGATGCTGCGTTCATTTGTCTACAGTTTGCACAAGAACTTGTGCTGCTGGCCTGTGAGGGTGTTTCAGGATACTGCACCGGGACCCACCCCCGAAAAACATCAAACACGCAACTGGCAGGCCAAACAGATGAGTATTTGAAACGCTGGAAGGCAATGGGATTTCCACTGGGTATTTACCCTCACGTGCCCGAGTCAATCACCACCCAGCCGCTGCTTGTCGCTGGTCTGCCACAAACAAATACCCCCCCCCCCCCCCTGTGTGTGACATTCCGTCTGGTTGATGTTCCTTTACGGGGCAGGGGACAGTCACCCGTTCTTCCCTTCGCATGTTGCGTCGGGTTGCTGCTTTCTGTCGGCCGCTGCTCTTGCTGGTGTCGTTTCCGCGTTCGCGGAGCCCAGTAGTTGGTGTATTGGGGCTGTGCTGAATGTGGCATGGTGTGCCGTTTGCGCGTCAGCGGCGCCCAATGGTTGGCATATGGAGGATGTACTGGTTGTTGGCGGGGTCGTTTGACTGTTTTTGCTGTCCATGCGCCTCTGTCCACAGGCCGTCCATAGCCTGCCTCGCTTTGTTTCCGCGTGTGTGAGGCCCAGGTGCCCTGCTCCTCCACGCATTGTCCCGGCCGTCCACCATATGTCCTTTTCCCCCTCACGGCTGGTCTGCCCCTGATGGGCTCCCGCTCCTGCTGCGCAAACAGCCCATCTGGGCTGCGGGAGACACCTCCCACCTGATGCCGGTTGAGCAGGGGTTGCCCTGGCACCCGGTAGCGACGAGGCTGGCTGGCCAGGCCATCCCCTTTATTGTCGCTGCCTCCCATGCGCACGCTCTCCCATCCCCTCCATTCTGGTTCCCTGTTCCCGCTGTTCTGGTTGCCTCTCCTGCCTTGCTGCGCCCCTCCTCCTTGTCTGCTGTGCTCGCCCTTATCCCTCCTGGTGTGGCTCCCGCGTTTTGTGTGTCTGTGTTGCTCCTCCCCCTGTCTTTTGGCGCTCCTGGGTGCCCCTGTTGCGCACCCACTCCTGTCCCGCCCGCCTGCCCCCCCCATACGAAGATTTCACATCTCCATACAACGTGGACTATCCCGTGCGCGGTTGGCTGGTCATGGCCCTGTTGCCACCCCCGTGGCGGGCACCTCCCGGCGCGCGGGGCGCAGCCCCCGCCCTTGTGGAGTACGTGGGCACCTTGCAGAGGGAGGGGGAGTGTTTGCTGATGGCTCGCTCGGCGTGCGCCGCATTGGGTGGTTGCCGCCGTGCTTGCACTTCCTAGTTCCCTTGTGTATTGTTGTGTGTCCTGTTGGGGCTCGTCTCACTGCCGTGTGGGGCGGCTCTGTGCCCAGTTGCTTTGGTGCCTGCGTTCCTCCCAATTTCGGGCTCTCCCCCCCCCCCCTTGGGGTGTCCAGCGAACAAAAAAGTCCTCGAAAAATACGGTCCAAACAGGAGATGAGAGAGGATACCTAATTAATTCGGTACCTAAACCCCATCAGATCCCAAGAAATTACGGTCCGAATGGAAGTGTTCTTGCTGTGTCCGGGCACCCAACACGGCAAAGTCCTCGGAGACCCATGCAGCCACTTACCTGCGGAGTGGGGGGTGGGGGGGGGGGGGGGGTTCTAGACCGGTTCGACTGCGACCCGGGCAGTCCTCCTGACAAAGGAGGAAAGCGGTCGCGTGCACGGACGGGGTATGCGGCCTGCAATCGTGGGTCAAAAAAGTACAGTGGCCATGCTCATCATTCAAACCCCCTCAAACCCCCTCCCAGGACGGTCTCTCTACACTGCCGACTTCTGCTGGCCCTCAGCAATACAACCGCACACAGCACCGCAATGGCGCAAACCCACAAGAAGAAGATGGCTTGATGCGATGCGAACCGAAACCCCAGGCGCCTTCATCGCCGGCGTAGGGGCTGTTGCAGGGGGCAACCGTACAAATCGTGCAAACCGCACGTCGTGTGTGCCCCACAGCAATCCAGCCCGGTTTCTGGTGCGACGGTGCCGTCAGACCCGGACCACACATGTACCCGGATGGTTCATCAACGGTCACCCGGGTGATCTTGACGCCCCAGCGCAGCATCCTTCCGGGTCGCAGGGGTGCCAAAGACACCCCAGCGCCTAGGATGGATTACTGTCAGGACTGATGCCCCCACCCGGGTTCGATCTCGTTACCTCCTGATCAGGCGTCATGTGCTATGGCGGCTGACCCACCCAACGTCGTTTCGTCATATGGTCCGAATGAGGGTTGAAGGGATTGGGTTAGACTGGGGGGGGGGGGGGGGGCTCTTGTCCATTTCCAGCCGCCGCTCCCGCATCACCAGCTGTCCTGTTTCCTGTGTGCGCTATCTCCCTTCCGCCTGCATCCCCAACGCCAGCATCTGCACAGCCCGTGGACTCTGTGTCCAGACCGCCCCATTGCTCCCTCAGCCTGCGCCCGCTACGCAGGGCTTGTGCGGGATTTCTCAAAGAATGGCAAGAATGACGTTTCTGTTTCAAGCCAAAGCAACGCCGGACAATGGGCCTCGTGGAATGATCCCGGCAGGTCTGACGGTGGGGGGGAGGGGGGTCACTGATGGTGCCCCCATAGTACTGAGACTGGGCCCTGCGAGGGGGCCGCCGCACTCCATGGCTCCCCCCACGGATTTACAGGTACTCCCATTGTCACCAAATGATCACCCCAAGGGTCCGGGGTCTGCAGGTTGTCGGAAGTCGCCCCTTAAATCGCAATGTTTCAACAAGCCCATGCCGGTCTGAAAACGGTTGTCCTCACCAATGGGCCTCATTGGGGCGGCGGGGGGGGTCAGGGGTAACCAGAGATAGGGCCCCGGACCCCTGCCATTGGTTGGGGGGGAGGACCAGGGTCGGCTCAAAGCATAGTGGCCACAAACGGCCAATCAAGGAACCTCCGCACCCCACCCCACCCCAAAAGCAGCCCCCCGGGTGCGGGGGGATTGAGGGGTCAAAATCGAGAAATGCATCGGGGGAGGATTAGGTCCCTGGAAATGATGGTGTTACAGGGGGTTAGACATCCAATATCACACACGGGGGTAGGCTACGTGAATAAGCCCCAAAAGGGGGGGTGCACATGGCGCCCGTGCCTACGCTTGATCCAACAGCCGCTCTTTGAGGTGATCTCCGCACCAAAAAACATGAGGGACCCCCGGGCGCCAACAGCCCCCCCAACCCGATTTTTGGGGGAGCTGGTCCAGGGGGATGGGGGGTTGTGGAGGCAAGCCTCCAAGCGGTAGGCTCGCACTTTCTTTTGGGGGGGGGAGGGGCTGCGGGGATGGAGCGGAAGGGGATGGGGGGTATCCCCCTTTGGGGCGCATTCTGGGGGCCTACCATGGGGCACATCAGGCCACGGGCAATACCCACGTCTGAACTTTGGGGTACAGATGAGCCTCGTTGCTTCGGGGCGCTGCCCTACCCCTGCCCCTGCCCCTGCCCCTGCCCCTGCCCCTGCCCCTGCCCCTGCCCCTGCCCCTGCCCCTACCCCTGCCCCTGTCCCTGTCCCTGCCCCGGCCCCTGCCCCTGCCCCTGCCCAGTCTGCCCCTGCCCCTCTGCCTCCGCTCCTTCCCTCGCTGCTGCATGGTTTGGCGGCGCGTTCACCGTGAATCGGGTGGCGTGTGCGAAGCAGCTGCAGGTTTGGATGGTTCTCCTGCAACCGCCCCATGCAAATGCGGGACCGCGACATCGCGGACGGTGAAGCCATGCCACGCCGAACGGAGGCGGGGTCTCGGCCCTCGTGCGGGCCACGACGCAGTCCCGATGGTGTCACTGGGCCGCAACCCGTTGTGATGGGGGGCAATTGAGACATGGCGCAACGACCAACCGCAAATACCTGCTTCAGCGTCACTCACACATCTCTCTAAGTCAACAAATCTCTGGATTGGGGCGAGCCTTCCCTTCGGTTTGATGCGACCCTCCCCCCCCCGGCACCTAACCTGATCTAATACCGAGGCCTTATGCCAACCGCTCCCCCCCCCACGGCAAATGGCTGGAAACAGTATTTTCTGATGGTGCAGTGCTTGTGCCTCAAAGGCTAGTGTAATGCACAGAATCCTAAGGAATGCAAACTTGCAGCCCAGCGCCCACTGTGAGGTGTCCACGCCAACCCGCCAGCTTCTGCCGACACTGCACACACAAGCAGGCCCTCCGCTGGGCGGGTCATCGATCGCCGGTGTTCGTGGCGTTCACCGCTGGTGTTGGCGGCGACCTTCGTCACGCCAAAAGACACAAACGTTCACGCGGACGCTCTCTGCTTCCTGGTCATGGGACCTTCTCTACTTCAAAGGTTGGTGGTTGGCGGTTGGTGCGGTTGGCGGTTAGCGGTTGGTGTAGCTTGGCGGTTGGTGGCCGGCGGTTGGTGGCCGTTGGCAGCGGTTCGGCATTGGCGGTCGGTGGCGGCTGGCAGTCGCCGGTTGGCGATTGGCGGTTGGCGGTTGGCGGTCCCTGAGGGCTGTCCTTAAGGCCTGTCCTGAGCAAAAACAAAAAACCTGCCTTCTTAAGGACAGCCTTGGCTGGGTCACACATTCCACGCCCTCCTCCCCCCCGAACCGCCAGCAGTCCCTCGGCGGCCGAGTCATGCAGCCGTCCCTCCGCCGTCCGCCGAGTCCGGTCGTCGCAGCAGGTCCAGGCGGCGCAGGAACTCGCGCCGCTCTTCGGTCGCCGGAAGGCCGGCGCGCGCGTGGACGAACGTGCCCACGAGCGGAAAGATGGCGATGCGGCCATTCTCGCGGTAGAAGGGGAAGGGGAACAGCTTGACGACCTCCTCGACCACGTCGGCATTGGCCATGCACTCTGTGAAGTCGTCGGTGCTGATGCTGCACCCCTGGTCCGCCGTGCGGAGCAGCGCGCTCCAGAAGCAGTACCTTTGGGTGTTCAGGGCCTCATCTGTGCCTGCGGACGGCAAGGGCAGACCCGTGCGACAACGGGACCAGGACGGTCAAATTTACCACTTTACCCCCCCCCCAAAACACAGAAATGCAAATGCAAAAGATTTCGGTACCATCGCAACACCCGAAAAGTGAGAAAAACTGACGGACAAAAGGAGGGGGGGACGGAGAGGGAGAACGTCGACAAGACTGGGGGCAAATCGCCAGGCTACTCTCGGGCGCCCAATGAGTCTGCACGGACAGAAAATACACTTCTTCATTTTGAAGGTGGCACATGCGGGCGCACTGAATCCAAATCCAGGACCCTGACTTTGAGGCTGGTCCGGGGTGGGAGAGGGGGGTGGGGGTGGGAAGCGTGCCTCAAAGCGGTAGGCGGCCGATGCTTGGCAGTGTAGTGTTTCCGCTGCTCGCACTCTTGGGGAGCAGGGGGTTGGATGAGGTGCAGTCTTGTGGCGATGAACAGCGTCTACATGCCTGAACAACAAGAGATGCATGACAGTGCGCTCTCAGCTGCAGTTACCCAGCCGCAATAAGGAAATCAAATGCCATGCGGAAGCTTTCGCACGGTAGCGATGATTCCCGGGACAAACCCCTTCCCAAATCGATTTTCGCTGGAGGAAAAAAAATGCGAAAGCAAACCGATATTCGGCCCTTTTCAGGGTCAGTACCAAATGCTGTTCACACACGCCAGAGTGCTCTTTTTACTCTTGCCAGGTCGCCCGCAGTGGCCAGAACAGTTGTGCCGCGTGCGCGCCGCGCGTCAGAATGGCACGAGGGAATGGGAACCTGGTTTGATGAGCTCCAGCCTTCGGAGCCTGAAATGGCGGCAAACCCCTTCCAAGGCCAGTTGCTTGATGTGCTCGAATCTAGCACACTCCTCCTCAGACGCAACGCACGCCTGCCTCAGCCTCAGGCGGCAGCACGTCTTCTCCAGTTCAAGAACTCTCCCGCCCGTGTACTTGTCCACCAACTCCGAGACGTACGGTTCCGGAACGCCGGCGTGCTCTAAGTACTCCACAGCCTCTGAGCGACTGACGTCGGGGATGTGCACAAGCTCCATCCGAGACGTGGCGGGCCTCTTCACAACGTGGTAGAAGTGCGGGCTCTGGGCCATCACGAAAACGACCCGCAGCGTCCCCTGGCAGCAGGAGTCGTAGGCCCAGTCGTGCAACTTTGCCAAGGTCTCCGGAGGCAGGTACCCGCAGTTGTCAATGATGAGGGAAGGCGTATATCTGCAGGTGCACAAGGTGCCTAACCACGACACAGGGCAGCACGGGTAGGGGCAAGGGGTCAAAACGCACATCAAGGGCAGGAGGAAGTATGTCTGTCTTTGCTTTTCATGTGCGCGTGCGTGCGTGCCTGCGTGTCAAAAGGCCCAAGCCACCAGCGCGCCGTGGGGCTCAGGGCGACCTTGCGCCCCATATTCAGGAGGGACACCAGCACGGGGCAGCAGGGTCCAGTGTGCAATGCAGGCGCTCCAGGCACGTCCAGGCCGGCGGTGGCTTAGGCCCCCAACAGATCCAGGGCCCTGCACGTGTGTTTGCATGCGCGCGCGTGTGTGTAGGGTCGTGAAGGGGTATTGCCATTTTTACCAGGTCTCCCGGATTAGCCTGTATGGCCACTCTGGCGTCCTCAGGTCGGGTCACTCCCATTGAAGCAGGCCCACTGTACGGGCTCAGGGTGCGTCCCTGTGGTACCCCTCGACCAGTGTGATATGCACTTTAGACCAGAACCTGTCTCGCTGCCCCAGGACCACCCTGGAAGTGAGGTGGTGGCTCCGTGGCTTCCGCAGAGCCAGCTCCACGGTAATAGTTCAACGAGCCCGTCATGGCCATGTTGCCCCGTGTGTTGTGTGTGTGATGGGGCAATCACAGCTGGTGGTGCTCGCAGCAGCGAGGCGGCATCCATGCCTACTCATTCAGCGACTTTCCCAGAAAGGATGCCCTTGACGCACGGCTACCGCCGCCCGCCTCCAGGCACGCCCGGGAATCGAATCCACGACCTCTCAGGTGCGAGTCCTACGCTTAGCCCGGTTGAGTTAGCCGGGGATCCTTGTGTGTAGGGTCGTGAAGCAACGGATACTCGGCTGCCAATATAGCCCCCGTGACACAGGCTATACGGTCACCGCTCAAACCAGTGCTGAATGGTACCTTGAGTTTGCCCGTTGGGCTATCGAATGTTGCAGAGGCTGGCATGAGTCAGCTCATCGCCCTCCCTCAGAACCCGGTCAGCGGTGTGCAGAGGGGGGGGGGTTGGCACAAGGCCTTGGTGGTTGGCTCTGTTGGGGGCCAACCTGTCAGAGGGGGGGGGGGGGGTAGCGAAGGATTTTGCGATATTGAATGAGAGGAGGCGCCCACGGTTGAGTGATGGATGAGGAGCTTGGACCGCTCTGCTACATGAGGGCGGGGAGATCCTGGTTCATTCGGCGGGTAAGCCAAGGGCCTACCTGCTGATGGGTGCCTCGTGGGAACCAATGACCTAACATGACGACCTGGGCAGGCCGGAGCTAATGCATCACAGGGCCCTGCAGTTCAACCACCTGCTTTTGAGATGTGCAAGCTCTGATGGCAGCACTACAGGACCAAACGTCACCCGCAGCTTTGAAGGCCAAGCCCCATTATTGAGTGGCAAAATTGTTGCATTTGAGTGCCACCAAAAAGGGACGGATCAATACAATGGAGCTCCAGGGCTCCTAAACCCATATTGTGCACAAACTCAGAGGAGAGCGACAATGCAACTCAAAAAAACCAATGCAATCACCATTGGTCATCACTGTTAACCACGAAAGTGTGGTAATGGCAGCAAGTCAAGTCACTTGGGGGCAAACTTCTTGGACAAGATTTTGATGTATCAGAAAGAGTCCATGCACGTGGGCTATCAATTTCAATGTGGTACATCCTCAAACATGATGCATGAAGCATGATGCGCTGCGTGTCTACGCAGAGCAACAGCAGTACCCCAGATGCTTCTGAGCGCGCTTCGCCACGATCTCGGCGGCGTGGGTCACGCGGAGCAGATCACTCAGCTCGCCATCACGGGACTGCATTTCGACGAAGGTGGAGAAGATCTTGCGGACGAGGCCCTTGAACAGCGACACGTCCTCGTCAAAGTGAAAATCAATGGTTCGGGCCAAGAGCGTCACGAAATCATCCTCAGTGATGTTGGCGGGTAGGCTCATGTATACGGCGCCTTTCACTTTTGCGGCCGCCTGCTGCACAACCCAACTCTTGCCGCAGCCCTTCGGCCCAACAACAGAGTAGTAAAATGGACCTGACTGGAGGACCTGCGGGCGGAACGAAAGATCACAGATGGGGACTGGGTGTGGAAGAACAGGTTCTGAGACCCCCGCAGGAAGCCTGGGGTATTGCACGTGTGCACAAGAGGCGATCAGCAAAATGCGAAGGAAGAAAATTGGTTCGTCAGTGGCCTACAAGATCACAGGTGCCTTCCCCCGCTTCATCGCTCGGGTGACGCGGACCATGCTGAGCGCCCACAGGGATCCGCGGTGCTGAGGTCCGGTCGGTTGGGGGGGGGGGGGGGGGGCTCAAACTGATCTCCACATCACGCTGTTGACTGTACCCCCCCCCCCCCCGCCCGTGCCCAGGAACCGGCAATGTTTGACTGCGGAACCAGGGGGGGGTTCTTGCACACGCTTTCCCCCCAAAATTCGACCGCGGAACCAGGGGTTGGTTCTTGCGCATGACCGTGGGCAGCGCCGTACCGGCATGTTGCGCCAGGGCATGCGTGCCCTCTCCTGTCCCACAGTTAACCACATGGACAAATGAACACCAAAGGAGTGAATCTCAGCTGTCTGGGCTGTAGTGTGCCTTCCAATGTGCATGGAATGATCTAATGTTCAACTGGTTCGGACGTGTTTAACTGACTTTTGTTTGTTTCCTTGTCAGGGGCTGGTTGCTTTGGGGAAGGGTTTGAGAGCAGGGGGGAGGGGTTTAAGGTGGATGTGCGCCTGTGACTGACTGATAGCAACATACATGAAATGTTGTCCTGCACACCTGGATGCTGTCCTGCATCCACCAGAACCATGAAAAACCCAATACCGTGGTAAAAAAAAGTGGTGCGAGAATTCGACCGCGGAACAAGGGGGCAATTCTTGCGCAAGGTGGTTCCTAGGCACGGGGGCGGGGGTACATATGTTGGGGCTATTTTTTCCAATTTTTTTCTTCCGGCGCCTTCAGCAACAAAATCTGATAGTTGCAACATCAGTCCTGCAACCCGAGCCTTTCCCAGCCCCTCCTTCAGGGGGGGTCGTCGTCCCCAGGCGCGAACCTTTTTTCCCCTCCCCAGCACCCACCTCTGGCAATTGATCTCGGCTCCCCCAACAGGGATGGATATAACGGGGTGGGTGGGTCCGGCCCGGACCCCCCCACCCCCCCCTTGGTCGCAAAAAAGGTCACGATATTTGGTCACAAAAAAATGTGACCCACAACCGGCCGTTTTGGGCAGCCCTCTGCCCGTACATGTGCATGGGAGGGGGGGGGGGGATGATGCAACATGGGATACACAGCACATTTGACACGCACACTGCGCTGAGTATGGACCATCACGAATGTCGTTCAGGGTCATTCAATGTCATTCACTGTCATCACTTCCAGTGACAAAATTGTCTTGCTCGCTACAGCTACGACTACTTGACGTCTCATTATCACTGTCACTATCGCTGCCGCTGCCACTTGATGAACCTGTAGTAATAGATGCAAAGGAGGACAAGGAGCTTGCCCCATGTGACATGTCCGCCAGATTATCATTATATTCACCTGGTGCAGGCATGTGTGCTGTTGTCCTTCCTCCGCCCACCGAAAGGGCCTGAAACAACGGCATAAAGAAACAGTGCACAACTACCAGCAGTCACAATAAACCAGCAGTCACAGTAAATTTGCCGTACCGGTGGGGACACACGACATTCCACCGTAGACACCTTATTTGGTCACAATATTTTTCGGGTTTGCACTTTCCCACTATGGCCCTTTATATTTTTTGTGACCACTCACAAAAAATGACGCCCCCCCCCTCCCGGACCCAGACCCCCCAAGTGGCGCCAAAATTATATCCATCCCTATCCCCCAACAGCAAATCCTCCCTTCTCCAGTGTCTCGTGCTACACGTTGAGGTGCTCCACTGTTCCTGTAAGAAGAACAAACCTCACGATTTGACTCAAGAGGTTCCTTCTTTTTTTTTTGACTGACTCCAGAAGTTCAAAGAGTACTCAAGACTGTGCTTGGGAAAGTGGGCGTCTCCAGCATATGATACAGTGGATCCCCGCAACGCGGGGCACATGGTAAAGACCCAGAGTTCACAGATTTGACTCAAGAGGTTCCTTCTTGGACCACCGTGGTTGTGAACGAAATCTGCTGCAGGGGAGTGCGCAGGCTGTCAATGACCAAGTTGGTGCATTGTGTGCGCACTGCATGCGCATTGCGCGGGCACAGCATGCAGTGCCAACACAACGAAACCTAGCCAGGGAGGAAGGGATGAGACCATGTTGCATTTCGTCATATCGTTGGTGATTGGTGGCCGTGGCCAAGCACTATCTGTTGTTGTGTGAGTGTATTAGAAGATGGTGGCAGCCTTCTGGGGACATAGGCATTCTGCATTGACTTGATTGGGGCCCAACTTGTAGCAATATGCAGCACTATGCAGGCCATTACTGATAAACCATGCTACTCACAATTTGTGATGATCCAAGTGTGCGGATGGAGCATCATAATCTAGCATCCACCTATAACAAAGAACGTGCAACAAAATCACGTAAAAATGGGCTAAAATGGGGAAATGGGTGGCAATTCAAATGTGCCACATCCCCCATCCACAAGAAGCGTAAAAAAATCTGTTATGGAACAACCAACTGGTGAAAAAGGCCAAAACTAGGGTTCAAGTTGCTGACATACAAAAGTTTGCACTGCGTGCGCACTGCGTGCACAGCATTCCCAATGAGATGGCAGATTATAGAACGGGGAGGGGGGGGTACCTAGTCACAAGCCAGATACCAAGTGCCCCACCGACATTTTGGGGTCCATGCAGGGCGTGAGTTGCATAATGGCTGGTTGGATACCAGTGCCATCCCTCTGGTAGGATCTGCTTGGTCAAGGTCAAGGGGGGCGGGGACGGGGACGGGGACGGGGACGGGGGAGGTTTGTGGGCGAGAGTGGCATGTACACCGCCCTGCTATATGGCGTCCAATCGCTGTCAGCGCTGGCAGGCTGCACATGCAGCCATTCCCGGGCTGTGAAGTTTGAAAGGTGCTCAACATCCGTAACACAGGGCCAGGGGGTTCCGGGGGGGTGGGGGTAGACCTGAAAATTGAGATTTGCTTCCCAAGAAATCCTCCTCGAGCACCCTGCTGACCCGAAAAGTTCTAGAAACCGTCCACCGCAGGAGGCAGACTCAATATGCGCTCACAGCTGCACCCTTGTCCAAGTCACATCACAATGCCAACTGGTCGTTTACTGATGTGGTGCTGTGATACGCTGCGCTGAAACGGTTCCTTGCACCTTGAGCATGCTTAGACTTATTGGATGCCTCCTCCCTGTGGCCCCTTGTTGCCCTTCTTCTAAATCGTCATCCATGTAGCTTCCAGTCATGATACCCATGCAGGCGCTTGCGAACTGGCACTGGGAGTCGACAATCTGCCTCGACAATCTCGCAACCAAATCCTTGAACATGACGGGGCCTTGTACTAGCACAAACTGACTCTGGCTGCAAGGGCAACTGTTGAAGTGGGGGCGGAATACGCATGTTGCTGATTCTGTGAGAGACTTTTGTGAGCTCTGCTCCATGTTTGAAATCGGCCATGGCAGAATACCTCAACGTCCGCCTGTGCCTCCCAGGATCCCCCCTTCCCAGCCATTGTGTGCGATCGGAGCAGTGGTAATAATACCAGGGGCATTCTACAGCAGATCATTTGGCGTGCGTGTCCTCACTTACGCTGGTGGCATGGGACCATGATGCCTGCATAGGGCCACAGATTTCCTGAGAACGGCACCTGCCACCTGAGGCTTTGTACCCACAGAAAATACTGCCAGGAACAACTCCTTGCCAAGCCACCATTTGGCATCACAGAGAACGTTGTTGTCCACATGGGCACTGCTCAAACTTGTGTGCTGCCTGCAGAACCTGAAATTGCCTTTCTGAAGAGGGGCCAGATCTCAGATGACATCAAGCAACGCAAGTTCAGCGGGTCCGGAGCGGCCATCCACACAATTGGGGAACAAGAGCACAAGACAATGAAAGGGGCGATGGAGGAAAAAAGCGGAAGCATGCAACTGGCTCTCAGTCCTCAGCACCACATGCAGCCAGTACTTGGGTGCGGCAGAGGGGGGAGGGGGCACAGAATACCTGCACCAGGTATTCCACCAGGGCTTTCCTCTCAATGATATGGTGTGGTGGGCGGATGCGGCCGACCATGCGGGCCTTCATGAAGCGGCCCAACATGATCCGCATGCGCAGTGTCGAGTACGCCCAGCTGTACAACGCATGTAGCCCCACTGCAAAGACTGACCCCGCCACCAGCGCTCCAGAGTACTCTTGGGATATGGCCTCGTTGATCACCTGCAGCATCCGAGGGACGGCAATGCTGCCGATCGCAACGCTACCTAAGCCCCGCAGGGACATGGAGCCTATTAAACAGACGACCCCCTGCCAAAAGCACAACGGTGTGGAGCCCGTGCCTGGTGTATCCTCCACCGCAACCACAGAGACTCACAGTCCTGTGCAGCCCTGGAGTACGAAACTGCAGGCCGATGCGCCCGGGATGCCGTGTTCTTCTCAAGCAAAAGATGATGTTTATAAAACGCCGGAACATCGAGGCCATTTCAGGCATGTGTTTGACAACTGGTTTCTTACCGTATGCTGCTCAGGTACATACAGCGTCATGACCACCAAGGGCCGTTGGATTGGATGTACGTAGCATGCTCTGCCTCTCTCAGCTTCAAGCAACCACAACGAAACTACAAAACTTGCAAACCAGCGAAACCAAACTCACACGCAACGTAAAATGTGTCTACAACTGCTCACTCGGTATAGCATATTGTGTCCCCAGGCTTTTCTGAGCCATGGAGATCGTTGGGAACGGGTGGGGGGGGGGGGGGATTAAAAGGACCGCCACCCACTTTTTGGCCTCAGGCACAGCCTGTGGCCTACCAACAATCATGTCCGCAAGGCATTGGAAACGGTAGCATGCTCTGCCTCTCTCAGCTTCAAGCAACCACAACGAAACTACAAAACTTGCAAACCAGCGAAACCAAACTCACACGCAACGTAAAATGTGTCTACAACTGCTCACTCGGTATAGCATATTGTGTCCCCAGGCTTTTCTGAGCCATGGAGATCGTTGGGAACGGGTGGGGGGGGGGGGGGGATTAAAAGGACCGCCACCCACTTTTTGGCCTCAGGCACAGCCTGTGGCCTACCAACAATCATGTCCGCAAGGCATTGGAAACGGTACATACGGTACATACGCCGCGCTGGCACCACTCGTCTACAAGGTGCAGTGAGGGAATGGCTAAATACTGCCCAAAATCAGATCAGGACGTCAGAATACCTAGAGTTTGGTGGTGGTGCTGGGGTATGTGGGGGGATGGGGGGGCTATCACATGGGGGGGCTAATGTTGAGTCATTATGGGCGCTTCATCTACACACACCAGCATTGTCCGTCCTAGGGCATGCTTTGGCCCTGAGCTCCAAGGCAGTACAAGAAGAGGCTGGAGCTCATGAAAGAGCTGAGCTGCAGGAATATCTGCAGACCGATTGTGCCGTTATCCGCTCACGTTCACAGGCCTACCCCCTTCCACCGGTGTGCTTATTCTGCCTCATCGTCGAGCAGGGCTGGCTGTCAATGTCCTTTCCTTCGCCTCTTTTCGTTCACCTTGCACCTCCGCACCCTGATCTCATACCCCGGAGCCACAACAACTGTGGCGCACTTCCTGCAAACTCAACAGTCGCAACGTGTTGTGTGAATGCAGACGGGCAAGTCTCTTACACAGAGGGTGTTTGGGCAACAAAACTCTCTCTTGGCTCGTTGTTTGCCGAGATGATTCCCCAGGCACAAGTTTTGTACATTAGATGGCTTTGCAAATTGAAGCCTGCCCCTCTCCCCTTTGGCATGGCATGCGATCAATCAGCCTTCACGCTTCTACACTCGACAATGCAAGATTGCGTGACACTTACGAATGCCTCTCGGCATATGTAAAGGGACCCCTCTGCTAAGCGTCGCCCTGAGGTAAGGGGGCCAAGATGGGCATCTCATAACTGCGCATTTCCGTCCCTGTGCCCACCGTGTCCACTGTCCATACCCTAGCCGCTGCCTTGACTGCAGAAATGAATCGTGATATGAACGAATAGCAGTGCGTGTCGAAGGACACACTTGCCAAAGCGAGGCCACTGCTTACACAGTGCCAACAGTTTTCCAGAACCACTGGGTGATGGAAGCCGCAAACTAAATTTAAGCAATGGACCTTTGTATTACTGGGGGGGGGGGGGGCATACAGCTTGTGTGGTCTGTCGCCGCCAAGGAGACTCCACACGCTGTGGTGCGTATACGGTGCATTCTTGTGCTGAACATACTGGCCCATGCCAGTGGGGACGACACGTTTATAGGTCCCGCAATGCCCATTGCTACCGGGACACCGCCTTTTAGCAGTAGTATGACCAAAACTGAATAAATTATACACGGTGCAGCACATCACAGGCTCACGGCTACATACTGTGGCTCGGTGAGGTGTCTTGCACCATTAAACAATCTTCCGCAGAATGCCAACATGTATTGAGGCTCTTCCAGACAACAGGCGGCTAAAACATGTGGCTGGGATTGCCCCTCACTTCCGGAGCCCAGGGGTAGGCATGCGGCCAGCCACATTGATCACATGTGAGTCATCTGGGCGGTCTCCTGGGTTGGGCACTTTTCTGGCATGCACCTCATGACACGGGCAATCGTCGGAGGAAGAAGCACACGACTCAGTGCACCCTGATGGATGGCACAATGCCGTCGCCATCTTTAAAGTGCGGGTCTTGGAGCCCTGTTTTCCACAAAATGAATCCCACCGCCCCCCCCTGCACAGAGTGGGTCTCATCCTCGGTGCACCGTGCCCCTCACCTTCTTGCCGGCACATGCTCCGACAGGTTTATGCTGTCGTACACCAGCCCCTTCCAGGTCCCATGCCCTCGGATACCAGCAAATAACGGGATGCGAGAGGAGTTTTAAGGGCGGCCCAAGCTCTCGTACTGTCTGCCACTCTCTTTGGTTATGATCTCAGTCGGTCCAGCAAGAATAGCACTGCGCAGAGGTACAACACTTCGCGAATACGCAGGCATGAAACGCATACATGTATCTAGGTATGTGTGGCCGTGTCTGACTGCATTACAAGAACAGTGCCTCATTGTCGGCGCAGTCGAATTCAGAGGCTTTGTACGAGCAGCTGGGAAACACAGCGATCAAGAGGGGGGCAAAAGTGAACCCCACAGCAGCGGCATGCAAACTTTTTGGGGGATCCCGGGAGGGGGGGAGATAAAAGAAGAGTACGTTTGCCGGTTGGTACTTCGGGAGGAGGGGGTCTGTTCTGGGTTTTCATGCATAATTGAACTTTCCATCAAATCAAACGCTGGGATTTCGAATGTCAACAAGATGGGTAGAATACAAAGGTTGCCGCCCCCCGCATTTCAAAAAGTTGCCAGTGCCCTCGGGGACCACAAGCAAGGCCGAGCAGTTGGCCCGGCGCGGCAGCGTTTCTCCCAAGGCTGCAGCCCGTTCATTAGCCAGCAGCTTCTGGTGCTTCCAAGTCATACACGCTCACCTTCGGTACGCTGGGGCGTGCGGGTGGGCTTGGGTGTACTGGGGGCAACGCTCCAACCGACCCATTCCTGCCACCCTCTAAGAGGGCGTGCTGAATGTTCGAAATGAGGGCACTGGGAGGACTGGACCCGCTCCGGGAACGTGGACGGGTTGTACGCGCCGCGCATGACAACCCGCAGGGGCAACAGTCCGCGACAAAGCGCCCAGGGTCAATAGAAGCCTGCGCCGGGCTTCAGCGCATAAGAAGGCACTTTACGAGCATCTTGCAAGGGAAGCGTGTAGGTCCCCATGGCCAGTACACGGCCGTTCAATGAATTGAACGTCTCAGGGCTGGAGGCCACAATGTACACGGCGGCCCACTGCGTCTTGACGGTGGGACGCCCGCTGCGGGACTTGCGGTGCTGTGTGTACTCCAATTCGCACATCAGACAACGCTGCCGATCACTACTGAAGATCCGCTTACTTTCGGGGATGAACATCGTGAGATTGAGGTACAGACCATCCGGGGCTAAGAGCCGACGCATAGCTTGTTTGGCGGCCTGCACAAGGAGGTCACAAGGCCAGAAAAAGGGGGTGAACAAGTAATGTGTGGGAGCCATAACATGCCCATGACAAACAAGGGAGTGCTTAATGGTTGCTAAGCGCATAGGATTGCCATTATGGATTATTTTGTTATTTTCCTGGTGGCAATCATGTATTAGAAAAGAGGAAAGGGGGTGAGGGTCTGGAACCCAAAAGATTGTGTACCAAAAATGGCCCAAATCAATTTGTCCTTTTGTAAATTTTTTTTTCTTGAGAATCTGGTTCCAAAAGGGGGGGGGGGGGGGCGGGTCCAGGGGGAGGATCTGCCCTCCCCCTATGGCTGCCGGCCGTTTTGATACATCCTGGTGGCTGCTAGATGGTTATTGTTAATTCTTGGAGGCTTCTGGATGGTTCCTGCTATTTCCTGGTGGCTGTTGCGTTAGATGTTGGAGGGCTCTAGATGGAAAAACAACTGCTGCACATGCCAATTGAGCAAATGGGGGAAACTTGTATAACCCAAGGATAATGCAAACCACAGCACTTCACACCGAACAGGTCGTAAAGGGCCCGCATGCTCATGGGACGCAGACGTGGTGGGCACTTTGTGATGTGAAAATCTCAGTAGAATTGGTTCAAAATTCAAAACACCGGGATGATGAACCAAAGAAACGGCAAAAATGTGCCCTCAAGTCTTCATCAAAAAAGCCCAGCATATTGCACATAATCTTTGTACAAAATTGACTAAATCAGCTTTCTTGCATGTGGAATGACCCACCCTCGGTAACCCTCCGGCACCATCTTGGGGCCACAGTCCCAGAGGAGAGGTTTGGTTGGGCTGGGACATAGCCTCTTCAAGCAGCACAGTGCCCGTGGTAGTGGCCTCTTACCTAACGCATGAATGCCCGGGGCCCGTGTGGAGGATGATAGAGCACTTTGGTTGGAGTTTTGCCAAACGGGCTCCATTGACTAGACCCTAGAAGAGCTCCTGCGGTGTTGGCTTTCGTAGCAACCAATGAACGACTCAATTGAGCTTCAAGTGGGCATCAAGGCCTTGCTGGTTTACTACTGCTTTCATGAAATGAGAGTTGCTCACCGTTCCAAGAGTTTGTGTTCAGATGGCTGCGGGGTGAGGGGAGGTTAGGAAAGTTGGCCGGGGGGGGGGGGGGTCCATGCCGATAGGCATTGCTGAAGAAAGCCAGGAACCAGCGAAGGGTGGCCTGTGGAATGGGAAGGTGGTGAGGGCAGGATTCCCAAAGAAGCAGAGAGCGGGACCATTTGTGACAGAAAGACTCCCAGGAGATACAAGAAAAAGGATTGTGCTTCTTTGGCGCGCCAGAGTGTCCAAGTAGTGAACAAGGCTAACCACTCTAGAAGGCCTGCTGGTGCAGTAAGAGAAACTATCGGGTCGTCACGCAGAAGTTTGTACCGATTGGGGGGATTGGTCAGTGGGGCGAAATGCCTTGTCAATCACGCCAAATGCCCTTGTCAGAATGCCAGGAGTAGAGTGAGTGCCCAGTTGATTCCAGTTCCCCTTCTATCAGGCACCAGACGCCCAGGGGTTTCCATTTTTTCTGCCGTTCACCTCGCAGCTCCATAGGACCTCGTGGACAAAGTCCCTTTGCTTTGGTGGCAGGTTGCACGGTTGTCTCATGAAAAGCTGCCCATATGGCATCTGGTTGCCATCTCTGCAATGGGACGGTGTGTCCACTGAAACTAGAACGAGAGTTCTGGCATGGGTGGAAGGTGGGGGGCGGAGCTGCAGGGTTGCTGCTGACCCTGGGGAAGTGTGTGTGGGAAGCTGCACAGCGCCGGCAAGTCTGAGCTGATGGATGATAGCTGATTGATTGCCAGGTGGGTGCCATGAGACAGAATAGGGCATCGCCCTCAAGAAGTTGACCGACGGTGAAGACTGCCAACCGAATCAGGCGTGGAGAAAAAAAAGTCAAGAGCTGTTGATTCCGAAACAAAAAGAGCTGGGGCGCTTGGGGAAGGCATGCCAGGTCTCGTGGGTCGCGCCTCGAGTAGCCCCGCGGGCCAGGTTACGCGCGCTGTGGTTGTCTCCCGCAGGTGTATGTCTTGTCTCCCATGCCCCCATGTTCACCCTTGGCTGGCCTCATGGGAGTTATGCTGGGCGCTCTGTGTTGTGGTGTCTGCTGCCGAGTGCTGTCGGAAATGCACTGTACGACGCGTCGGGGTGTCGTACAAGGCGTCGGGGCCCGACGCGTCGGGAGCGTACAACACGTCGTACAGTGTCGTACAAGGTGTCGGGGCCCGACGCGTCGGGGATGTACGACGTGTGGTACAGTGTCATACAAGGTGTCGTACAGCACCGACACCGTACGACACAGTACGACACAGTACGACACAGTACGACACAGTACGACACAGTACGACACGGTACGACACAGTACGACACGGTACGACACACACAGACATATACATATGTAGACATATAAACACATGTAAATGGAAAAAAAAACAGATTGGTCAGAACGGGGCAAAATGGGTCCAAATGCGTTTCCATTTTGGTCAAAACAGTCCAAAAGGGGAAACCTCAAATATTGGCACCTCGCGTCTTCAACATGCGGACAGTGTCTACAATTAGCAGGCCGCGTCTACTTGTGGTGCACAGTGTCTACAGACCCCAGACCGCCGTCCCCCTGTGTGCGGGTAAACGATGGCAGCGGACCGTTTTGGGGGGAAGGGGGCCTTCGGCCCCCTTCCCAAATATTGGCACTTCGCGTCTACAACATGCCGACAATGTCTACAATTAGCAGGCCGCGTCTACTTGTGGTGCACAGTGTCTACAAACCCCAGACCGCCCTCCCCCTGTGTGCGGGTAAACAATGGCAGCGGACCGTTTTGGGGGGAAGGGGGCCTTCGGCCCCCTTCCCAAATATTGGCACTTCGCGTCTAAAACATGCCGACAGTGTCTACAATTAGCAGGCCGCATCTAGCAGCGTCATACAGTGTCGTACCAGCGTCGTACGACACTGTACGACGCGTCGTACAGTGTCGTACAGTGTCGTACAGTGTCGTACAGTGTCGTACAGTGTCATATAGTGTCGTACAGTGTCGTACAGTGTCGTACAGTGTCGTACAGTGTCGTACAGCGTCGTACAGTGTCGTACAGTGTCGTACAGTGTCGTACCAGCGTCGTACGACACTGTACGACGCGTCGTACAGTGTCGTACAGTGTCGTACAGTGTCGTACAGTGTCGTACAAGGTGTCGGGGCCCGACGCGTCGGGGATGTACGACGCGTCGTACAGTGTCGTACAAGGTGTCGGGGCCCGACGCGTCGTAAAATCCCTACTTCGACAGTTGTGCTGCTGCCCCCGCCCCCGGCCCCAGCTCCTGGGCAGGGCTGGGGGACGGGGGAGGGGGGGGATGGAGACCACAAAGCGGAGGGCAGGGCGTCAACATGGTCAGGTTGCAGTGTCCGCATAACGCTCTGGCTGCGCCTGCCCCATGGCTTTCATCGCCCTCTGTCCAATGGCCATTGTTGGGCGGCGTCTCAGTTCACCTCGTGGGCCTTGCCCACCCCTGCTCCCGGAGGGCCGGGGGGGGGGGGGGGGGGATTTAACAGAACCCCCCAACACTAGTACCGAAAGTCCGCACTATGTGCACATTGCATGAACGCACAAACCGCCTTCCGTTGGGAGTTGCAGGAGGTGTATTGCAGGTGTTGGCCACCAAGTGTCTCACACCGTCGGGTGTTGCAAGCGTCAGGCCTACTTCCCAAGCAAAAAAACCTGTGGACATGCGTGCGTTGGGACAGACCTTTTTTGCCAGCTGGGGTCCTTGCAGACGTATTAGGGCATCCAGTGTGGACTTGTCCAAAATAATATCCACCGGGTCCAACGTTACAGAGATGTCAAGCAGGTCAAGGGCAACAACTTTAATATCTGATGCAAAGGACCAACGAGCCATCACACAGAAAATCCAACAAATGCGTGCACACCCAAGTGTTGAGAAAATATGCTGTTTGCCGTTCTTCTTCCACGGCGATTTCATATGCAATGGGCAAGACTAGGACCCAGCACTGTCCAAGTCGTAAGGCATGATTTAGGTCATGCTGTAACCATTGTTCAGGGTGTTTGGAGTCACCTGGTGTACCTGGGCTGGATGGCTAAGCCTTGTGCAATGAGCCACGTGCGCTTTGTGCTGCCCTCATTGAGGACGCATACATGACACACTGGCCATTGTCTTGAACTTTCAGGACGATCTTCCTGAAAACAGGCTGAAAAATGGGTCATTTTCACCTCAAAATGGACCACGGCATGGCACCACGGCATGAGAGACGCCTCATTGAACACCCATTTGCAATCATTTGGTAGCCCAATCAATGTGGAAGAAGACCAGCCCTCATTGGTGACGCCTACTTGACACACTGGCAATTGTCCTGAACAGGCCAAAAACGTTCATTTTTGGGCACCAAATTGGTCAAATAGGCTAGATGGCTCAAAAATCAGACAAAACTTGTTTCAGGTGATGTACAGTTGCTCTGCGTCGTTTTCAGCGATTTGGATGCCAGTTTTGAGCCACGGCGCCTCCAAAAAGACTTTTTACCTGTCTGCTGCTTGCTGCTGCTGTTGCTGCTAGCTGGTGCTGTTGCCAAAATAAATTGCTCACCCTAAACCCTTTAGAGGGTTGTAAAACCTCCACTGGGTGATCCGCTCGGTAACCAGCATTTATTCGCTATTCCTCATTGCTAGAAGTGCTGCACCATCACAGTGCAGAGGTTTTAGGGTCATCCCCAGACTCCAAACTGCAGAACAACACCCTACAGAAACTGGGGGCATTTGGTAAAACCTAGTACGCGTTGTAGTAAAACCTAGTAAAATGTAGTAAAACCTAGTAAAAAAAATTTTAAAAAGTTTAAAAAGAGGATTTTTTTAACTAGGGTAAAAAAAATTTTTTTGAAAAAAAAATTTATTAGGTTACTAGGTAGACACAAATTTGGAGTTGAATTTGAACAAAACACACACAGTTTATGGCATCCATTGGTCAGGTGTGGACCCGCCACTTAGCGGCAACCGCACATGCCGTCACGGCCTTCATCGCCATCTCACTTCTGCCAGCAGTGTGTCTGTCCATTTGCCTACCCATGAGGCTCAATGTTCTCTTTCCCACCTCCCTGGATGGGGCGAGAACCAAGGCCTGTCGGTTGTGGGCTTTAGCGCCAGGTCAAGGTTGGCTTTGTACGTTTGGGTCTGGGGCGTGCTGAGTTTGGGGCATGGCGTACATACCGGGTACCATGTTTGGGTAGCTTGTGCAGCGGGCTTGCTTGCTGTCGCTGGCCCCTTTTGGCTACACTCCCTAGACTCAGAAAATTCCCAGGGCACGGGGGCTCACGGTGTGAGTGCTTAAGTGTCAGCCGGTTTGGTCACTGCCACCGTATCACTTGCCAGGGCCCTGGCAAGTGATACGGGCCTTAGGATTGAAAAACCCTAGTGGGTACTGGTTGTCATGGAGTTAGTGTCAACATACAACATACATGCTGGGGTTGAGGAGGGGTGGGGATCCGCGCACCCGTCACTGGGAGAGTTGGCTCATACTCGTTGATCCCTCTGTGTTGTAGGACTGAGTGTCCTCGTCCTCTGCAGACGCGTCATGGAGCTCTAGGGTGGCACATCTTGAGTTCTCTGTGCTACACCGATAGGTTAATTCTGCGTTTGAGGACGCCAGGCTGTCCGGCATTACACCACGGGGGGAGAGGAGGGGGGGGGGGGGGGTGGTGAATCCATAGCCACCAATTTCAAGGCATCAAACAGATTCCTAGACTCGTCGGGTGTCATCGTGGCCGGGGGGGAGGAGACTGGAAGGTGGTACGCGTCGAGCCTCGTCGCTATGGCGTTTCGTCCGCCCTAGGGCAGCTTGCATCCGGGGTTGGGGGAAAAAGGGCAGGATACGTGCTTCTCGCAAACAGGACTAGTGTGTATGGGGGGGGGGGGGGGTCCGGTGACTAGACACGCCGGTGTTTGCGCCCCGGCGTGCCACCTCAATGTCTAGGAGCTCGGGTGTCAGGGGGAAAGGCCGGCGGGGTGTGTCTTCTCCGAAGCCATCCAGCCGAATGGGCATTTGGGTTGGGCCGGTAGGGGGGGGGGGGGGGGTCAGGCTCCATATCCGGCGGTTCTTGGTAAAACACTTCAATCATAGGGGGTTCCTCTTCCTCTTGCACTATGGGTCCTGTTGAGACATGTCCTCTGAGGAGGGGCGAGAGGCGGCGTCCCTCATCAGCCAACAAGTCAGCTCGCTCGTTACCCCGGATACCGATGTGCGACGGGACATGCAACCACTGTACTTCCGACCCTATATCGTCTAGAAGGTCAAGCACCTGGGTCCACAGATCAACATGGTTAGCCAGGCCCGAGGACGTTTGCCATTTGTGGCGCTGGGTGCCCGCCCCAGCACTCCATCTACAAAACACATGGAGTCCGGGCAGATCACGGACCTCGTCCCTTGAACATGACCGCGCAGCGCCGCAAGAGCTGTCCTCAACCCCCCCTTGTTATTCGTTTGGGCCTCTTCCGTGGGTAGCGGCTGCGCCACATCCCTTGAGTCCCCAAAGTAGACCCCCACCCTCCCAACCACTAAGTGAAGCTCCAAGGACCCATCTGGATATATCACGTTCCAGTTCTCTCTCTTGTACCTTTCGATCATCTGTTCAAAATGCTCGCGTAGGGCCCCCTCATGGTCCTGTTTTCTTGATTTCTTACGTTGCGGGTAGTGCAGTGTAGTGCAAGGGGGGGGGGGGGGGCGTGAGCCCGGCTATTGGGCCCGTGGGTGATCCATCAAGCCATCCGGCCCATTTAATTGGCACAGCCCATGGAGTAGCGTCGTTATTTCTGAGTGGGGTAGCGTGGGCGAAGGGTGTTCCAACCAGGGCACCAAAGTGTCAATCCACAACCAGAGGAAGTGCTTCCATGTGGGTGGGCCTAGCTGTGGGTCGAAGTTTGCCGAGCAGCGGAGGCGCCAGCTGGCGTGCACTGCTGACCACATAACTAATCCTAGCAGGGATGAAAGGGAGAGGGAGGGCATGGTATGGAGGATTTCTTCGGGATCATCAGTCGATCCAGCATCCAGGCTCACAGGGCCCATGCACTGGCACACTAGGCGGAAAGCCACAGGGAGGAAAAGGCAATGCAGGAGCGCATGTTGTGGGGTTTCGTGCTGACCATCTAGTGGGCACGCCGTTCCGTGGGGCTGCCATCGAGCCAACCTAGTACCCACAGGCAGCTTAGGCCACAGGGTTTGCTGCATAAAGGTAATGTCAGCATCCAGAAGCTGAACCCTGGTCCACTCTTTCCATGTCTCTGGGGACTGTCGAGGTGGGACCGGGCGTAGCCGCATCAAGCACCTAAGCATTTGTGTATTGTTCCAATTTGACCACAAGGTAACCTTGCTTTCCATCATGGGGGGGCAGGGGGTGATTTGTTCCACTGGGGGGGGGGGGGACAAATTTAGGGGCAACATCCTTATAAACCGGCGCCCATGTCCGGGGCAGGAACTCCATGTCCGTCCCCATGTCCAGGAGCTGCTGGATTGTTTTGACCCCTGCCCTGATCAAGCTCGGAGAGAAGTACAGGTTGGAATTAGTGTCCCTGAAGAGGGTGGAGTGCCACGGGGATAGTCGTGGGGCTAGCTCTGGTGGTGGGGTGCCCACTGGGGCCGCCTTCCAGAGGAGTGAGAATCCTTTGCACGTTGTACCCCGGAAGGGCATGGTTTTCCATGGAACCGGGCCTAGTTGCAGCCATGGGAGTTGTATGGGGTCCAGGGGGACACCGAAGGTTGACGCCCATTGTTGGAAGTGTGTATGGGAAATGGTGGGAACCGACAGCGATTCGTGGCTTGCCATGAGAAAGGGGGTGACATGTTGCCATAGTAGGAAAGTGCGTGGCTGCGGCAGGTTGTTGCCACCCAGCGCTGGGGGGGACTCAAGGATGGGGAGTGTGAGCCCCGGGCTGCTAGTTCTGAGCGCTGTCCTGTAGACCACAGCCAGTTGGGCCACCACCACATGTGTTGGCATAGGCACAATTGCCCAGTCCACAAGCCCACGAATGATGGCTCTGGACAGTGACAGTGTGAGAGGTAAATATCCACGTGCCGGTAACGATGAATCCTTCTGACACGCGCCCATCTCTAGGCAAGGCCGTGAGTTTGCCACTTGGAGGCAACCTGAGAGTTGCCACTTTCAAATGTAATGGTACCCTCACCAAGATTGCGGAGGACAACAAGAGACGCAGACGTATTACCCCAATTTTGCGCCACTTTAAGGCTACAGGGGTCCAAATCTTCGCCCTCCAAGAGCCCCACCTCCCAGTCCCCCTAGATCCCAGTGCAGGTTCCCAGGGCCCATAGGCACAACAGGTGCGAGAGGCAGCGGAAAGAGACGGGTACACAATGTTGTCCCGGTTAACCACGGATGGGCTCCGTGGGGGAGTGGTCCTTTTTTGGAATAAGCAATGGGTTTTGACGTGGTCCTGCTCCCTCTCCCCCCGAATCCTACTGGCTAATATAAAGAATGAGGACGGCTTGTGTGCGACTGTCCTGGCGGCCCACTTTCATCACAGTGAGGCCCAGCGATCAGCCCAAATGCACGAACTGCTTGATGTCCTCCCCTCACTTCCGCTCCATGAGCATGTACTGGTCCTTGCGTACCATAATTCGGTTATTGGTTATCCCGGTATAGACTCCAAATCCATCTCGGTTAAAGATACCATCCCCCAAGTCGTAAAGGCACGTGACGAAGAGGCAGCAGTGCTGACCTCCCTGGAAGTGTAGGACGCATGGGTATGTGCGTACTCCCTGTCCATGGACCCCAATGACCACCATGTGGCCAAAGGATGAAATTGGGGCGCACACACCGTACCCACGGAGCAAACGGACCCGAACCCAAGGGAAGTGGATGACAAACCTACACCCTCCCCACACAGACGCAGAATAGACAAAATTCACATATATTCATCCCTAGTTCCCATGCTAAGCCACTGCTTCACCCACAGCTTGGCCTTTTCCGACCACCGTGCAGTCATTGTGGAGCCCCCCCCCCCCCCCCCCCCCCCCCCCCAGCGAACAGGTCTAGCGCAAGGCACGGCTGCCCACATCCTTCCTTACGTGTGAGGAGACCATGGAGCTCTTGACGCATAAACTGTGTGCCATATAGTACCCGGATGGAAACTAGTGGGACAATGCACTGGCAGAGGTGCGCAGCACGGCCTTCAAGTTTGAAAAAAAACAACAGGCTACCGGGGATCATGGAAGTGGCAGCCCTGCTGCATGACTCTTCGCTGACCAGGACCTCCACTGAGGCATAAAAGTTCCTTGCCTAAAAGGGCCTCAGTCCAGCCTCCCCAGCACGAGCCTATGCGATCCTGCGGTCACTGGCTGAGTCACAGCAGGCAAACAGAGTAGGAACGGTGTTACTGTTAAAATTGAAAACACTCCTCCACCAAGAGCCAGTATCACCCTACGAGAAAAAACAAGGCAAGTGTCAAATTGCACGCATGACTAGGGAATTGCAGCATTGTAGGAAACTGACCCAGCTGAGGGACAAGTATGGTACCTTACAGTCATACCCCATTAAAGTTGCATGGGTGCTGAATGACCACTGGTCTGGCATAATGAAGGAAGGCCCCAAGACGGTAGAGGAGGGTATTGCGTTTCTTGGCTCCCTACCCCTCCCAAGGTCTCTGCGTAACTGCCCCCTCTGCTCCTCTGCCGCCTTTCACACGAGCTCGTCTAGACGGCGCTTGAAAAAATGAAACCACGATTGTCGCTAGGAGTTGATGATATCCCAGCAGGGGTATTCATGAGTATGCCGTCAGTTTTTGTAGACCCCATGTTGCAAGCCATGTCTACCTTCCTCGCTCAAGGGGCTATTCCAACAGCATGGGCCTTGGGGGTCAGGAACCCGATACCCAAGGACCAGGGCGCCATCTCTATCAACACGCTCCGTCCTCTATGCCTCCAAAACGTCATTTTCAAATGGGCCTCCGCTACCATACTCCTAATGATGGAAGACATAGTGTCTTTCGCCACGCCCCCCCCCCCAACGGAAAGCCTTCATCAAGCACTGGTTAATTTTCGACCACATTTGGAACGTGCGGGGAGCCTAGGAAGCGATGGACCATGGGGTTTTTCTCTTAGTAGATTTCTCCAAGGCGTATGACAGTGTTTTTCACAGCGACCTGGAGGCCTTCTTCTGCTTCATTGCCCACCCCCCCATGATGATCGCGCTGCTTATGTCTATGTTCAGGGCCCCTTTGGTCTTCTCGGTAGGGTGGGGCATTGTGCCTGAGGTCCAGCTCAGGCACAGGGTCAGGAATCAAACAAGGAGACCCTCTGTCTCCTGCTATTTTCGTCATGGTGTGTTATGTCTTGGTACCCATGATCCAGCACATCTCAGCTGATATTCACGTCTTATTTTATGCCGACGACCTCCTGTTGTACATACCACTGCCACCGGCGCAAACAATCCCGCTACTAGATAAAGTGTTCAATGCAATTAGGATCTATGGCTATAATGTGGGATCAATTGTGATGTAATGTGAAGATCAATTTAGATAAATCGGCATTCCTACTCAAAGGGTACCGGCACAAGCGCCTCAGGGAGAGACTGCAGTAGTTTGGTGTCAAAGTGAGACCAAGGGTCAAGTATTTAGGTGTCCTCATGGGGCATGTCTCGTCGGAGGAGGCCTTCGCCCCAATCTTGGCGAGGGCAGCCACTAGGGCGGCCTTCATGCGCATCCTCCCACTCAGCTTCTCGGAAAGGATAACCCTTTTCCAGGAGTGGATAAACCCATGTTCATTTTCGCTGCCAGGGCCTATTGTCCCGCTTACCAGGACAGCGTTGAGTGCAGACTGGGATGTTATGGGTGTGGCGTGGGTTGTGTGTGATTCATTGTGGAATGCGTCATCTGCGCCGTGGGTAGGTGTTAGCTGAATCATGGGCACACCGTACTTTGGAAGCAGCGTCCATTGATATGGACCATGCCCCTCCCTTGCGGCCCAAGTGTATAATATGTGCAATCAACATTGGGTGCAGCGCTTGTTGTTGGTTTCCCCAACTCGCACTTTCTTATGCCTCATGTTCGATCCGCTGTCTAAGAGGCCGTACATAGTGGGTGCAAACACTGAGGAGTTGGCCGATTAAAACTCTATCGCCCCAAGCTACTGGGATTTCGAGGGTCATCCCCTTAGTAGTCCAGAGCCAAGAACAATGTTGGAGGCTGCAAAAGTTGCATGCCTCATTGCTGACGTCAAGCGAAGTCACGAGTGGAAGGAGGTTAGTGTCCTCATGGGCCACCAGTCCACACAAGTGGCCATCGCAAGCCTGGTTGCGGCAGAAAAGACCACTACGATATTAAAAACAAAGCCAAACCTCCCGAGCAGCCAGGGCAGTTGACTCCGGCTCAAATCTTGCGGCGCAAGCCAAAATCCCTCCTCCTCCATGCAGCCCCCTCTCCTCATGTCTCGGCTAATCCAATGCAGGCAGTCACAGTACTGCCGAACATACTCCACCAGTCGCCCCCACACACCCACCCTTTGCACTAGGCCACAGCCCCCCTCACCCAGCAAAATGTGAATTACATGCAGGCAGTTACACCAGTAATACACCACAATCTCGGCATTATTTGTCACGTAAGACTCTGTGTAAACATCTCTCAAATGGCGTGCCTCCAATGTATATGGTTGAGACCCCGAACTTGGAATGATCACGTCTAGTGGTCGTTCCCAATTGTCACGGAGCAATGACTCAATATCCTGCAATTGGGCCGAAGGGCTTCCTTGGCCATCAGTTAGGGCATGGCACACTACGGCCAAGATGTCATCTCCACAAACATGCCTCATATTAACCATTCCAGTCAGTGATGGCTGGGTGGTATTAGAACATGGGGGTGGGGGGACGTCCAATTCCTCCATGGCTAGAGGCGGGCTGGCAGGAGAGGGATTTGGGGACGCAACAGCGGGGAGGCTGCTATTGCCATCTGGGTGTGGCAAAGTGGGGGGCAAAGCACACGGGGAGGAGGGGGTAGTTTCGGCATGGGATTGCGTGGGATGCAAGATCTTCCCAACCTAAACCTCAACCTCCCACTTTTGCAAGACCCATCGCAACTTATCTTTGTCTTTAAACTTACAAGCAGAGCACTCCTCACCTTCCAAACACCACATGCACCCCTCGCAATAGACGCACCATAAGAAAAATTTCCGATGGCACTGCCCACAAGTGAAAGTGGGGCAGTATAGGTGCATGGAATGCCACCGCTTGCTCCCCGCGGTCCAAGCTCCCGCTTCACAAGGAGTGCAAGGGCAAGGGGCTCACTGTCACAGCTACCATCCAATGAGGAATCAAAATCAGAATAAGGGGAACAAAATCAGAAGTGGCTGCCTCACCCCTGCCATCTGGGGGGTCCCCGATGCTTCACAGCAGGGGACAAGATCAAAAGTGGCCAACAAGTGGCCCGAAAGTTCTAAAGCCTAGTTCTTTTTTTTTTGGACATTCTGAAATCTAGCAAAAAAAAAAAAGCTAGCTTCCCGATACCTAGTAAAAACTAGTGAACCTGGTAAATTGTTACCTAGTGAAAAAAAACCCAGAAACTGGTACTTGTGTAACCATGTGGTTCATTTCACACTGTGGGTTGATGAAGAAAGCATTTCGTTGTTCATCAAAAAGTCACATGGCAAAATCCCTTTCCTCTTCAGTGAATCCTCGTACAGATGACGCGTGTTGCAGCCACACGCCATGCCAAAAAGCCAAGCTTTTTTTCAACACTCGCCAAAGAAAATCAGTGCAAAAGGACGAAAAGTCGAGACGATATAGCATTGGGTGATGAATGGGTATTCAAGCAGTGAACAGGGTCATTCATGCATGCATGCACGTGTGTGGCCGACCTGGATGAGCTTTGAGGGCTGCACACCTTCCAAGTGGTATGGGGTGGCGTAAAACTTTCCTGGTGCAGCGGTATCCCCCACCTCTTTCCTCTCATTTTCCCAGTGACTGAGTGATGACTGAGCCATGCTTTGTTCTAATGTGGGGGGCTAGGGGTCTCCTCTACCTTGAGTGGAGGCGCACCGAAAGGTGCTGCACGGAAACACAAAACTAATGACCCGCATTTATGTGGCTCCAAGTAAACAGGCTCCTGAAGTTCATGGTGGGCAGATGAGGGCAGTCATCCGCAGGCGTCGTCCACACACAGCCCATCCCTTGTGTTGCATTGGTTTCCAGCTCAACTCGCGTGCCCTGGGTGTTGTCTTTTGGTGCCGCATGCTCAGGGGGAGTATCCGCACTGCGCGCACACCGTGCGCGCACCGTGTCAGGTATTTGAACAACTTCTCCAGGAGATGGTCTACCGGGAGAGGAGTTGTAGATGCTGTTCGCCTTCCAGCCAGACATGTCCAACAAGCGATCTCGTCCTGATTGATTTGGCTCGGGTTTCGGCGGAAACAGTTAGTGACGTCGTGTCCTGCTACACCGCACCATGTACACACTCTTATATTGTCAGCATCAGTGGGATGGTGGACGGGAGCTGAGTCGGTAGCACATCGGCTGGTTGAATGGTCTCTAGATCCATTAAAGGGGGGGGGGGGGATTGGGGGTCCTGCCAAACCGCAGCTGAACCATCCTCCCACCTACATTAGAAAAATTTTCCTCTGGGAAAAATGAAATTTTTGAAAGGGGCCCAAAATTGGACGCTGGTTTCTGGTACACAAACTTTTTTTGGCCTCAGACCCACCAAACCTCCTCGGGGCTGGGGTGGGTTTTTTGCCACTAAGCAATGGCCTGATGTCCAACCTGACAAACCTGACTGATGACTAACCTGACAGCCCATACTCCAGAGGGGAAGGGCATGGGAGCAGAGACGCGACCTGGCACATGGTGGTGACACCCTTTCACAGCCTAAGCCTACCGGGACTAATGAGAGGACCTTCCTGCAAGCCGGAGGACTTTATCAACAGCTTCTGGTAACGCAAAGCATCTGCATCAACGTCACTGACAATTGGCACATATCGTTGACTTTTCGTTCTCAAGGCCACCGCAAGCTTTGTGTAGCCAACTCCAACAATCAGAATCCGCACATGTTTCGCTGTAGGCCACGTTGCTGCAATCACAGAATCCACAAGGGCACAGGTGTCATCGGTGCTGATGAGCCAATCCTCCACTTCTTTGGGACACCAGTGCTGCATAAGCTGGAAATATCGTGAAAGCAACCGGAAACGTTGATACAACACAAAGATACACACTGTAAGAGGAGAGGTTTCATGGTGCAAGCATGAAACTGAATGGGTTTCTCTTGAAAGTGTTGCATTTCCATCTCTCATAATCAAGGTCTGAAAAGTGCCCACCTCTAGCATGCGTTGAAAAAAATGAACAGAAATGGGAACAGTGTAGAACTGAGTACAGAATCGTGTCACAGTGAGTATACTTAGTTTTACACGACTGTAGTATTATCATAATTGTGGTTGCTGTCGTCATCACCCCACAACCCGTGAAAGGGAGAAGCGTGCATGCTCTGACCAAGGGAAACCCCCGCTCAGTGTTGCTCGGGACAAAGGCCTAGACAGGGTGGGATGGTTCACCCACCCTAAAGTTCAGCCTGTGTATATGCTGTGTTTTCCAGAGATCATATTTCTTTTGTCCAGTTCATAAGTGTCCAACCTGTGCAAACTGTCCAACGAAAGCTAGGACGCCATGACATCACAGTAGGGCCATTCCACCCATATGGGTGAGTATTAACCCTAGCTGCTGTTGTTCCAGGATATTGTGAGTACATGCACTGCCACGGCTCACATGTGTACACAGCTATTGCCAGTACTTTGTTATCTTCATGTCAAGCTGATGAGAGTGAGATTTCTATTTGCTTGTAACTTTCTTCCCGTCCTTGGGTCTCCTTTGCTGTAGGGGCCAGCAACTTGTGTGACTCCTGTTGGAAGACACCTGGGTTCTCCCAAGATAAAGCATATAGCATCTTCTAGGGCAAGCATGCCTCCTTGCCAAGCCCTCTTCCTCCAATACTACAAAGGGACAATGTCTGAGACAGCCACACCATCAACGATGACAATCTAGCAAGTATAACTTTAGTTGTGGCATGCGCTGTGATATTCTGTGTGTTGGCTGTAGTGTGTTTTGCAGAACTCAGGAGGTGTGTGCACCCCCACCCCCCCGCAGGAGGAAACTGAAAGTCAAGAAAACGGCGGTCAAACGAGTTTCCTGTGCTTGCAGAAGGCCGTGCTTGTGTGCAAGGCACAGTACGAAAACAAGGAATGTCGCAAAAACCTGCCCATGCCTCACCCCAACCAGAATTGTCGGAACAGGGCACCATAACACAGTGTGCAAGCCCATCAGGGCATGTGCAGGAGCTGTGGAATAGAAGCCCTTTCAGACGCTGCGCTTCATCTTCCAACAAGATGTATGTACCAGCATGCCAGCGATAGTAACCTGAACCATGGCTGAAAATCACATCAAAACAAACAGCATTGGGTTGCCAAGCAAAGTATTGTTCTGAGCGGAAGGAACTACCACAAGCATGTCCCAGCCCCTCTTTCCCTCTACAACCAGAACACAACCATGTCACGTTAACTTTCTGACTACAAAAGATGTGGCCAGAAAACCCCAGGAAAACGACGGTCAGACAGGGTCACCGTGCTCAGACAAGCCTGTGCTTGCGCAAACGGGGGGAGTGGTACATGGAGGCAGTCCAGTGGGCAACATTGAAGGGGGCACAATCAAGGTTGGTACTCATTGACTAAATGACCCTACCCTGCCCCCCCCTTGCAAACTCCCGGGTTAGCGCGTGACGGTCTCCCGGCTGGGGGGGGGAGACGGTCGCCAAGTGACGGTCTCCCGGGGGGGGGGGGGGAGATTGCAAGGGTATTTCAAGGCAAACTGTGGTACCCTCCACCGATGCAAGCAAAGAGAACACGTGTGAAGCGACTTTCGCATTGATGCGGTGCCAATGTGTTTCATCCAACACTAATGTTATTGAGGATCCAAAGGAACGGTGAAGAACTTCTGGGTACGAGAATAACACACTTTGAACTGTTGCACATGCTCAGTTTGCATGACAGGCATGACTGTACATGGTCACCGGGAGAAAACATCTTGGGTCTGAAGTAGCAACACAACACACCCATACAACACCTTTGGAGAGAGAATATCACAGAACACACACAGGTGCTTGATTTGTAGTAATGGGAAAGCAATGCAAGGCCATGCGTAAAGCAGATGGGCAACACAAACCAGCCCACTACATGTTAACTACAAAAACATGGAAGTGACGGTCTCCCGGGTGGGGGGGGGGGGGATTGCAAGGGAGGGGAGTTTGCAGGGGGGGGGCAGGGTACCTTCAGGCGATTCGAACCGTTAGCTTTAAATGCCGCGAAGCCAAATCACGTTGGTGTTCACTTTTTTTTTGGCACACCAAGTTCAATGTGAGCTCTCACGCAACAGCCTGGATCAAACAGTAGCGCATATGGTACAAACGAAGGTCCCACATATGCAATGCAATGTGTCCCGGACTAAACCGACGGATCTCCTCCGTTCACTACTTGCTTTACCTGCCCTCTGCATATGCACCCAGTGAGTGAGTGCCACGCCTTGCAGCAATTGTTGTAAAAACTCATATGTACTTGTAGTGTTGGCGCCTTTCACAGAAATTTCGTCCCTTTTCATGTGTCCGCCTCACATCAGCCGATGTCCTGCACCTGAGCTACGCCCTCTCTCTCATACATTTTTCCTTTCCTTGGGCGGTGCATCCTCCGACTCAGTCATTGGTTCCCTGGTACACCCTCGCGGCGCCTCCCTCGCGCCAGCCAATCCACAGGTCGCAAGGCACCCAAACGGGCCCACGATGACCTCGAGTCACTCTTCGATGATGAGGACTCCGATGATTGCAGGTTTGAGTCGCTTGTGCCCCATCAGTACCTCCAATCCCTGCGTCCCAAGACCGGCACTAGTCCCGTGCAACCCAACGTTGAGCAATTAGGACGTGCCTGGCACCAGCAAGGGCAACCCACTGGGCCGGCGTGGTACAGTGACGGCAGCCTGTTGGAAGGGCGCGCCGGCACAAGGGTGGTCAACAGACCTATGCGCATCCAGGCGAGAGTACCGGGCCCGCAGACAATTTCTAGGGCTCAAATGTACAGCGTGTGTATGGATCACAGCGTGCCTCACCCAACCGGGGGACTCTATCGTGCTTGACAACCGGGCTGCGGCCCAATGCGTCTCCAAGCCACCCAGCCCACAATCGTCGGACTATGACTTGCACGACGCAACGTACTAGCTTATCTCCACCAAGGCACTCCAAGTACGTTGGGCGCGCAGGCATCGGGACCCCAAAAAGGCGCATAGCTTGCAAGATTTTTTTTTTAACTCATGACCGAAGTTCCACCAAGTGTCCATTGAGAGTACACATAGCAGGTCATGGGTCAGTGACAGGGCCAACTTTGGGTATGGGTTTGGTATGACCTACCCTCACCAAGACGGCTGCGGCGGGGTGGCGGGAGGAACGAGTCCTGCGCCTTGCCCCACCCTTGTCGCCCCGTTTGCACGGGTATGCGCGTCCTCCCGGACCTCTCGGGGTGTTACAATCCAGTCAAGACAATGACATCGCCCATGTCCTCCAGCGGGATTTCCATATCCTGGAGATCACTAGGGACCTCCGGCGTCTCTGTCCTCCGTTTCTTGTGTGTCTCGGGTGGGTTCTCGTCCCGCAAGCGCTTCATGCGCTGTGCGGTGGCCCCTCGGATGTCCCATCGGGGGTCCGACAAAGTCGTCCGCCGTAAGGCCGTAAGGGTCACTGCGTGCACTTGGGACATATGCCGCCATTCGGATGCCTCTTCCGCTTGGATGCTGGTGGACAGCGAAACATGTGCCTGCTCCCAACACGAGGATGCCACGGCGAGCTTGCGCGACACCGCGGACCGCGCCTCGGGGAGGACAGCCGTTCGCCACCGGCGGAAGCGTAGTCGGCGGGAATCCGCCATCCAGGACAAGTGGTAGACCGCCTGCTGCGCTTCTACATACCACCGCGCCGTGTGTTCCTTGTAGAGGAAGTACGCTTGCCGGCACAAGTGCTCGTGGTGGTGTGCCAAGAAGAGGGACTTCTGTGTGATGGCTTGCCGGGCGAGTGCCTGTGCCACCTCTTCCAGGCAGAGTCGTGCGGCCTGCATTTGGGCGTGTAGCATGACCCGCCTGGCCTGTGCAAGGAAAGGTCCGGCATGAATTTCACGAGACTCGCGCGGCGGTGAGGCCGGAGCCTGTGCCGGTGGCGGCGACGGTTCTCTGGGCCGTTTGCGCGGCGGTGCTACATGGTGGTGCCGGGCCATGGCCTCCAAGACCCACGTGCGCTCGGCAGTGGTGACCGCTTGTGTCAATTGCCACCGAAGTTCCTCCACCGTGGGCGCAGTATCTGTGAAACGTGGCTCTGATCGCGGCGGGATCGATAGAACACCTCTCACGTGGTTCCAAATGTTGCGGGCCGTAGGTTTAGCTACCTTCGGCAGGGCCCCAGCAACAAGTGGGACGATGTGCGTGGGCCGCTTATTGCTGACGAAAGTTGGGGCGTGCTGCAGCTTGTCAACGATCCACGCCTGCAATCGCTGGAATACGTGGAAGTGCCATGTGGCAACTACCACCCTCCAGTGCGCCTGGACTGGAAGGAAGGATCGTTGAAGGGAGTGTGGGAACTGCAAGCGGGTGCACATGCGCAGTTCGTCTGCGGACGCCGTTTGTCGCCACTTGGTTGCCTCCGGTTTCCATGTCTCCCATGCGTCGGTCCAAATGTCCCAAAACCGGGATTCGGAGGGGCATGACAAGAGGCACTCCTGCACTGCGAGGCCATGGCGCTGTCCACAGCGTGGGCACAGCACCGGCCCGGTTTCCCAGGGTGCCCCATACCCCGGGAATTGTCCCCCACAACCATGGACCCCACTTATCTCGGTTGACCGCGCGCAAAGGCAGCCATGACGTCCAATGCGCCTCGGGTACCAGCTTCTGGGGGCGTGATTTGATGATCCACTTACGGGCAGGGGACGGCATTACATGGCTGTTCAAGAGGATATCCGCGGGTGATGTGCTGCTCAGACCACGGCAAGGGTGCATGGTACTGCCCGCTCGGGCTGCGAGGTCGGCCAATTCGTTGCCAATCCTGTCGTGATAATCTTGCAAACCATGCGCCTTTTTAGGGTCCCGATGCCCACGTGCCCAACATACTTGGAGTGCCTTGGTGGAGATAAGCTAGTACGTTGCGTCGTGCAAGTCATAGTCCGACGATTGTGGGCTGGGTGGCTTGGAGACGCATCGGGCCGCAGCCCGGTTGTCAAGCACGATAGAGTCCCCCGGTTGGGTGAGGCACGCCGCAATCCATACACCGTACATTTCAGCCCTAGAAATTGTCTGCGGGCCCGGTACTCTCGCCTGGATGCGCATAGGTCCGTTGACCACCCTTGTGCCAGCACGCCCTTCCAACAGGCTGCCGTCACTGTACCACGTCGACCCCGTGGGTTGCCCTTGCTGGTGCTAGGCACGGCCTGCTTGCTCAACGTTGGGTTGCACGGGACTAGTGCCGCTCTTGGCACGCAGGGATTGGAGGTATTGGTGGGGTACAAGCGACTCAAACCTGCAATCATCGGAGTCCTCATCATCGAAGAGTGACTCGAGGTCATCGTGGGCCCGTTTGGGTGCCTTTCGACCTGTCGATTGGCTGGCGCGAGGGAGGCGCCCCATTTCCATACCAAAGGACAGCAAGATTTTGCGGTACTTCTCCACCATGTGTGGGAGATGACCTGAGTTGGTATGCCTCGTCATAGGCCTGTGTGGAACTCGCAAGGCCCGTTGGACTAGCTGGATAAGGGCGCATAAACCGGCCCGGGACGCGCTATGGAGGCCCAGTCCCCCTTCAGCGACGTCCGTATAGAGGCGGTACTGCAGGTACTTTTCCACGCGTGGAGCCTGAAGGACAAACTCTTCGAAGGCGGTCTCCATGCGGTTGCCCCAACACACATCCCACATAAAGAGACTCTTATACACCCACCTGGGGATGAGTACGGAATTGACGATTTGTGCCCGCTCAAAGCTTGTCAACGGGAGGATGGTGTATGCGGCTACCTGAGCTTGTAGGGCGGCGAAGAGCGCATCCCTAGCCTTACTCCTATAAGCTACACCAGCGATGGTGTGGCCCAAGTAGGTGAACATGGGGTCCTTGAAGTCGAGGCGATGCTGCCCCCACCAGATGTGCTTTGCCTGCTGGGCACCCCCTAAGGTAGCGCCCGAGGACCGTGGTATGTGGAAGTGATACACTTCTGTCTTGTTAGGATTGAACTGGATCCCAATCTGGGACCCCCAAGCGGAGAGGTCGGTGAGGAGTTGTTCCAATTCAGAATAATCTTTGACAATGATGGCAATATCGTCAACATAAACGAATGTGTCCGGGTACTTGGCGATCAAACGCTTGATCAACAACTCATATACAATAGCGAACAAGAGCGGGGAGCAGGGGCATCTTTCTTTGACGCCCCGCGTGGGCTTGAAATAAATACGTTCCCCTTGTATGTCCGTGTATGTGTCAGTATGTGCATAGATCGTGCGGAAGGCGTTCACATAGTTCGGCGGGAGCCCGGCATGGTTCAGGATGGAGAAAATGACCTCGTGGATTGTGGACGGGAAGGCTTTGGCAACATCCAACAAAACAACAAAAGGCTCCCGGCCCTCCAATTCATGCTCATGGAGGGAGTTGACTAAGTTCGCAGCTTGCTCAGTTGCGGTGTGCAAAGGCCTTGACCCATACTGCCCGGGGCTAGCAACCCGGTCCACGAGGCGCTGCAGACGGGGCCTGTACAGCTTCATGATAACACGATATATACTGTTGGTCACGGCAATGGGTCGATAATTCTCGGGGCGGTCAGGATCCCCTTTCTTGTACATCAACACACACTCAGACCGCAGCCAATGCTGCGGGATATCTCCTGTTCTCCATACTTCCAGCACCCCCTCATACAATGTGTGCAGCGTATCATCTGGCAGCATACCCAGCAAGCGGTGCGGAACCCCATCAGGGCCCACGGCTTTCTTGCGCTCGCCCATACATGCCCTTTTGAACTCATCGAAGCTTGGTGGGTCATCAGTCATGTGCCCCTGTGGGATGAGCTGTGGGATGAGTGCTTCAATGGCCGGCATGTCATAGGGGGGGTTGCCACTGAAGTTGGCCAGCAAAGCGCGCGCCAGGTCCGGACTGGGTTGCTTTTGCGTGGGCTTCAATGGTCCGCGGGTCCAGTTTTTGGTCAAGCGGAAGAATACCCCATCCTTGCGGAGGGCAGCATGACGCATGGTATAGAGGCGCTTGTTGGCCACTTCGCGCAGCTCCTGCGCGATGCGCTTCTTGACCACTTGGAAGTGTTTGTGCCACTGTTGTGTGTTAGTTTTGAGACGGGTCCGCTTGGTGCGCTTCCCCTGTCGCATGACGGCCTGCGCCACCGCCTTGAGGACGGCATCAGCGCGTGATACTGCGTCCATTGGGGTGTCTAGCCCGGCGAGTATGTGTTGTGTCTCCTGCACGGCGGCTCGCTCTTGCCGCACATTCCACTTCTTGGCAGGGTGCGTGGCTTTGATGAAGGACTCACAGTCCGTGGAGGTGAGGCCTGTAGTCATTAGGACGAGCCGGTGGTCGGAGGTGGGCATGGCGACAGTATGGTATGTCATGGGGCTAACATTCCCCCAGCACCGCGAAGAGACCAGGATGGCATCCAGGCGGTGGCACCCTCTGGTGTGTCCCGCCTGTACAGACCCATCGGGGCATAGTTCGTGCAGCGGGTCGTATAGACGGCGGTTCAGAAGGTCATCGTGCAAAAACCGACTTGGGGTGCTGCTCCAAATAGAGTCGTTGAAGTTGCCCATGAGTACATTGTATTGGTGCGTCTCAACGAAGGCATCTTGCCTCTTCATGGTGGCTGCAGTTTGGAGTCCATAGTAGTTGAGGACCCGTAGTCGTGGCTTGTTGGGAAGCTGCAAAGTAAGTCCGAGAAAGGTCCCGTCTGGGTCTGCAAAAAGCGAGGCGCGTTGATTGCCGTCCTTGAGCACGAAGTGGTCCATTGTGTTGCGGACCAGGAATGCCACCCCATTGATGGTCCCGGACGGGTGTGGGTGATAGTAGATCTGCCACTCGGGGAAGGTTAATGGTGTTGCCGCCTCTATGTTGGGGAAGGTAGGCTTAACTTCTTGTAAGCCGGCAATGTCGAGGCGCATATCGGACAAGAGCTGTACGATGGTTACCCATCGGTCCCAATCAACCGTGGGGCCCCCAATATTGAAGGATGCCCACTGGAGGCCATCGCCACTTGGTTGCGTGCAACTGGTAGCAGACTTGACCACTCCCTTGTTCAGTGCAGTATACACGGCTGCCCATTGACCACTCGAAGGCCCGGGGTTGAGCTCGATGTCTCCCCCAAGCAACAGTAGAAGGGCTTCCCACGGCCTGTAGGGGCCCAGGTGCCCCCGAAGATACGTCTTAGAAACGAGCCAACTGAGAGGCCGCCCCCTGTCCCAGACCCGGTAAATGCGCGCCCCACGGTGTTCCCATCTCATGCCATGGGCCCACCATGTGCGTCGGGGCGAACGGCGCCTCACCCGTGACGGTCCGACGTACCATGTAATCCCGCGTCCTGCCCCCACTATGACGAGCTCATGAATATCGGGGAGCAATGAATGCCGCATGACGTGGCTCACGCAACCTTCTACGCAGACGAGGAGGCACAGGACCCACAGGCAGAATCCCATCGTGCCCCCAGACTGGGGTGACTTGCGTGCTGCTTAGGGTACACCCCGCCATGCGGGCGTGGGCGGTTTGGGCTTTACAGTTGGTTTGTGTGCCGGGGCAGCCAGCTGTGGCTTGGAGGCACCGGTCTTGATCTTAAGGTCGCTGGCGGTGGAGGCCGTAGGTCGGCGCGTGTCCATGCGGAGACGGGCGTCTTGGGCTTCCGTTTTGGCACGCTTCGGTTGGAGGAGAGGATCCTCTGTATCCCATTGCATCATTTTCTCTTGCGCGTCCATGGCGGGTTCGTGGAGACGTTTCGTCTTGAGGTGCTCTTCATGCAGTTTTGCCATGGCCTCCTTGGCTCCCAAGAACTTCGCAGCGTACTGGAGGCGATGTGGAAGGCGGACCTGAGAGGAGTCCGGGACCACATCCAACAACATGGAATCAATGCGGTCCCGGATTAGAGCATCCTGGGTAGAGTCGCCCGTGGTACATTGGAGGACTCCAGTTTTAACCTTGAGAAACTGCCCTGCCGCAAGACCCGCACTTTGGGGGTTTTCGTAGGTGGCCCTCACATAATGCACGTAAGTGGGTTCCATGTAGAAGCTAGGCTCCTCGGCCAACGTCAACTACCGACCAAAACTGGCGACGGTCACCCGCAATTCATACTCGGAAACTCCCAGCGATGCTCCCCAAAAGATCTCCGTAGCGTGCGAGCGGTCGGGGTTCGGGAGCAGGGCTCGTGCCTTGACTGCCGCGTAGCCCCATTTACTCCGTGACACCCCTCCCGACATCATGTCGTTGGTGAGCACGTTTTGCGCTTCGTAATGGTTGATTTGTTTCAACACAGAGGCGAGTGTAAGGCGGCCTAGGGAGGTCTTGAACTGCACCATCAACCGATAATTGTCGACGGGCTTCATCCCCACAACATGCTCCAGGAGTGTGCCCTAAATCAACTGGTGATTCTGGCGGAAGTCCCGTATAATATCTTTGTAAGAGGAGATTTTGTCCTCTTTTTCCACCCGAAAGCGCTGACGCACAATCCAGAGCTCGCGTGCCGATTCATTGATGATGAAGGGGCCCACTAGCTGGTCGTCTTGTTTGTATCTAGCCTCCGCTGCCTCGGCCACCACTCGCGTGGCCTTGGCCACCAGTCGTCTTGGGAGGCGGACCTCGTATGCCGTGGATTGAGACCGCGACGTGCGTGCCTCCATAGCCCCCATGAACGGGAAGCTATTAGAGGGTAGCTGCATGGCAATACCGGTTTGGACCTCCATGTCTGTTTCGTTGAGGAACTTGAACATGCGATGGAGCGTGTTGACTTTCATGGCTTCCGGGAACTCCAAGACAACCGTATCCGTGTCCTCCTCAATGGCGAACTTCCCGCCAACTTGTATGTTCCTGTATAAATCATCGTGGTCCATGTTTTGCACGTCCAACTCACGACTCTCAGCGGCCTCCACAGGTCGCCACTCGGCCGGGTTATCCAACAAGACGCCCATGAGGGGAAGCGGTTCAGCAAATCCGGGGGCAAAGGTTTCATCACCTGTCAACCCATCATACTTTGCGTTCACCGTGCCCGTCCACTTTGTGACCCCGGCCAGATATTTGTTGGCTGCACGAAGCGAGGGTCGTTCGACTTGCTCTAGACGCAGTGTGGCAATGGCCGAGTCCCGGTTTTTGTTGGCCACATACACCATGAGTAGACGCTTACGCGCATGCGCTTTTTGCCCTTGGGCCAGCACATCTACCATTTCCCGGATGGCGTCGTCCTCCGTACCGCCCCACACCACAGGCGTTGCGTTGGGACTGTTTTGTGCCTCCATGAATCCCTTTTTTGTCCCCTGTTCATCCGGGAGGACGAGGACTCTGGTCCGATCGGTGAGGTCCCCGTAGTAGGGATCCAAATTTTGGGTGACCTCGGTGTGTAGGATGCACCGTTGTGCATGTATTGGCGTGGCGTTGTAGAATACGGTGTGGATGCCGTCGCTGCCGTATTCCACTGTGACGTCATAATGGGCGAGGATGTCCTCCGCGACCCTGTGGTCCAGTTGCGTGCGTCGCGTGTCAAAGAATACCTCACCCGTGGAGTTCAAAATGCGGTGGTGGCAATTCGTGACTTTGCGCTCCGGCCTGGAAGTCAAGTACGACCGCATGCCCCTCTGGAGCCGCCTAAGTTGCAGGAGGTAAATCCCCAATGCTGGTTCCGTCTGCGTCAATTCTTCTTCCTCCACCCCCGCTACAGCGGGGCGGGTCATATACATGGGGGACTGAGGTGCGCCGCCTTCCATGGCTTGGCCGTGTGATTGCACTTGGATGATAGACTCCAACTGGCCATGGACCATGGTGCGCAGCATGTCAGACGTGTCGGCGGCGTACGCGGCCGATTCTTCAGTGATGCGTTGTGCCACCGGCACGGGTATTGCCAAGAAGGTGACCTCGGTGTCCGCCACCCAAGATTGCTGGTGCGACTCCGGAAGTAAGGATTCCACCGCGAAGATGCGGTGGTCCCACCTCTCCGCATTGAGCTTGACGTGTCCTTGGAAAATGAGCCCTAACCAACCAGGGTCGGTGGGTTTGGTGAGTGTCATGTCGGGCGGGACCCGAAGGTACACACACTCGTCGAGATGAGCGGTGACCGCCGCCACGACCCACGACACCTCGTTGGGGAAGCGGTACTGGCGAATATCGCCCATGGCCTCCTTAAATGCCGCGTTATACAATGCACTGCACGGGCGGTCGAGCCGATAGGGGTCCAGTGGCCCAAGTGATGGGCAACCATCCAAGGCTGCGCCCATCGCTAGAGGATACAACTCCATTGGCTGTGCGCCCTCGATACCTTCAGAGGGATCTCATGTCGGCGTGAACTGGAGTTGCATGGGGTCTAATTCCATGGACTCGAGACCCCGGTGTCCAGGGGACCCAGGTGGCGTGGGGGATGTGGGGCCCGGGTTGCGCTCCACATCGCCACATTGTACCACCGGAATATGGGAGTTGCGGCGGTAAGGAACTGACATAGGGGGTCCAGGAGGCGGTGGTGGTGGTGGCGGGGGTGCGGTGGATGATGTCGCTGAGTCGAGTGCATAGCTCAAAATTGCTCGCTTGCTCTCGTAGAAGACCCTCTCTGTCAACCTCAAGAAGTGTTGTAGGTGGCGTGTACACTCGTGCACATGTAGATCGGCATACGACCCCAGCGGAGTCTCGCGCACCGCGGGGAAGTGCACCTCAAAATGGGACTGGAGGCGTGTCCATTCTGAATCCACCACATCTTGCAATATAGTTCGCATGGGGAGTGCGTTGGGGGAGGAAGGGGAGGCCGAGGAAACCCCCCCAGACGAGTGCGTTGGATTGAAGTCCACTTCGGGATATTCTGTGTCGAGGTCCATGTAATCTTCGTCTCCGGGCGGGGTCCCTGCGGGGGCGGGGGGTGGTTTTTGGAGGTGCCCTGTGAGTCCATGGGATGCGCATCGCCAGGGGCATCCTTGAAGCCGGGGGTCATATGCGCATAGAGTGCACAGCCGGTGCAGCGGGTGACACGGTAGCGGGAACAGCAAGGCATCCTCGTAGCACAGAGGGCAACGCTCGAGGTCTTGTCTCAGAACTTCAATGGAGTATTGGCCCCCTCCCGATCCATCAAGCGAAGACACCTCTCCATGTTCGCCATGGGCCTCCCCGAGCTGAAGCAATGAGGACCTTGGTGAGGCACGAGCTTGCGCATAGGTCGGGAGTTCCTCCGGGCGATAGAGCAGATCGGTAGGGAGCCATCCCCAGCTGGAGTCACCTTGTGCATCCGTAGGCGGTGGGGGGCCCACATGGCGGTGTAGCAACCCAGCGGGGAGACATCCCCAGTCGGGATGGGATGAGATATGCAATTGGGTCTTGTTGTCGTTGGACCTCTCCACACTGGTGAACCGGAACTTGCGGCCCATGATTGGCCGTCGGCCGTTGGTCCATGTGGCAGGCGACGTGGAGCTGCGGGGAGTGTGCAGGCCGTGGTCGCTCGGGTTGCGCCGAGTCCCTCGGTGGCGGTTCGCGTTGTGCACACCCAGTCAAAAAGGAGGTAGTGCCTGATGCAAGGGTGGATGACGATGCTGCTTCTTGCACGTCAGTTTCAACATCGAGGCCAAGTACCGGTGCCGGTGCCATCCCTTCATTGACGTCGAGACCCCAGAGGTGGTCGCCACATGTGCTGCAGCATAGTGAATAGAAATCTCGGATGCCGCATCGTGAACACTGGATGTCTAGACCTCTTGTGGGGGTCATCGGTGATTTGGGGCTGTGAACCTCGGTGGTGTCCGTCGTTGGGCTAGCCGGGGCGCTCGGGGCAGTTTTGCTGTCCCTAGGTGGTGTGCAGAGCACCGCGCCATGCATCTCGCCCGGGAGGGCATTGTGGTCGACATGGCACTGTTGGAGCAGGTGATGGTGGAGTGCCACTAGAGACGAGACCTTTGTATTGATGGAAGCCGTGCTGCGCAAAAACTGCGAGATGTCTCCAATAGTGGTGAAGTCATTCCACGGCCGGGCAGGATTGGGTGGTTCCGGGAGTGCTGGTCCTGTGACCCCGGCCTGTGGCTCCGGCGGATACGTGGTGGTAATGCGTCCGCTTGGATGCCCTAGACCCCGTGACCCTGAGAGAACTTGCTGGGTGGGGTGTGGTCCCGGGTTGGCCTCTACATCCCCATCTTGTACCACGTCGTGGTGCCACGTTGTTGACTGTGGAGGGGGGGGTGCTGACTGGAACGCCAATCCCATGTAGTGCAAGGCATGCAAAATTCCCAAGCAGATGCAATTTGATACACGACGAATGTCACCGCGGAGGTCATAAGAACGTGCTGAGTCGTGCTGGTTGTAGTCAACACAATACGACGGATACATGCTGCCTCGAAGTACTCGCCACCTGTATCGAGAGGCGCCCGACCTTTGGAGGGTAGAGGGCGTACACCTGTTACCACCAATACCATGAGGCATAGTATAAGACGATGTGATGGAATGAGAACTCGGTGGGGCGGGAGGCGTGGGCCTGCATCCGCTGGCGAAACGGGAGTGAAAGGGGTCACCTTAATTACTGCCCGCATGGCATGGCCCTCCCGAGTGGACCCTTCTGCCGCTTGCGACGAGGGCCTCCTCACTCCTGCGAGAACGGAGGACAGTGAGTGAAGGGGAGAAGCGGCATGGGATACAGCAGGGTGCAAACATGTCTCATGCACCCAAGTTTTCATGTGTCCTGTGTGTGAGCTGGCCTGCGACGAGAAGGAGTCGTGGAGTGCAACCATGTCCCGGTAGGAGGGAAGGACGGAAGGAATGGCAGCTACCTGCCGGGACTCTCCAGCCCGCAGGAAGCTGACCGACGGGAGGCGCATGTCTGTTGCGGTGTATGGCGGGGGGATGTCGTCGGCGTGTGGGGGAGGGCTGGGGGGAGGGCCGTTCGGAGGCCGGGTTGCGGGGTGGGGCGCTGACAGGGCTGTCGGCGGAGGGGCCGCTGATCGGGGCCGTGCCTGGGGTCGGGGAGCGCGAACTCCCCCTTGCGCGGAGTCCCTCTGTGCCTGTACCGGCACAAAGGGGTCGATGTCGTCACATTGATCGAGGTCAATCGGACAGCTTGCTGTCCTTTCCTCGCTGCTGGCGGCGGCCGCGCCGTCGTCTCCCGTCGTAGAGGCGCTCGGCGGAGGTTGCGGGCACGGCTTGGCGGCCCGCGCTGACGGTGTGGTGCGGCGGCGCGCCCCTGTAGGGAGCGGTCGCGAGCCCGATGCCGCCGCCCGCGCCTGCGTAGTGCCGCGCGTGACGGAAGGCGCACTTGTCGCCTCGGCCATGCCCGGGGCTGGGTGGGGCTGTTGCTGGTGGTAATCCGCCCAGTTGCGCTCGGCCATTTGCTGCCCCCACTCCCTAAGCGTGTCAACCGACTAGCCATAGGAGTCTACAGGACGCGTAGATCCTTGTGGCAAACCCGCTGCTGCCTCGATCATCCGACAGAGGTTTGCCTTGTCCCGATTGATGGACCGGCGAATGTTGGCTTGCTTCTGGCGTTGAGAGGGTGTCGTGCCGCGGGACGAATGGGGCGTGGATGGTAGGGGTCCCGAGCCGGTCACCCTTTGGGGCGCTGGAGGGGGCGCGGCGTGGTGCTCCTGGTCTGGGCTGTGTTCTTGTTGCGCTGCGGGTGCCTGAGGTTCTTGTGGTGGTGGATGCTCGAAGGAGGGATGCTGGCTATGGGGTTGGGTAGCCTGATGATGCTGTGGACCGGAGTACGGGTCGTGTTGGTAGGGGTGTGTGTGGTTCTGGTGGTAGTTTGCGTGATAATGCTGGTGGGAGTGCGGCGAGGCCAAGTAGGGGTCGTGCTGGTATGGGTGTTGGGTGGGTGGTTCGGAGGTGTTGTGCGGGGACGGGATGTGCGGGGATTGGTCCGGATGGGAGTGGTAGGGTTGGTGTGTTGGCTGGGTGTAGGACGGATAGTAATACGAATAGAAATGTGGGGAATGTGGGTGTGGTTGATATGGCGTCGGGCCCGGGGTTTGTGGCTGCGGGGTTTGTGGTTGCGGGGTTGGTTGCTGGTGGTGTGGTTGTAGTGACTGGGGCGGTGGGTGCTGCTGTGGTGTATAGTACGGGTATGTGTACGGGTAGGGGTACGGTTGGAGGGGAGGGGGAGGGGGGGAGGGGGGGTGTCTTTCCAGTTTTTTGCGCTTGTGTTTGTGTTTCTTGTGTTTTTTGGTTTTTGGGTCGCGGCGTGGGGATGAAGAGGTGGAGGCCGTAGAGGTTGTGTCCGAGGAGGCGGAGGAGTCGGTGTCGGAGGGGCGACGATGTTTGCCCCCCACCGCCGTTCGTGTAAACACGCATGTGGGCGGCGTGGTAGTGGTGGAGTCGGGGGGTTGCTCCAACTGCCGCCAGTGCACTTCAGATACAGACATCGGCGTCGGATGAGTGCCTGTTGCGAAGAGATCTCGAGGACGGCTAGCTGTGGGCCACGCCGGCTTGTCGAAGTGAGCAGGGTCCAGGTAGCCGCCGGCAGCGAGGGCGAGAGGGTCGTCCGTCAAGCCCAACGGGTACGTGGAGACGGGGACCGGGTGGCTAGACGCAAGGGTCATGCCTGCGGCGTCAAGACTCAATGGTGCGAGGCCGTGGCCTGCTGCACACTGGTCTCCCTGCACTGCTAGAAAGGAAAGAAGCAGCCCGTCGGCATTAACTAGGTCTCCATATGCATCATGGGCCCCATGCGCCTCGCCATGACTCCCAACCGGGAAAGGGGCCGGTTGCGTGTTGTGCTGAGGATTGTACCAGGCTGCCATAGTGTCCATATTTTGGCCAGGGGCAGCAAGTACGGTCCAAGGGGAGGGTGCCAGATGTGGCCCAGCGGACATGACCCCAAGGGAGCGGGGGCGGGGGGCTGAGCTCGCCAGTGCAGTGCCACGACGCGAGGCTAGTGCCTGCTGCGCCTAACAGTGGTGCGAGGCCGTGGCCTGCTGCACACTGAAATACACCTGGGACCGGGACTGGGGCGTGGTCTGGGGCATGTGAAATGGCCCCTGCGTCTGCTTTACAGAGGCCATGGCGGCCAGACAACTGGGGTTGCCAGGGAACTCACCAGTCAGGTAATAAGGGGCGGAGGTATCGGGGGACGGGCTCAACCACTCATTGCGCTCAGGTCCGTACCAGGCAGTCAAGTTGTCAGAGACCCGGTCACAAGCGGCTAGCATGGCCTCAGAGGAAGGAGCAACCTGGTCCATCAGAGCAAGGGACAGACTGTAGGACCTGGAGGCGTCAGCTACGTGGGTAGCCCTGCTCCCAACTGGGCCCTCACTGGTCACGATGGCCTGGACAGAGAAATCCAGCATGGAGAACATGGCCAAACGTCTTTTCTGGACCTCCTTAAACTCGGCGAGACCGTTAGGATCGTCGGCCAAACCCAGGGGGTTGAGGGTGCTACCAGGCAGCAAACCAGGATCTTTACTGGCACGGCCAGCCTGGTTGGCACGGTAGGCATCAGCGGCACCCTGCAACAGCACCTGACAGGTCAAGACGGCAAAAATGGGTGTGTCCTGGATCAGGGAAGGGTTGCTGCTACCCTCGTGGAAGATCTCAACACCAGTTGGGAACCAGGCAGGCCCGCTGAGCTGGGAACCAGTGAGGTTGGCCAGGATCTGAGGAGCCAAGCAGCCCATAACATCCAGCAGGGCCCAACGGGCGTGGATCAACTCAGCTTTACGGTACTGCTCCAGGGTGATTTGGTCAGCACCCAGATCAGCAGTGCCCCACCTGTAGTCACCAGGGTACACACCTGACAGGTAGACAGAAGTGGAACGCTCAGGGTCCAGCCACTCGCTGCAGTCAGAGCCGTACCAGGCAGAAAACTCTGCAGCGTTGTGGCCACAGGCGGCAAACATGGCCACAGGGGATGGTGTGACCTGGCCCATCAGAGCGAGGGACAGATCGTTGGCGCCGGGGGCGTGAGCGGTGCAGGCAGCCCAGTTCCCAGCTGGGCCCTCACCAGGTGCGATGATTTGGACGGCGTACGCCAACATACTGATAATGGCCAAGCGGCCGTTCTTGGTCTCCTTGGCCTTCAACTCAGTGAGGCTGTCAGGATCTTCAGCCAGGCCCAGAGGATCAAAGGGCCCACCAGGCCGCAGCTTCAGGCCTTCGCTGGCAGGGCCAGCCTGGTTGGCATGGTAGGCCTGAACGGCACCCGTCAACAGCACCTGACAAGCCAGGACGGCAAGGATGGACTTGGCGTGAAGCAGGGAAGAGTTGTCAAAGTAGTTCAGGTCCCCCTCTTGGGATATTTGGGAGATTTGGTCACCAGCCTCAGGCCAGACACGCTCGTCGGGCCGGAAACCAGAATACTTGGTAGTCCCACGGGCGTGGATCAACTCACCAGGTTACACACCTGTCAGGTAGGTAGAAGTGGGGCGCCCAGAGAATGGGTCCGACCACTTGTTGTAGTCAGGGCCGTACCAGGCGGACAACTCGGCATCATTGCGGCCGTAGGTAGTGAACTCGTCCGCAGGGGGCGGTGCGAACTGGGCGATGTAGGTGGAGGTCGTTAGCGGGGCTGGGGCTGGGGAAAAGTTGTTGAGGGCGAACCCGTACGCGTACTCAGTGGAGTCCATCCCTGCCCCGTACCCTCCGTTATACTGGGGCGCCGTGGGGAACATGGCGTCCAACTCGGTAGCCTTGCGGTCGTAGGCGTTGAACATGGCCACAGGGGATGGAGCGAATTGGGTGACGCAGGCGGAGGTCAACATCGAGGCTGGGACTGGGACTCGGCTGGCTCTGGGCTGGGACTAGCTCGGGGGCCGGCTGAACCCGGACTTACTACCTATCCTTCTGCGGGCGTGGCCGCTGCAAAGGACTTACCGCCGGGATGTCGGGTGACAGGTCATGATTGCTGTCGAAAAAAAATAGACACTTAGAAAGTGCTAGCTCAAAAGATAGCTTGCAAGATTATCAAGACAGGATTGGCAACGAATTGGTTGACCTCACAGCCCGAGCGGGCAGTATTATGCACCCTTGCCATGGTCTTGGCAGCACATCACCCGCGGATATCCTCTTGAACAACCATGTGATGCCGTCCCGTACCCGAAAGTGGATCATCAAATCACGCCCCCTGAAGCTGGTACCCGAGGCGCATTGGACGTCATGGCTGCCTTTGTGCGCGGTCAACGGGGATAAGACCCATGGCCCATGGTTGTGAGGGACATTGCGATGGCCAGGGTATGGGGCACCCTGGGAAACCGGGCCGGTGCTGTGCCCACGATGTGGGCAGCGCCCTGGCCTAGCAGTGCAGGAGTGCCTCTTGTCATGCCCCGCCGAGTCCCGGTTTTGGGACATTTGGACCGACGCATGGGAGGCATGGAAACCGGAGGCAACCAAGTGGCGGCAAACGGCGTCCACCAACGAACTGCATGTGCACCCACGTGCAGCTCCCGCACTCCCTTCAACGATCCTTCCTTCCAGTCCAGGCGCACTGGAGGGTGGCAGTTGCCACATGGCACTGCCGCGTATTCTAGCGATTGCACGTGTGGGTCGTTGACAAACCGCAACACACCCCATCTTTCTTCAACAATAAACGGCCCACGCACATCGTCCCACCTGTTGCCGGGGCCCCACCCCAGGTAGCTAAACCTACGGCCCGCAACATCTGGAACCACGTGAGAGGTGTTCTATCGATCCCGCCGCGATCAGAGCCACGTTTCACCGATACCACGCCCACGGTGGAGGAACTTCGGTGGCAATTGACACAAGCAGTCACCACCGCTGAGCGCACATGGGTCTTGTAGGCCATGGCCCGGCACCGCCATGTAGCACCGCCGCGCAAACGGCCCAGAGAACCGTCGCCGCCACCGGCACAGACCCCGGCCTAACCGCCGCGTGAGTCTCGTGAAATCCATGCCAGCCCTTTCCCGGAGTAGGCAAGGCAGGCCATGCTACACGCCCAAACGCAAGCCGCGCGACTCTGTCTCGAAGAGGTGGCACAGGCACTCGCCCGGCAAGCCATCAGAGAGAAGTCCCTCTTCTTGGCACACCACCACAAACACTTGTGTCGGCAAGCGTATTTCCTCTATAAGGAACACACGGCAGGATGGTATGTAGAGGCGCAACAGGAGGTCTACCAATTGTCCTGGATGGCGGACTCCCGCCAACTGCGCATCTGCCAATGGCGCACGGCAGTCCTCCCCGAGGCGTGGTCCACAGCATTGCGCAAGCTCGCCGCGGCATCCTCATGTTGGGAGCAGGTTCATGTTTCGCTGTCCACCAGCATCCAAGCGGACGAAGCGTCTGCATGGCGGACCACTTTGTCGGACCCCCGATGGGACATCCAAGGGGCCACTGCATAGCGCATGACGCGCTTGCGGGACGAGAACCCACCCGAGACGCACAAGAAACGGAGGGCAGAGGCGCTGGAGATTCCTAGTGATCTCCAGGACATGCAGATCCCGCTCGAGGACATGGGCGACGTCATTGTCTTGCCTCGATTGTAACACCCCCGAGAGGTCCGGGAGGACATACCCGTGCAAACGGGGCGACAGGGGTGGGGCAAAGCGCAGGAATGGTTCCTCCCGCCACCCCGCCGCAGCCGTCTTGGTGAGGGTAGGTCATACCAACCCCATAACCAAAGCTGGCCCTGTCAGTGACGCATGACCTGCTATGTGTACTCTCAATGGACACTTGGTGGAACTTCAGTCATGAGTTAAAAAAAAAATCATGTGGCAGTGCACTTGCAAAAGGGAGAGGTGGTAGCTGTCCCCAGGATGTGTGGTGAGGCCTTGTGCATTTTGTGGTTGCAGTATAGGCACGTGCACGACGAGTATTGCGCGGAAGAAAATTAGTAGCACGTGTCCGTGTGTAGTCACATTGAAGCCAGCAGCGGAAAAGAAGAAAACATGCCCCGCAAATGTCCTATTCCTAGGTGCAGCGCGGCCCTGTGGGTTTTGAACATCAAAACTCACATGGCATGGTGCCATCCCCCGGTGCCACTGAACACCCATGATTCGACGGAATGGGTTGTAGGTAGTAGGGATGATGCGAAAAAAAAGAGCGAGCCAAGAAAATCCTTGAGGTGATGAAACCCAAGATGAACTTGGAAGGTGGCACAAACCGACGATAGCGAGGGTACGTCTTACTCTGAAGCCTCGCTTGGCCGCTTGGATTAGGAATGGAAACCAGAGGAGGTTGCAAGCTCCACAGAATCAGGGTATGCAATAGATCCTGATTCGTCCGGTGGTACCGAGAATTCAGCATCTTCCGAAGATGCTAATACCTCTTCTTCTTCCTTGTTGGCCTGCTGTTCTTCTTCCTCTTCTTCAGGGGTGGAAGTTCTCCCCAAAAAGAAGGCGATGAAGGCCAAGGGCACAAAGCGGCCCATTACCACTCCTATGCTTAGTGCTAAGAAGTGATGTACGTCTTGGCGCAAGAAGTAGGCTGCCCTCTCCCTCTCCTTCCCTTGTAGCAACATGCACGTTAGGGCTGGAAGGCCCACACAATGCCGCAAGGAGGGAGGCCTCACCCGCCAGAGCCTTAAGGGCCTCCCGAGTTGCGTTGGCCGACCAGTATAGTATCACACACACGCCTTCCTCCCCCCCCCCCCCTGATGCATTTCTCACCCTATGGTGTACTTTGGACCACATGGCAGCCTCGGTGACCCACCAGCCTTGATGCAGTTCTAACCCCATTATGCATTTCCAACCCCTTTTTTAATTTTGGCACTAGGGGGGGGTTTTAATCTAGATATCCTGCTGTACGTGCGTAGCATCTTCTATTACCTCACCAGCTGAAGCCCCCTCTGGGTCAGGTAGTCTTCATCTACCGGCTGGAGCCCCTTCTGGGCGTCTCGGTTCCGTCTGAACCTGCAGCAACTCTCCGTGTTCCGTGTGCGTGTGTTCGGCCAGACGTCTTGCCGTCGGACGCATTTCGCGGGCTGACGGACAGTGGTAGCTGGCACTACCTGACCTGACCTGACCTAATCTAGATATCCCATTTTCGAGAACCCCCCCCCCCCTGTTGACGACCATGCCAGATGGTTTGGTTAATGATGGAGGAATGGGTTCGAGTATTCATAGTTGAAGGGGAAAGGGCCCTTGACTCTCTACCACACCTACTGGAAGGTAGAGGGCAAATGGCCTCCTCCCAACGGATGGGCAGTGGAACTGTAGTATGGAAATGCAGTGTAGGAGTCGCCCTGTTTCCATACCTAAGGACAGCAAGATTTTGCGGTACTTCTCTACCATTTGTGGCTTCCCTTTTTGGTGCCACCGAGACATCTGAAGGCAGACCAAGTGTCAATTTTTCCATGATATTTCTCTACGCCCCCACTGGTGTATATGGCTGTGGAGCAAACAAGAGATTCCACCTAGGCTCCACGGCCTCGCATATTTGTGCTTGTGCGTTTCGGCCTCTTTTGCCCCTGTTGGTATGGCATTCAATAGGCTGAGTAATTGCATGTTCTTTGTCGTAGTGGGCGCTCTCAGCAACAGTGCACATGTTTTCTTCTGTATCTGTTGCATGATCTTGTCCACCTTGTTGGGTTCTTCCAAAGCTTGTTGGTGGTCACAGCTCCTTGTGCACAAGCCTTGCTCCCAAATCCTCATACACAGATGACCTGAGTTGGTACGCTTTGTCATAGGCCTGTGTGGAACTCGCAAGGCCCGTTGGACTAGCTGGACAAGGGCGCATAAACAAGCCCAGGATGCACTATGGAGACCCAGTCCCCCTTCGGCCCTAGCGTTGGCTGCCTGTACATCTGGGTCAGCTCGCACCCACCACCCTCCTCCCACAGTGCCGGTTAGTCCCTAACACTCGCTCTGCGGGTCTCTCTCTCTCTCTCTCTCGTTCTCTCTCTTTCTCTCTCTCTGGCCCTCCTCCCACTCTCTCCCTCTCTGTGACCCTGTTTGTGACCCTCTCTGTGGCCCTCTCTGTGACCCGCTCTCGCTCTACCTCCAGAGGGGGAGGGGGGTACAAAAAAATCGCGCAAAAATTTTTTCCGGACCACAAAACCTGAAATTTCCTTAAGTGTACTCCACGTGTTTGGGTTTGGAAGTCTACTCCACGTGTTTGGGTTTGGAAGGTGCAAGGAGGGTATTTTTCAAGGTAACCATGGATATTTCAGCCGATATGGGTGGTATTTGTGTTTCAAGGCACAAAGACCTGCGGTCTGTTCCGGCTGCAGTGCAGCGCCACGCCGTGGCCTCTTATCGGCAGGAAAGAGTCCCCGGATAAGGCAATCCACCCTATCTGGGGCGAGAAACCGAACCACCAGCATTGAAAGACAAGGGTGATTGATGTCCATTTTGGCCGTTCTGCAGGTTGCCCAAGCCTATAGTGGACCCCACAATGTCATGTCCCCATTGCCTTCTCGCATGCTGGTTGATGGCCGCTACACCACAATGGCTTGCCAACAAAGATTGGTTCACCCCCCGAAAAAAAACCTAGCACCCAATGTAGAAATTTTTTTTCACCATGAGGAATTTTTTCACTGTGTGCTACTTGAGCTTGCATTGCACCTTCACTTTGCCACATTGTATAACATTGGCACATGAACTACTGCTGAGATAAAAGTAAGTGGGGTTTTTCTTTTGCATGGCGCCATTGATTTCTCTCCAGTAGGGGGGGACACTTGTTAAATGCAATCGTCAGCCCAGGTTGCAACGTGACATTCTCGCCAATGCAAACAGTGTGGCGGAGCAAGCAGCAGCAGCGAAGGCCCTCAAGGCAGGAGACAAAGCAGCCGCATCGGTCATATCAGTTTCAGGAACAACATGATGCAGATGATGACCCCGGCGAGGACGAGGACAGCACTAGTCAGAGTAGTAGTAGCAAGACCAACAACAGTAGCCGAAGCAGCGACGATGGCTGGAGCAGCAACAACAGCAACATCAACAGTAGCAGCAATAAACAGAGCAAAAGTAGTAGCAACACGCGGGCCGAGAAGCGGAAGAAGAAGCAGATTCTGAAGAAGAAGAAGCACACCAAAGCGAACATACTAACACACCAACACACGGGGGAGGGGGGTACTGACCACCCCGCCCCCCCCCCCCTGCACGTTGATTGCCGTCCTTGAGCACGAAGTGGTCCACTGTGTTGCGGACTAGGAATGCCACCCCATTGATAGTCCCGGACGGGTGTGGGTGATAGTAGATCTGCCACTCGGGGAAGGTTAATGTTGTGGCCGCCTCTATGTTGGGGAAGGTAGGCTTAACTTCCTGTAAGCCAATAGTATCGGCATCTTCCCCTACTTCGATATGGGGAAGCACACAGGAAGCGTCAGACCGGGCCATGTACAAAAGATCCTGGACACTATGTATAGCAAGAATAAAACAGATTTACTGCGTGCACAACGTACCTGCTCATATATCATCGCACATCATCGCACATCCTACACATGCTACATGTAGGTGCAAACCAAAGAAACGAACAATGAATCGGCTGTCCATAAAGAAGCACAAGGAAAGGGACAACCTTCAACTACTAGCAGCTGCCGAAGGCGGCACAATCACGCGAGTGTAGGGCTTTGGGCGCTTCCGGGGACGAGACGGCCCATTCCTATGTGGTCCTGTACATGGTGATTGTTGTTCAGGGGGTTCACAAGGTCCAGGACCCGTATATTCAAATTGAGGTTCTTTCTGCAAGTGCCCATCTGGACCTGTTTTTTCAGACATTCAATAGTACACTGCACAGAGCCCAAGGCAATGAAGGAAGGCTGTGACAGCAAAGTCAAAAGCGGCTGCACACCAAAATAGGGAAAATCTTTGGAAAGAAAACACGCGACTGTCGACCATGCCACAGACATGCCACCTGAATCCGTGCATCGCTCATCCCCACTGGCTTCCCAGGGGTTAGTTAGCGCCGCCGGGACTCCACGGATTCAAGTTTTAGGGAAGGTGGGAGTGGGGCGGTGGCATGCCAAAACAATTGAAAAACAGTTGCCTACTTTATGCGCCACCACTGGTAGAGGTGGGGGTATTTGGGGGTGGGGGGGTGGGATATCAGCATTGCTATGTTCAGAAAAAGTTTTAAGCCCAGGCAACAGGGAAAACAATGGTGCGTGCGCACCGGTGGCGCTTTGTCTTTTTTCCAAATGGGGCAGGCCGGACGGCAGAAAACCATGTATTGTAGTTTATAGAAGCAGTGGGATGAAGACTTCTTTAGAAAAATGCATGGTAATTACAAAAAGTGCCCGTGAATTTACAAGTACATTTGACGGGTCATCTTGAAGGCAAAGCCTACACAAACTGCAGGTAATTTTACAGGCACATTTGACGGGTCATCTTGAAGGCAAAGCCTATACGAACTGCAGGTAATTTTACAGGCACGTTTGACGAGTCATCCTGAAGGCAAAGCCTACACGAACTGCGGGTAATTTTACAGGCATTATGGCAAGGAACGTCAAGAAACTTACACGTGCACGTCTCCGGCAACAAGCATGCATAATCGCGGGTTTTTAACGTGTGCAAATGCACCTGGGGTGCACAGGTGATTTTCAAATCTACGGAGGCAAGAAAGCATGGTATGAAAATTATGTAGGACGAGCACTACGGTGACATGTGAGAGCTTCACGATGGTGACCGATCGGTCCCAATCAACCGTGGGGCCCCCAATATTGAAGGATGCCCACCGGAGGTCATCGCCACTTGGTTGCGTGCAAGCAGCAGCACTTTCTTGTACATCAACACCACCTTAGACCGCAGCCAATGCCGCGGGATATCACCTCTTCTCCACACTTCCAGCAACCCCTGATATAACGTGTGTCGCGTATCATCTGGCAGCATACCCAACAAGCGGTGCGGAACCCCATCGGGGCCCACGGCTTTCTTGCACTTGCCCATACATGCCCTTTTGAACTCATCGAAGCTTGGTGGGTCATCAGTCATGTGCCCCCGTGGGATGAGCTGTGGGATGAGTGCTTCAATGGCCGGCATGTCATAGGGGGGATTGCCAGTGAAGTTGGCTAGCAAAGCGCGCGCCAGGTCCGGACTGGGTTGCTTTTGCGCGGGCTTCAATGGTCCGCGGGTCCAGTTTTTGGTCAAGCGAAAGAATACCCCATCTTTGCGGAGGGCGGCATGCTGCATGGTATACAGACGCTTGTTGGCCACTTCGTGCACCTTCTGCGTGATGTGCTTCTTGACCACTTCAAACTTGACCAATCCCTTGTTCTGTGCAGTATACACGGCTGCCCATAGACCACTCGAGGGCCCCGGGTTGAGCTCGATGTCTCCCCCAAGCAACAACAGAAGGGCTTCCCACGGCTTGTCCGGGCCCAGGTGCCCCCGAAGATACGTCTTATGGACAAGCCAACTGAAAGGCCGCCCTCTGTCCCAGACCCAGTAAATGCGCGCCCCACGATGTTCCCACCTCATGCCATGGGCCCACCATGTGTGCCGGGGCAAACGGCGTCTCACCTGTGATGATCCGATGTGCCATGTGATCCCTCGTCGTGCTCCCACTACAACGAGCTCATGTATAACAAGGGGGAGTGGATGCCGCATGACGTGGCTCACGCAACCCTCCAGGCAAACGAGGAGGCACAGGACCCACAGGTAGAATCCCATCGTGCCCCTAGACTAGGGTCACTTGCATGCTGCTTTGGGAACACCCCACCGTGCGGGTGTGGGTAGTTTGGGCTTTACAGGTGGTTTGTGTGCCGGGGCAGCCGCTTGTGGCTTGATGGCACTGGTCTTGGCCTTAAGATCGCTGGTGGTGTAGGTCGTAGGTCGGCGTGTGTCCGTGCGGAGGCGGGCGTCCTAGGTTTCCGTTTTGGCACGCTTCGGCCGGAGGAGAGGATCCTCTGTATCCCATTGCATCATTTTCTCTTGCGCGTCCATGACGGGTTCGTGGAGACGTTTCGTCTTGAGGTGCTCTTCATGCAGTTTTGCCATGGCCTCCTTGGCCCCCAAGAACTTCGCAGCGTACTCGAGGTGGTGTGGAAGGCGGACCTGAGATGAGTCCGGGTCACATCCAACAACATGGAATCAATGTGGTCCCGGATTAGAGCATCCTGGGTAGAGTCGCCCGTGGTACATTGGAGGACTCCAATTTTAACCTTAAGGAACGGCCCTGCCGCAAGGCCCGCACTTTGGGGGTTTTCGTAGGTGGCCCTCACAATATGCACGTAAGTGGGTTCCATGTAGAAGCCAGGCTCCTCGGCCAACGTCAACTAACGACCAAAACTGGCGACGGTCACCCGGAATTCATACTTTGAGACTCCTAGCGATGCTCCCCAAAAGATCTCCGTAGCTTGCGAGCGGTCGGGGTTCGGGAGCAGGGCGCGCGCCTTGACCGCCGTGTAACCCCATTTACCCCCTGACACCCCTCCCGACATCATGTCATTGGTGAGCACGTTTTGCGCCTCGTAATGGTTGATTTGTTTCAACACAAAGGCGAGCGTCAGACGGTCTAGGGTCGTCTTGAACTGCACCATCAACCGATGATTGTCGGCGGGCTTCATCCCCACGACATGCTCCATGAGTGTGCCCTAAATCAACTGGTGAATAATGGCGGAAGTCCCGAATGATATCCTCGTAAGAGGAGATTTTGTCGTCTTTTTCCACCCCAAAAGCGCTCTCGCACAACACATGTAGCCTGGACGCCTAGCATAGAATGGTGTTATCCTCAGCATAAGTGCTACGCTCCCCGCTCCCGAAAATTTTCCAGGGGTGGCGTTTCTTCCACACTTTGCGGCCCCAAGAAGGACACCCGTTTTTTCCATCCGGGGACCGAGGTCGGCTTGTGCATTGGACCCGATATCGGGGGCTCCTTTGGAGGGCGGAATGCGAGCAAAAATTTCCGGGCTCCCGCCAGCCTCATCCGTAGAACTTTCCAGGCAACCACCTATTACAGCACAACTTCCGCGCTACTCAATATTCCTAGTGTTGGTGCCGTTTCTACGTGTGAGACCATCAGCAGGGTCTGGGCACCTGTTTTGAGGTGTGAGACCATCAGCAGTCAGAAATTTCAGGGTCTCGGCACCTGTTTTGAGGTGTGAGACCATCAGCAGCTAGAAATTTCAGGGTCTGGGCACCTGTGTTGAGGTGTGAGACCATCAGCAGTTAGAAACTTCAGGGTCTGGGCACCTGTTTTGAGGTGTGAGACCATCAGCAGTTAGAAATTTCAGGGTCTGGGAACTTGTTTTGAGGTGTGAGACCATCAGCAGTTAGAAACTTCAGGGTTTGGGCACTTGTTTTGAGGTGTGAGACCATCAGCAGTTAGAAATTTTAGGGTCTGGGCACCTGTTTTGAGGTGTGAGACCATCAGCAGTTAGAAATTTCAGGGTCTGGGCACCTGTTTTGAGGTGTGAGACCATCAGCAGTTAGAAATTTCAGGGTCTGGGCACCTGTTTTGAGGTGTGAGACCATCAGCAGTCAGAAATTTCAGGGTCTCGGCACCTGTTTTGAGGTGTGAGACCATCAGCAGCTAGAAATTTCAGGGTCTGGGCACCTGTGTTGAGGTGTGAGACCATCAGCAGTTAGAAACTTCAGGGTCTGGGCACCTGTTTTGAGGTGTGAGACCATCAGCAGTTAGAAATTTCAGGGTCTGGGAACTTGTTTTGAGGTGTGAGACCATCAGCAGTTAGAAACTTCAGGGTTTGGGCACTTGTTTTGAGGTGTGAGACCATCAGCAGTTAGAAATTTTAGGGTCTGGGCACCTGTTTTGAGGTGTGAGACCATCAGCAGTTAGAAATTTCAGAGTCCGGGCACCTGTTTTGAGGTGTGAGACCATCAGCAGTTAGAAATTTCAGGGTCTGGGCACCTGTTTTGAGGTGTGAGACCATCAGCAGTTAGAATTTTTAGGGTCTGGGCACCTGTTTTGAGGTGTGAGACCATAAGCAGTTAGAAATTTCAGGGTCTGGGCACCTGTTTTGAGGTGTGAGACCATCATCAGTTAGAATTTTTAGGGTCTGGGCACCTGTTTTGAGGTGTGAGACCATCAGCAGTTAGAATTATTAGGGTCTGGGCACGTGTTTTGCGGTGTGAGACCATCAGCAGTTAGAAATCTCAGGGTCTGGGCACCTGTTTTGAGGTGTGAGACCATCAGCAGTTAGAAATTTTAGGGTCTGGGCACCTGTTTTGAGGTGTGAGACCACCAGCAGTTAGAAATTTCAGGGTTTGGGCACCTGTTTTGAGGTGTGCGACCATCACGAGATAGAAATTTCAGGGTCTGGGCACCTGTTTTGAGGTGTGAGACCATCAGCAGTTAGAAATTTTAGGGTCTGGGCACCTGTTTTGAGGTGTGAGACCATGAGCAGTTAGAAATTTCAGGGTTTGGGCACCTGTTTTGAGGTGTGAGACCATCAGCAGTTAGAATTTTTAGGGTCTGGGCACCTGTTTTGAGGTGTGAGACCATCAGCAGTTAGAAATCTCAGGGTCTGGGCACTTGTTTTGAGGTGTGAGACCATCAGCAGTTAGAAATTTCAGGGTCTGGGCACCTGTTTTGAGGTGTGAGACCATCAGCAGTTAGAAATTTCAGGGTCTGGGCACCCGTTTTGAGGTGTGAGACCATCAGCAGTTAGAAAGTTTAGGGTCTGGGCACCTGTTTTGAGGTGTGAGACCATCAGCAGTTAAAAATTTCAGGGTCTGGGCACCTGTTTTGAGGTGTGAGACCATCAGCAGTTAGAAATCTCAGGGTCTGGGCACTTGTTTTGAGGTGTGAGACCATCAGCAGTTAGAAATTTCAGGGTCTGGGCACCTGTTTTGAGGTGTGAGACCATCAGCAGTTAGAAATTTCAGGGTCTGGGCACCTGTTTTGAGGTGTGAGACCATCAGCAGTTAGAATTTTTAGGGTCTGGGCACCTGTTTTGAGGTGTGAGACCATCAGCAGTTAGAAATTTCAGGGTCTGGGCACCTGTTTTGAGGTGTGAGACCATCAGCAGTTAGAAATTTCAGGGTTTGGGCACTTGTTTTGAGGTGTGAGACCATCAGCAGTTAGAAATTTCAGGGTCTGGGCACCTGTTTTGAGGTGTGAGACCATCAGCAGTTAGAAATTTCAGGGTCTGGGCACCCGTTTTGAGGTGTGAGACCATCAGCAGTTAGAAAGTTTAGGGTCTGGGCACCTGTTTTGAGGTGTGAGACCATCAGCAGTTAGAAATTTCAGGGTTTGGGCACCTGTTTTGAGGTGTGAGACCATCAGCAGTTAGAAATCTCAGGGTCTGGGCACCTGTTTTGAGGTGTGAGACCATCAGCAGTTAGAAATTTCAGGGTCTGGGCACCTGTTTTGAGGTGTGAGACCATCAGCAGTTAGAAATTTCAGGGTCTGGGCACCCGTTTTGAGGTGTGAGACCATCAGCAGTTAGAAATTTTAGGGTCTGGGCACCTGATTTGAGGTGTGAGACCATCAGCAGTTAGAAATTTCAGGGTTTGGGCACCTGTTTTGAGGTGTGAGACCATCAGCAGTTAGAAATTTCAGGGTCTGGGCACCTGTTTTGAGGTGTGAGACCATCAGCAGTTAGAATTTTCAGGGTCTGGGCACGTGTTTTGAGGTGTGAGACCATCAGCAGTTAGAAATTTCAGTGTCTGGGCACCTGTTTTGAGGTGTGAGACCATCAGCAGTTAGAAATTTCAGGGTCTGAGCACCTGTTTTGAGGTGTGAGACCATCAGCAGTTAGAAATTTTAGGGTCTGGGCACGTGTTTTGAGGTGTGAGACCATCAGCAGTTAGAATTTTTAGGGTCTGGGCACCTGTTTTGAGGTGTGAGACCATCAGCAGTTAGAAATTTTAGGGTCTGGGCACCTGATTTGAGCTGTGAGACCATCAGCAGTTAGAAATTTCAGGGTTTGGGCACCTGTTTTGAGGTGTGAGACCATCACGAGATAGAAATTTCAGGGTCTGGGCACCTGTTTTGAGGTGTGAGACCATCGGCAGTTAGAAATTTTAGGGTCTGGGCACCTGATTTGAGGTGTGAGACCATGAGCAGTTAGAAATTTCAGGGTCTGGGCACCTGTTTTGAGGTGTGAGACCATCAGCAGTTAGAATTTTTAGGGTGTGGGCACCTGTTTTGAGGTGTGAGACCATCAGCAGTTGGAAATTTCAGGGTCTGGGCACCTGTTTTGAGGTGTGAGACCATCAGCAGTTAGAAATTTCAGGGTCTGGGCACCTGTTTTGAGGTGTGAGACCATCAGCAGTTAGAAATTTCAGGGTCTGGGCAACTGTTTTGAGGTGTGAGACCATCAGCAGTTAGAAATCTCAGGGTCTGGGCACCTGTTTTGAGGTGTGAGACCATCAGCAGTTAGAAATTTCAGGGTCTGGGCACCTGTTTTGAGGTGTGAGACCATCAGCAGTTAGAAATTTCAGGGTCTGGGCACCTGTTTTGAGGTGTGAGACCATCAGCAGTTAGAAATTTCAGTGTCTGGGCACCTGTTTTGAGGTGTGAGACCATCAGCAGTTAGAAATTTCAGTGTCTGGGCACCTGTTTTGAGGTGTGAGACCATCAGCAGTTAGAATTTTTAGGGTCTGGGCACCTGTTTTGAGGTGTGAGACCATCAGCAATTAGAAATCTCAGGGTCTGGGCACGTGTTTTGAGGTGTGAGACCATCAGCAGTTAGAATTTTTAGGGTCTGGGCACCTGTTTTGAGGTGTGAGACCATCAGCAGTTAGAAATTTTAGGGTCTGGGCACCTGATTTGAGCTGTGAGACCATCAGCAGTTAGAAATTTCAGGGTTTGGGCACCTGTTTTGAGGTGTGAGACCATCGGCAGTTAGAAATTTCAGGGTTTGGGCACCTGTTTTGAGGTGTGAGACCATCGGCAGTTAGAAATTTTAGGGTCTGGGCACCTGATTTGAGGTGTGAGACCATGAGCAGTTAGAAATTTCAGGGTCTGGGCACCTGTTTTGAGGTGTGAGACCATCAGCAGTTAGAATTTTTAGGGTCTGGGCACCTGTTTTGAGGTGTGAGACCATCAGCAGTTGGAAATTTCAGGGTCTGGGCACCTGTTTTGAGGTGTGAGACCATCAGCAGTTAGAAATTTCAGGGTCTGGGCACCTGTTTTGAGGTGTGAGACCATCACGAGATAGAAATTTCAGGGTCTGGGCAACTGTTTTGAGGTGTGAGACCATCGGCAGTTAGAAATTTCAGGGTCTGGGCACGTGTTTTGAGGTGTGAGACCATCAGCAGTTAGAAATTTCAGGGTCTGGGCACCTGTTTTGAGGTGTGCGACCATCACGAGATAGAAATTTCAGGGTCTGGGCACCTGTTTTGAGGTGTGAGACCATCAGCAGTTAGAAATTTTAGGGTCTGGGCACCTGTTTTGAGGTGTGAGACCATGAGCAGTTAGAAATTTCAGGGTTTGGGCACCTGTTTTGAGGTGTGAGACCATCAGCAGTTAGAATTTTTAGGGTCTGGGCACCTGTTTTGAGGTGTGAGACCATCAGCAGTTGGAAATTTCAGGGTCTGGGCACCTGTTTTGAGGTGTGAGACCATCAGCAGTTAGAAATTTCAGGGTTTGGGCACTTGTTTTGAGGTGTGAGACCATCAGCAGTTAGAAATTTCAGGGTCTGGGCACCTGTTTTGAGGTGTGAGACCATCAGCAGTTAGAAATTTCAGGGTCTGGGCACCCGTTTTGAGGTGTGAGACCATCAGCAGTTAGAAAGTTTAGGGTCTGGGCACCTGTTTTGAGGTGTGAGACCATCAGCAGTTAGAAATTTCAGGGTTTGGGCACCTGTTTTGAGGTGTGAGACCATCAGCAGTTAGAAATCTCAGGGTCTGGGCACCTGTTTTGAGGTGTGAGACCATCAGCAGTTAGAAATTTCAGGGTCTGGGCACCTGTTTTGAGGTGTGAGACCATCAGCAGTTAGAAATTTCAGGGTCTGGGCACCCGTTTTGAGGTGTGAGACCATCAGCAGTTAGAAATTTTAGGGTCTGGGCACCTGATTTGAGGTGTGAGACCATCAGCAGTTAGAAATTTCAGGGTTTGGGCACCTGTTTTGAGGTGTGAGACCATCAGCAGTTAGAAATTTCAGGGTCTGGGCACCTGTTTTGAGGTGTGAGACCATCAGCAGTTAGAAATTTCAGGGTCTGGGCACGTGTTTTGAGGTGTGAGACCATCAGCAGTTAGAAATTTCAGTGTCTGGGCACCTGTTTTGAGGTGTGAGACCATCAGCAGTTAGAAATTTCAGGGTCTGAGCACCTGTTTTGAGGTGTGAGACCATCAGCAGTTAGAAATTTTAGGGTCTGGGCACCTGTTTTGAGGTGTGAGACCATCAGCAATTAGAAATCTCAGGGTCTGGGCACGTGTTTTGAGGTGTGAGACCATCAGCAGTTAGAATTTTTAGGGTCTGGGCACCTGTTTTGAGGTGTGAGACCATCAGCAGTTAGAATTTTTAGGGTCTGGGCACCTGATTTGAGCTGTGAGACCATCAGCAGTTAGAAATTTCAGGGTTTGGGCACCTGTTTTGAGGTGTGAGACCATCACGAGATAGAAATTTCAGGGTCTGGGCACCTGTTTTGAGGTGTGAGACCATCGGCAGTTAGAAATTTTAGGGTCTGGGCACCTGATTTGAGGTGTGAGACCATGAGCAGTTAGAAATTTCAGGGTCTGGGCACCTGTTTTGAGGTGTGAGACCATCAGCAGTTAGAATTTTTAGGGTGTGGGCACCTGTTTTGAGGTGTGAGACCATCAGCAGTTGGAAATTTCAGGGTCTGGGCACCTGTTTTGAGGTGTGAGACCATCAGCAGTTAGAAATTTCAGGGTCTGGGCACCTGTTTTGAGGTGTGAGACCATCAGCAGTTAGAAATTTCAGGGTCTGGGCAACTGTTTTGAGGTGTGAGACCATCAGCAGTTAGAAATCTCAGGGTCTGGGCACCTGTTTTGAGGTGTGAGACCATCAGCAGTTAGAAATTTCAGGGTCTGGGCACCTGTTTTGAGGTGTGAGACCATCAGCAGTTAGAAATTTCAGGGTCTGGGCACCTGTTTTGAGGTGTGAGACCATCAGCAGTTAGAAATTTCAGTGTCTGGGCACCTGTTTTGAGGTGTGAGACCATCAGCAGTTAGAAATTTCAGTGTCTGGGCACCTGTTTTGAGGTGTGAGACCATCAGCAGTTAGAATTTTTAGGGTCTGGGCACCTGTTTTGAGGTGTGAGACCATCAGCAATTAGAAATCTCAGGGTCTGGGCACGTGTTTTGAGGTGTGAGACCATCAGCAGTTAGAATTTTTAGGGTCTGGGCACCTGTTTTGAGGTGTGAGACCATCAGCAGTTAGAAATTTTAGGGTCTGGGCACCTGATTTGAGCTGTGAGACCATCAGCAGTTAGAAATTTCAGGGTTTGGGCACCTGTTTTGAGGTGTGAGACCATCGGCAGTTAGAAATTTCAGGGTTTGGGCACCTGTTTTGAGGTGTGAGACCATCGGCAGTTAGAAATTTTAGGGTCTGGGCACCTGATTTGAGGTGTGAGACCATGAGCAGTTAGAAATTTCAGGGTCTGGGCACCTGTTTTGAGGTGTGAGACCATCAGCAGTTAGAATTTTTAGGGTCTGGGCACCTGTTTTGAGGTGTGAGACCATCAGCAGTTGGAAATTTCAGGGTCTGGGCACCTGTTTTGAGGTGTGAGACCATCAGCAGTTAGAAATTTCAGGGTCTGGGCACCTGTTTTGAGGTGTGAGACCATCAGCAGTTAGAAATTTCAGGGTCTGGGCAACTGTTTTGAGGTGTGAGACCATCGGCAGTTAGAAATTTCAGGGTCTGGGCACGTGTTTTGAGGTGTGAGACCATCAGCAGTTAGAAATTTCAGGGTCTGGGCACCTGTTTTGAGGTGTGAGACCATCAGCAGTTAGAAATTTCAGGGTTTGGGCACCTGTTTTGAGGTGTGAGACCATCGGCAGTTAGAAATTTTAGGGTCTGGGCACCTGATTTGAGGTGTGAGACCATGAGCAGTTAGAAATTTCAGGGTTTGGGCACCTGTTTTGAGGTGTGAGACCATCAGCAGTTAGAATTTTTAGGGTCTGGGCACCTGTTTTGAGGTGTGAGACCATCAGCAGTTGGAAATTTCAGGGTCTGGGCACCTGTTTTGAGGTGTGAGACCATCAGCAGTTAGAAATTTCAGGGTTTGGGCACCTGTTTTGAGGTGTGAGACCATCAGCAGTTAGAAATTTCAGGGTTTGGGCACCTGTTTTGAGGTGTGAGACCATCAGCAGTTAGAAATTTTAGGGTCTGGGCACCTGATTTGAGGTGTGAGACCATGAGCAGTTAGAAATTTGAGGGTTTGGGCACCTGTTTTGAGGTGTGAGACCATCAGCAGTTAGAATTTTTAGGGTCTGGGCACCTGTTTTGAGGTGTGAGACCATCAGCAGTTGGAAATTTCAGGGTCTGGGCACCTGATTTGAGCTGTGAGACCATCAGCAGTTAGAAATTTCAGGGTCTGGGCACCTGTTTTGAGGTGTGAGACCATCAGCAGTTAGAAATTTCAGGGTCTTGGCAACTGTTTTGAGGTGTGAGACCATCAGCAGTTAGAAATCTCAGGGTCTGGGCACCTGTTTTGAGGTGTGAGACCATCAGCAGTTAGAAATTTCAGGGTCTGGGCACCTGTTTTGAGGTGTGAGACCATCAGCAGTTAGAAATTTCAGGGTCTGGGCACCTGTTTTGAGGTGTGAGACCATCAGCAGTTAGAAATTTCAGGGTCTGGGCACCTGTTTTGAGGTGTGAGACCATCAGCAGTTAGAAATTTCAGTGTCTGGGCACCTGTTTTGAGGTGTGAGACCATCAGCAGTTAGAATTTTTAGGGTCTGGGCACCTGATTTGAGGTGTGAGACCATCAGCAGTTAGAAATCTCAGGGTCTGGGCACGTGTTTTGAGGTGTGAGACCATCAGCAGTTAGAATTTTTAGGGTCTGGGCACCTGTTTTGAGGTGTGAGACCATCAGCAGTTAGAAATTTTAGGGTCTGGGCACCTGATTTGAGCTGTGAGACCATCGGCAGTTAGAAATTTCAGGGTTTGGGCACCTGTTTTGAGGTGTGAGACCATCACGAGATAGAAATTTCAGGGTTTGGGCACCTGTTTTGAGGTGTGAGACCATCAGCAGTTAGAAATTTTAGGGTGTGGGCACCTGATTTGAGCTGTGAGACCATCAGCAGTTAAAAGTTTCAGGGTCTGGGCACCTGTTTTGAGGTGTGAGACCATCACGAGATAGAAATTTCAGGGTCTGGGCACCTGTTTTGAGGTGTGAGACCATCAGCAGTTAGAAATTTTAGGGTCTGGGCACCTGATTTGAGGTGTGAGACCATGAGCAGTTAGAAATTTCAGGGTCTGGGCACCTGTTTTGAGGTGTGAGACCATCAGCAGTTAAAAGTTTCAGGGTTTGGGCACCTGTTTTGAGGTGTGAGACCATCACGAGATAGAAATTTCAGGGTCTGGGCACCTGTTTTGAGGTGTGAGACCATCAGCAGTTAGAATTTTTAGGGTCTGGGCACCTGTTTTGAGGTGTGAGACCATCAGCAGTTGGAAATTTCAGGGTCTGGGCACCTGTTTTGAGGTGTGAGACCATCAGCAGTTAGAAATTTCAGGGTCTGGGCACCTGTTTTGAGGTGTGAGACCATCAGCAGTTAGAAATTTCAGGGTCTGGGCACCTGTTTTGAGGTGTGAGACCATCAGCAGTTAGAAATTTCAGTGTCTGGGCACCTGTTTTGAGGTGTGAGACCATCAGCAGTTAGAATTTTTAGGGTCTGGGCACCTGTTTTGAGGTGTGAGACCATCAGCAATTAGAAATCTCAGGGTCTGGGCACGTGTTTTGAGGTGTGAGACCATCAGCAGTTAGAATTTTTAGGGTCTGGGCACCTGTTTTGAGGTGTGAGACCATCAGCAGTTAGAAATTTTAGGGTCTGGGCACCTGATTTGAGCTGTGAGACCATCAGCAGTTAGAAATTTCAGGGTTTGGGCACCTGTTTTGAGGTGTGAGACCATCACGAGATAGAAATTTCAGGGTTTGGGCACCTGTTTTGAGGTGTGAGACCATCACGAGATAGAAATTTCAGGGTTTGGGCACCTGTTTTGAGGTGTGAGACCATCAGCAGTTAGAAATTTTAGGGTCTGGGCACCTGTTTTGAGGTGTGAGACCATCAGCAGTTAGAAATTTCAGGGTCTGGGCACCTGATTTGAGGTGTGAGACCATGAGCAGTTAGAAATTTCAGGGTCTGGGCACCTGTTTTGAGGTGTGAGACCATCAGCAGTTAGAATTTTTAGGGTTTGGGCACCTGTTTTGAGGTGTGAGACCATCAGCAATTAGAAATCTCTGGGTCTGGGCACGTGTTTTGAGGTGTGAGACCATCAGCAGTTAGAAATTTTTAGGGTCTGGGCACCTGTTTTGAGGTGTGAGACCATCAGCAGTTAGAAATTTTAGGGTCTGGGCACCTGATTTGAGCTGTGAGACCATCAGCAGTTAGAAATTTCAGGGTTTGGGCACCTGTTTTGAGGTGTGAGACCATCACGAGATAGAAATTTGAGGGTCTGGGCACCTGTTTTGAGGTGTGAGACCATCAGCAGTTAGAAATTTTAGGGTCTGGGCACCTGTTTTGAGGTGTGAGACCATCAGCAGTTAGAAATTTCAGGGTCTGGGCACCTGTTTTGAGGTGTGAGACCATCAGCAGTTAGAATTTTTAGGGTCTGGGCACCTGTTTTGAGGTGTGAGACCATCAGCAGTTGGAAATTTCAGGGTCTGGGCACCTGTTTTGAGGTGTGAGACCATCAGCAGTTAGAAATTTCAAGGTCTGGGCACCTGTTTTGAGGTGTGAGACCATCAGCAGTTAGAAATTTCAGGGTCTGGGCAACTGTTTTGAGGTGTGAGACCATCAGCAGTTAGAAATTTTAGGGTCTGGGCACCTGTTTTGAGGTGTGAGACCATCAGCAGTTAGAATTTTTAGGGTTTGGGCACCTGTTTTGAGGTGTGAGACCATCAGCAGTTAGAAATTTCAGGGTCTGGGCACCTGTTTTGAGGTGTGAGACCATCAGCAGTTAGAAATTTCAGGGTCTGGGCACCCGTTTTGAGGTGTGAGACCATCAGCAGTTAGAAATTTCAGTGTCTGAGCACCTGTTTTGAGGTGTGAGACCATCAGCAGTTAGAATTTTTAGGGTCTGGGCACCTGTTTTGAGGTGTGAGACCATCAGCAATTAGAAATCTCAGGGTCTGGGCACGTGTTTTGAGGTGTGAGACCATCAGCAGTTAGAATTTTTAGGGTCTGGGCACCTGTTTTGAGGTGTGAGACCATCAGCAGTTAGAAATTTTAGGGTCTGGGCACGTGATTTGAGCTGAGAGGCCATCAGCAGTTAGAAATTTCAGGGTTCGGGCACCTGTTTTGAGGTGTGAGACCATCACGAGATAGAAATTTCAGGGTCTGAGCACCTGTTTTGAGGTGTGAGACCATCAGCAGTTAGAAATTTTAAGGTCTGGGCACCTGTTTTGAGGTGTGAGACCATCAGCAGTTAGAAATTTTAGGGTCTGGGCACCTGATTTGAGGTGTGAGACCATCAGCAGTTAGAAATTTCAGGGTCTGGGCACCTGTTTTGAGGTGTGAGACCATCAGCAGTTAGAAATTTTAGGGTCTGGGCACCTGTTTTGAGGTGTGAGACCATCAGCAGTTAGAAATTTCAGGGTCTGGGCACCTGTTTTGAGGTGTGAGACCATCAGCAGTTAGAAATCTCAGGGTCTGGGCACCCGTTTTGAAGTGTGAGACCATCAGCAGTTAGAAATTTCAGGGTCTGGGCACCCGTTTTGAGGTGTGAGACCATCAGCAGTTAGAAACTTCAGGGTCTGGGCACCTGTTTTGAGGTGTGAGACCATCAGCAGTTAGAAATTTCAGGTTTCGGGCACCTGTTTTGAGGTGTGAGACCATCAGCAGTTAGAAATTTCAGGGTCTGGGCACCTGTTTTGAGGTGTGAGACCAGCAGCAGTTAGAAATTTCAGGGTCTGGGCACCTGTTTTGAGGTGTGAGACCATCAGCAGTTAGAAATTTCAGGGTCTGAGCACCTGTTTTGAGGTGTGAGACCATCAGCAGTTAGAATTTTTAGGGTGTGGGCACCTGTTTTGAGGTGTGAGACCATCAGCAATTGGAAATCTCAGGGTTTGGGCACGTGTTTTGAGGTGTGAGACCATCAGCAGTTAGAATTTTCAGGGTCTGGGCACCTGTTTTGACGTGTGAGACCATCAGCAGTTAGAAATTTTAGGGTCTGGGCACCTGATTTGAGCTGTGAGACCATCAGCAGTTAGAATTTTTAGGGTCTGGGCACCTGTTTTGAGGTGTGAGACCATCACGAGATAGAAATTTCAGGGTTTGGGCACCTGTTTTGAGGTGTGAGACCATCAGCAGTTAGAAATTTTAGGGTCTGGGCACCTGATTTGAGGTGTGAGACCATCAGCAGTTAGAAATTTCAGGGTCTGGGCACCTGTTTTGAGGTGTGAGACCATCAGCAGTTAGAAATTTCAGGGTCTGGGCACCTGTTTTGAGGTGTGAGACCATCAGCAGTTAGAAATTTCAGGGTCTGGGCACCTGTTTTGAGGTGTGAGACCATCAGCAGTTAGAAATTTCAGGGTTTGGGCACCTGTTTTGAGGTGTGAGACCATCAGCAGTTAGAAATTTCAGGGTCTGGGCAACTGTTTTGAGGTGTGAGACCATCAGCAGTTAGAATTATTAGGGTCTGGGCACCTGTTTTGAGGTTTGAGACCATCAGCAGTTAGAAATCTCAGGGACTGGGCACGTGTTTTGAGGTGTGAGACCATCAGCAGTCAGAAATTTCAGGGTCTGGGCACCTGTTTTGAGGTGTGAGACCATCAGCAGTTAGAATTTTTAGGGTCTGGGCACCTGTTTTGAGGTGTGAGACCATCAGCAGTTAGAAATTTCAGGGTTTGGGCACCTGTTTTGAGGTGTGAGACCATTAGCAGTTAGGAATTTTAGGGTCTGGGCAACTGTTTTGAGGTGTGAGACCATCAGCAGTTAGAAATTTCAGGGTTTGGGCACCTGTTTTGAGGTGTGAGACCATCAGCAGTTAGAAATTTCAGGGTCTGGGCACCTGTTTTGAGGTGTGAGACCATCAGCAGTTAGAAATTTCAGGGTCTGGGCACCTGTTTTGAGGTGTGAGACCATCAGGAGTTAGAAATTTTAGGGTCTGGGCACCTGATTTGAGCTGTGAGACCATCAGCAGTTAGAAATTTCAGGGTCTGAGCACCTGTTTTGAGGTGTGAGACCACCAGCAGTTAGATATTTCATGGTCTGGGCACCTGTTTTGAGGTGTGAGACCATCAGCAGTTAGAAATTTCAGGGTCTGGGCACCTGTTTTGAGGTGTGAGACCATCAGCAGTTAGAAATTTCAGGGTTTGGGCACCTGTTTTGAGGTGTGAGACCATCAGCAGTTAGAAATTTCAGGGTCTGGGCACCTGTTTTGAGGTGTGAGACCATCAGCAGTTAGAAATTTCACTGTCTGGGCACCTGTTTTTAGGTGTGAGACCATCAGCAGTTAGAAATTTCAGGGTCTGGGCACCTGTTTTGAGGTGTGAGACCATCAGGAGTTAGAAATTTCAGGGTTTGGGCACCTGTTTTGACGTGTGAGACCATCAGCAGTTAGAAATTTCAGGGTCTCAGCACCTGTTTTGAGGTGTGAGACCATCAGCAGTTAGAAATCTCAGGGTCTGGGCACCTGTTTTGAGGTTTGAGACCATCAGCAGTTAGAAATTTCAGGGTTCGGGCACCTGTTTTGAGGTGTGAGACCATCAGCAGTTAGAAATTTTAGGGTCTGGGCACCTGTTTTGAGGTGTGAGACCATCAGCAGTTAGAAATTTCAGTGTCTGGGCACCTGTTTTGAGGTGTGAGACCATCAGCAGTTAGAAATTTCAGGGTCTGGGCACCTGTTTTGAGGTGTGAGACCATCAGCAGTTAGAAATTTCAGTGTCTGGGCACCTGTTTTGAGGTGTGAGACCATCAGCAGTTAGAAATTTCAGGGTTTGGGCACCTGTTTTGAGGTATGAGACCATCAGCAGTTAGAAATTTCAGGGTCTGGGCACCTGTTTTGAGGTGTGAGACCATCAGCAGTTAGAAATTTCAGGGTTTGGGCACCTGTTTTGAGGTGTGAGACCATCAGCAGTTAGAAATTTTAGGGTCTGGGCACCTGTTTTGAGGTGTGAGACCATCAGCAGTTAGAAATTTCAGGGTCTGGGCACCTGTTTTGAGGTGTGAGACCATCGGCAGTTAGAATTTTTAGGGTCTGGGCACCTGATTTGAGGTGTGAGACCATCGGCAGTTAGAAATTTCACTGTCTGGGCACCTGTTTTCAGGTGTGAGACCATCAGCAGTTAGAAATTTCAGGGTCTGGGCACCTTTTTTGAGGTGTGAGACCATCAGCAGTTAGAAATTTCAGGGTCTGGGCACCTGTTTTGACGTGTGAGACCATCAGCAGTTAGAAATTTCAGGGTCTGAGCACCTGTTTTGAGGTGTGAGACCATCAGCAGTTAGAAATCTCAGGGTCTGGGCACCTGTTTTGAGGTGTGAGACCATCAGCAGTTAGAAATTTCAGGGTCTGGGCACCTGTTTTGAGGTGTGAGACCATCAACAGTTAGAAATTTCAGGGTTTGGGCACCTGTTTTGAGGTGTGAGACCATCAGCAGTTAGAAATTTCATGGTCTGGGCACCTGTTTTGAGGTGTGAGACCATCAGCAGTTAGAAATTTCATGGTCGGGGCACCTGTTTTGAGGTGTGAGACCATCAGCAGTTAGAAATTTCAGGGTCTGGGCACCTGTTTTGAGGTGTGAGACCATCAGACGATAGCTGGAGCAGCAACAACAGCAACATCAACAGTAGCAGCAATAAACAGAGCAAAAGTAGTAGCAACACGCGGGCCGAGAAGCGGAAGAAGAAGCAGATTCTGAAGAAGAAGAAGCACACCAAAGCGAACATACTAACACACCAACACACGGGGGAGGGGGGTACTGACCACCCCGCCCCCCCCCCCCCTGCACGTTGATTGCCGTCCTTGAGCACGAAGTGGTCCACTGTGTTGCGGACTAGGAATGCCACCCCATTGATAGTCCCGGACGGGTGTGGGTGATAGTAGATCTGCCACTCGGGGAAGGTTAATGTTGTGGCCGCCTCTATGTTGGGGAAGGTAGGCTTAACTTCCTGTAAGCCAATAGTATCGGCATCTTCCCCTACTTCGATATGGGGAAGCACACAGGAAGCGTCAGACCGGGCCATGTACAAAAGATCCTGGACACTATGTATAGCAAGAATAAAACAGATTTACTGCGTGCACAACGTACCTGCTCATATATCATCGCACATCATCGCACATCCTACACATGCTACATGTAGGTGCAAACCAAAGAAACGAACAATGAATCGGCTGTCCATAAAGAAGCACAAGGAAAGGGACAACCTTCAACTACTAGCAGCTGCCGAAGGCGGCACAATCACGCGAGTGTGGGGCTTTGGGCGCTTCCGGGGACGAGACGGCCCATTCCTATGTGGTCCTGTACATGGTGATTGTTGTTCAGGGGGTTCACAAGGTCCGGGACCCGTATATTCAAATTGAGGTTCTTGCTGCAAGTGCCCATCTGGACCTGTTTTTTCAGACATTCAATAGTACACTGCACAGAGCCCAAGGCAATGAAGGAAGGCTGTGACAGCAAAGTCAAAAGCGGCTGCACACCAAAATAGGGAAAATCTTTGGAAAGAAAACACGCGACTGTCGACCATGCCACAGACATGCCACCTGAATCCGTGCATCGCTCATCCCCACTGGCTTCCCAGGGGTTAGTTAGCGCCGCCGGGACTCCACGGATTCAAGTTTTAGGGAAGGTGGGAGTGGGGCGGTGGCATGCCAAAACAATTGAAAAACAGTTGCCTACTTTATGCGCCACCACTGGTAGAGGTGGGGGTATTTGGGGGTGGGGGGGTGGGATATCAGCATTGCTATGTTCAGAAAAAGTTTTAAGCCCAGGCAACAGGGAAAACAATGGTGCGTGCGCACCGGTGGCGCTTTGTCTTTTTTCCAAATGGGGCAGGCCGGACGGCAGAAAACCATGTATTGTAGTTTATAGAAGCAGTGGGATGAAGACTTCTTTAGAAAAATGCATGGTAATTACAAAAAGTGCCCGTGAATTTACAAGTACATTTGACGGGTCATCTTGAAGGCAAAGCCTACACAAACTGCAGGTAATTTTACAGGCACATTTGACGGGTCATCTTGAAGGCAAAGCCTATACGAACTGCAGGTAATTTTACAGGCACGTTTGACGAGTCATCCTGAAGGCAAAGCCTACACGAACTGCGGGTAATTTTACAGGCATTATGGCAAGGAACGTCAAGAAACTTACACGTGCACGTCTCCGGCAACAAGCATGCATAATCGCGGGTTTTTAACGTGTGCAAATGCACCTGGGGTGCACAGGTGATTTTCAAATCTACGGAGGCAAGAAAGCATGGTATGAAAATTATGTAGGACGAGCACTACGGTGACATGTGAGAGCTTCACGATGGTGACCGATCGGTCCCAATCAACCGTGGGGCCCCCAATATTGAAGGATGCCCACCGGAGGTCATCGCCACTTGGTTGCGTGCAAGCAGCAGCACTTTCTTGTACATCAACACCACCTTAGACCGCAGCCAATGCCGCGGGATATCACCTCTTCTCCACACTTCCAGCAACCCCTGATATAACGTGTGTCGCGTATCATCTGGCAGCATACCCAACAAGCGGTGCGGAACCCCATCGGGGCCCACGGCTTTCTTGCACTTGCCCATACATGCCCTTTTGAACTCATCGAAGCTTGGTGGGTCATCAGTCATGTGCCCCCGTGGGATGAGCTGTGGGATGAGTGCTTCAATGGCCGGCATGTCATAGGGGGGATTGCCAGTGAAGTTGGCTAGCAAAGCGCGCGCCAGGTCCGGACTGGGTTGCTTTTGCGCGGGCTTCAATGGTCCGCGGGTCCAGTTTTTGGTCAAGCGAAAGAATACCCCATCTTTGCGGAGGGCGGCATGCTGCATGGTATACAGACGCTTGTTGGCCACTTCGTGCACCTTCTGCGTGATGTGCTTCTTGACCACTTCAGACTTGACCAATCCCTTGTTCTGTGCAGTATACACGGCTGCCCATAGACCACTCGAGGGCCCCGGGTTGAGCTCGATGTCTCCCCCAAGCAACAACAGAAGGGCTTCCCACGGCTTGTCCGGGCCCAGGTGCCCCCGAAGATACGTCTTATGGACAAGCCAACTGAAAGGCCGCCCTCTGTCCCAGACCCAGTAAATGCGCGCCCCACGATGTTCCCACCTCATGCCATGGGCCCACCATGTGTGCCGGGGCAAACGGCGTCTCACCTGTGATGATCCGATGTGCCATGTGATCCCTCGTCGTGCTCCCACTACAACGAGCTCATGTATAACAAGGGGGAGTGGATGCCGCATGACGTGGCTCACGCAACCCTCCAGGCAAACGAGGAGGCACAGGACCCACAGGTAGAATCCCATCGTGCCCCTAGACTAGGGTCACTTGCATGCTGCTTTGGGAACACCCCAGCGTGCGGGTGTGGGTAGTTTGGGCTTTACAGGTGGTTTGTGTGCCGGGGCAGCCGCTTGTGGCTTGATGGCACTGGTCTTGGCCTTAAGATCGCTGGTGGTGTAGGTCGTAGGTCGGCGTGTGTCCGTGCGGAGGCGGGCGTCCTAGGTTTCCGTTTTGGCACGCTTCGGCCGGAGGAGAGGATCCTCTGTATCCCATTGCATCATTTTCTCTTGCGCGTCCATGACGGGTTCGTGGAGACGTTTCGTCTTGAGGTGCTCTTCATGCAGTTTTGCCATGGCCTCCTTGGCCCCCAAGAACTTCGCAGCGTACTCCAGGTGGTGTGGAAGGCGGACCTGAGATGAGTCCGGGTCACATCCAACAACATGGAATCAATGTGGTCCCGGATTAGAGCATCCTGGGTAGAGTCGCCCGTGGTACATTGGAGGACTCCAGTTTTAACCTTAAGGAACGGCCCTGCCGCAAGGCCCGCACTTTGGGGGTTTTCGTAGGTGGCCCTCACAATATGCACGTAAGTGGGTTCCATGTAGAAGCCAGGCTCCTCGGCCAACGTCAACTACCGACCAAAACTGGCGACGGTCACCCGGAATTCATACTTTGAGACTCCTAGCGATGCTCCCCAAAAGATCTCCGTAGCTTGCGAGCGGTCGGGGTTCGGGAGCAGGGCGCGCGCCTTGACCGCCGTGTAACCCCATTTACCCCCTGACACCCCTCCCGACATCATGTCATTGGTGAGCACGTTTTGCGCCTCGTAATGGTTGATTTGTTTCAACACAAAGGCGAGCGTCAGACGGTCTAGGGTCGTCTTGAACTGCACCATCAACCGATGATTGTCGGCGGGCTTCATCCCCACGACATGCTCCATGAGTGTGCCCTAAATCAACTGGTGAATAATGGCGGAAGTCCCGAATGATATCCTCGTAAGAGGAGATTTTGTCGTCTTTTTCCACCCCAAAAGCGCTCTCGCACAACACATGTAGCCTGGACGCCTAGCATAGAATGGTGTTATCCTCAGCATAAGTGCTACGCTCCCCGCTCCCGAAAATTTTCCAGGGGTGGCGTTTCTTCCACACTTTGCGGCCCCAAGAAGGACACCCGTTTTTTCCATCCGGGGACCGAGGTCGGCTTGTGCATTGGACCCGATATCGGGGGCTCCTTTGGAGGGCGGAATGCGAGCAAAAATTTCCGGGCTCCCGCCAGCCTCATCTGTAGAACTTTCCAGGCAACCACCTATTACAGCACAACTTCCGCGCTACTCAATATTCCTAGTGTTGGTGCCGGTTCTACGTGTGAGACCATCAGCAGGGTCTGGGCACCTGTTTTGAGGTGTGAGACCATCAGCAGTCAGAAATTTCAGGGTCTCGGCACCTGTTTTGAGGTGTGAGACCATCAGCAGTTAGAAATTTCAGGGTCTGGGCACCTGTTTTGAGGTGTGAGACCATCAGCAGTTAGAAATTTCAGGGTCTGGGCACCTGTTTTGAGGTGTGAGACCATCAGCAGTTAGAAATTTCAGGGTGTGGGCACCCGTTTTGAGGTGTGAGACCATCAGCAGTTAGAAATTTCAGGGTCTGGGCACCTGTGTTGAGGTGTGAGACCATCAGCAGTTAGAAACTTCAGGGTTTGGGCACCTGTTTTGAGGTGTGAGACCATCAGCAGTTAGAAATTTCAGGGTCTGGGCACCTGTTTTGAGGTGTGAGACCATCAGCAGTTAGAAATTTCAGGGTCTAGGCACCTGTTTTGAGGTGTGAGACCATCAACAGTTAGAAATTTCAGGGTCTGGGCACCTGTTTTGAAGTGTGAGACCATCAGCAGTTAGAATTTTCAGGGTCTGGGCACCTGTTTTGAGGTGTGAGACCATCAGCAGTTAGAATTTTTAGGGTCTGGGCACCTGTTTTGAGGTGTGAGACCATCAGCAGTTAGAAATCTCAGGGTCTGGGCACGTGTTTTGAGGTGTGAGACCATCAGCAGTTAGAAATCTCAGGGTCTGGGCACCTGTTTTGAGGTGTGAGACCATCAGCAGTTAGAAATTTTAGGGTTTGGGCACCTGTTTTGAGGTGTGAGACCATCACGAGATAGAAATTTCAGGGTCTGGGCACCTGTTTTGAGGTGTGAGACCATCAGCAGTTAGAAATTTTAGGGTCTGGGCACCTGATTTGAGCTGTGAGACCATCAGCAGTTAGAAATTTCAGGGTCTGGGCACCTGTTTTGAGGTGTGAGACCATCAGCAGTCAGAAATTTCAGGGTCTCGGCACCTGTTTTGAGGTGTGAGACCATCAGCAGCTAGAAATTTCAGGGTCTGGGCACCTATTTTGAGGTGTGAGACCATCAGCAGTTAGAAATTTCAGGGTCTGGGCACCTGTTTTGAGGTGTGAGACCATCAGCAGTTAGAAATTTCAGGGTCTGGGCACCCGTTTTGAGGTGTGAGACCATCAGCAGTTAGAAATTTCAGGGTCTGGGCACCTGTGTTGAGGTGTGAGACCATCAGCAGTTAGAAACTTCAGGGTCTGGGCACCTGTTTTGAGGTGTGAGACCATCAGCAGTTAGAAATTTCAGGGTCTGGGCACCTGTTTTGAGGTGTGAGACCATCAGCAGTTAGAAATTTCAGAGTCCGGGCACCTGTTTTGAGGTGTGAGACCATCAGCAGTTAGAAATTTCAGGGTCTAGGCACCTGTTTTGAGGTGTGAGACCATCGGCAGTTAGAAATTTCAGGGTCTGGGCACCTGTTTTGAGGTGTGAGACCATCAGCAGTTAGAAATTTCAGGGTCTGGGCACCTGTTTTGAGGTGTGAGACCATCAGCAGTTAGAATTTTTAGGGTCTGGGCACCTGTTTTGAGGTGTGAGACCATCAGCAGTTAGAAATCTCAGGGTCTGGGCACGTGTTTTGAGGTGTGAGACCATCAGCAGTTAGAAATCTCAGGGTCTGGGCACCTGTTTTGAGGTGTGAGACCATCAGCAGTTAGAAATTTTAGGGTTTGGGCACCTGTTTTGAGGTGTGAGACCATCAGCAGTTAGAATTTTTAGGGTCTTGGCACCTGTTTTGAGGTGTGAGACCATCAGCAGTTAGAAATTTCAGGGTCTGGGCACCTGTTTTGAGGTGTGAGACCATCAGCAGTTAGAAATTTCAGGGTTTGGGCAGTTGTTTTGAGGTGTGAGACCATCGGCAGTTAGAAATTTCAGGGTCTGGGCACCTGTTTTGAGGTGTGAGACCATCAGCAGTTAGAAATTTCAGGGTCTGGGCACCTGTTTTGACGTGTGAGACCATCAGCAGTTAGAAATCTCAGGGTCTGGGCACCTGTTTTGAGGTGTGAGACCATCAGCAGTTAGAAATTTCAGGGTCTGGGCACCTGTTTTGAGGTGTGAGACCATCAGCAGTTAGAAATTTCAGGGTCTGGGCACCCTTTTTGAGGTGTGAGACCATCAGCAGTTAGAAATTTTAGGGTCTGGGCACCTGTTTTGAGGTGTGAGACCATCAGCAGTTAGAAATTTCAGGGTCTGGGCACCTGTTTTGAGGTGTGAGACCATCAGCAGTTAGAAATTTCAGGGTCTGGGCACCTGTTTTGAGGTGTGAGACCATCAGCAGTTAGAAATTTCAGGGTCTGGGCACCTGTTTTGAGGTGTGAGACCATCAGCAGTTAGAATTTTTAGGGTCTGGGCACCTGTTTTGAGGTGTGAGACCATCAGCAATTAGAAATCTCAGGGTCTGGGCACCTGTTTTGAGGTGTGAGACCATCAGCAGTTAGAATTTTTAGGGTCTGGGCACCTGTTTTGAGGTGTGAGACCATCAGCAGTTAGAAATTTTAGGGTCTCGGCACCTGTTTTGAGGTGTGAGACCATCAGCAGTTAGAATTTTTAGGGTCTGGGCACCTGTTTTGAGGTGTGAGACCATCGGCAGTTGGAAATTTCAGGGTCTGGGCACCTGTTTTGAGGTGTGAGACCATCAGCAGTTAGAAATTTCAGGGTCTGGGCACCTGTTTTGAGGTGTGAGACCATCAGCAGTTAGAAATTTCAGGGTCTGGGCACCTGTTTTGAGGTGTGAGACCATCAGCAATTAGAAATTTCAGGGTCTGGGCACCTGTTTTGAGGTGTGAGACCATCAGCAGTTAGAAATTTCAGGGTCTGGGCACCTGTTTTGAGGTGTGAGACCATCAGCAGTTAGAAATTTCAGGGTCTGGGCACCTGTTTTGAGGTGTGAGACCATCAGCAGTTAGAAATTTCAGGGTCTGGGCACCTGTTTTGAGGTGTGAGACCATCAGCAGTTAGAATTTTTAGGGTCTGGGCACCCGTTTTGAGGTGTGAGACCATCAGCAATTAGAAATCTCAGGGTCTGGGCACGTGTTTTGAGGTGTGAGACCATCAGCAGTTAGAATTTTTAGGGTCTGGGCACCTGTTTTGAGGTGTGAGACCATCAGCAGTTAGAAATTTTAGGGTCTGGGCACCTGATTTGAGCTGTGAGACCATCAGCAGTTAGAAATTTCAGGGTTTGGGCACCTGTTTTGAGGTGTGAGACCATCACGAGATAGAAATTTCAGGGTTTGGGCACCTGTTTTGACGTGTGAGACCATCGGCAGTTAGAAATTTTAGGGTCTGGGCACCTGTTTTGAGGTGTGAGACCATCAGCAATTAGCAATTTTTGGGTCTGGGCACCTGATTTGAGGTGTGAGACCATGAGCAGTTAGAAATTTCAGGGTCTGGGCACCTGTTTTGAGGTGTGAGACCTTCAGCCCTTAGAATTTTTAGGGTTTGGGTACCTGTTTTGAGGTGTGAGACCATCAGCAGTTAGAAATTTCAGGGTCTGGGCACCTGTTTTGAGGTGTGAGACCATCAGCAGTTAGAAATTTCAGGGTCTGGGCACCTGTTTTGAGGTGTGAGACCATCAGCAGTTAGAAATTTCAGGGTCTGGGCACCCGTTTTGAGGTGTGAGACCATCAGCAGTTAGAAATTTCAGGGTCTGGGCACCTGTTTTGAGGTGTGAGACCATCAGCAGTTAGAAATTTCAGGGTTTGGGCACCTGTTTTGAGGTGTGAGACCATCAGCAGTCAGAAATTTCAGGGTCTGGGCACCTGTTTTGAGGTGTGAGACCATCAGCAGTTAGAAATTTCAGTGTCTGGGCACCTGTTTTGAGGTGTGAGACCATCAGCAGTTAGAAATTTCAGGGTCTGAGCACCTGTTTTGAGGTGTGAGACCATCAGCACTTAGAAATTTTAGGGTCTGGGCACCTGTTTTGAGGTGTGAGACCATCAGCAATTAGAAATCTCAGGGTCTAGGCACGTGTTTTGAGGTGTGAGACCATCAGCAGTTAGAATTTTTAGGGTCTGGGCACCTGTTTTGAGGTGTGAGACCATCAGCAGTTAGAATTTTTAGGGTCTGGGCACCTGATTTGAGCTGTGAGACCATCACGAGATAGAAATTTCAGGGTCTGGGCACCTGTTTTGAGGTGTGAGACCATCACGAGATAGAAATTTCAGGGTGTGGGCACCTGTTTTGAGGTGTGAGACCATCAGCAGTTAGAAATTTTAGGGTCTGGGCACCTGATTTGAGGTGTGAGACCATGAGCAGTTAGAAATCTCAGGGTCTGGGCACCTGTTTTGAGGTGTGAGACCATCAGCAGTTAGAAATTTCAGGGTCTGGGCACCTGTTTTGAGGTGTGAGACCATCAGCAGTTGGAAATTTCAGGGTTTGGGCACCTGTTTTGAGGTGTGAGACCATCAGCAGTTAGAAATTTCAGGGTTTGGGCACCTGTTTTGAGGTGTGAGACCATCAGCAGTTAGAAATTTCAGGGTCTGGGCACCTGTTTTGAGGTGTGAGCCATCAGCAATTAGAAATTTCAGGGTTTGGGCACCTGTTTTGAGGTGTGAGACCATCAGCCGTTAGAAATTTCAGGGTCTGGGCACCTGTTTTGAGGTGTGAGACCATCAGCAGTTAGAAATTTCAGGGTCTGGGCACCTGTTTTGAGGTGTGAGACCATCAGCAGTTAGAAATTTTAGTGTCTGGGCACCTGTTTTGAGGTGTGAGACCATCAGCAGTTAGAAATTTCAGGGTCTGAGCACCTGTTTTGAGGTGTGAGACCATCAGCACTTAGAATTTTTAGGGTCTGGGCACCTGTTTTGAGGTGTGAGACCATCAGCAATTAGAAATCTCAGGGTCTGGGCACGTGTTTTGAGGTGTGAGACCATCAGCAGTTAGAATTTTTAGGGTCTGGGCACCTGTTTTGAGGTGTGAGACCATCAGCAGTTAGAAATTTTAAGGCTCTGCGCACCTGATTTGAGCTGTGAGACCATCAGCAGTTAGAAATTTCAGGGTCTGGGCACCTGTTTTGAGGTGTGAGACCATCACGAGATAGAAATTTCAGGGTCTGGGCACCTGTTTTGAGGTGTGAGACCATCAGCAGTTAGAAATTTTAGGGTCTGGGCACCTGATTTGAGGTGTGAGACCATGAGCAGTTAGAAATCTCAGGGTCTGGGCACCTGTTTTGAGGTGTGAGACCATCAGCAGTTAGAATTTTTAGGGTCTGGGCACCTGTTTTGAGGTGTGAGACCATCAGCAGTTGGAAATTTCAGGGTCTGGGCACCTGTTTTGAGGTGTGAGACCATCAGCAGTTAGAAATTTCAGGGTTTGGGCACCTGTTTTGAGGTGTGAGACCATCAGCAGTTAGAAATCTCAGGGTCTGGGCACCTGTTTTGAGGTGTGAGACCATCGGCAGTTGGAAATTTCAGGGTCTGGGCACCTGTTTTGAGGTGTGAGACCATCAGCAGTTAGAAATTTCAGGGTTTGGGCACCTGTTTTTAGGTGTGAGACCATCAGCAGTTAGAAATTTCAGGGTCTGGGCACCTGTTTTGAGGTGTGAGACCATCAGCAGTTAGAAATCTCAGGGTCTGGGCACCTGTTTTGAGGTGTGAGACCATCAGCAGTTGGAAATTTCAGGGTCTGGGCACCTGTTTTGAGGTGTGAGACCATCAGCAGTTAGAAATTTCAGGGTTTGGGCACCTGTTTTGAGGTGTGAGACCATCAGCAGTTAGAAATTTCAGGGTCTGGGCACCTGTTTTGAGTTGTGAGGCCATCAGCAGTTAGAAATTTCAGGGTTTGGGCACCTGTTTTGAGGTGTGAGACCATCAGCAGTTAGAAATTTCAGGGTCTGAGCAATTGTTTTGAGGTGTGAGACCATCAGCAGTTAGAATTATGAGGGTCTGGGCACCTGTTTTGACGAGTGAGACCATCAGCAGTTAGAAATCTCAGGGTTTGGGCACCTGTTTTGAGGTGTGGGACCATCAGCAGTCAGAAATTTCAGGGTCTGGGCACCCGTTTTGAGGTGTGAGACCATCAGCAGTTAGAATTATGAGGGTCTGGGCACCTGTTTTGAGGTGTGAGACCATCAGCAGTTAGAAATTTCAGGGTTTGGGCACCTGTTTTGAGGTGTGAGACCATTAGCAGTTAGGAATTTTAGGGTCTGGGCACCTGTTTTGAGGTGTGAGACCATCAGCAGTTAGAAATTTCAGGGTTTGGGCACCTGTTTTGAGGTGTGAGACCATCAGCAGTTAGAAATTTCAGGGTCTGGGCAGCTGTTTTGAGGTGTGAGACCATCAGCAGTTAGAAATTTTAGGGTCTGGGCACCTGTTTTGAGGTGTGAGACCATCAGCAGTTAGAAATTTCAGAGTCCGGGCACTTGTTTTGAGGTGTGAGACCATCAGCAGTTAGAAATTTCAGGGTCTGGGCACCTGTTTTGAGGTGTGAGACCATCAGCAGTTAGAAATTTTAGGGTCTGGGCACCTGTTTTGAGGTGTGAGACCATCAGCAGTTAGAAATTTCAGGGTCTGGGCACCTGTTTTGAGGTGTGAGACCATCAGCAGTTAGAAATTTCAGGGTTTGGGCACCTGTTTTGAGGTGTGAGACCATCAGCAGTCAGAAATTTCAGGGTCTGGGCACCCGTTTTGAGGTGTGAGACCATCAGCAGTTAGAAATTTTAGGGTCTGGGCACCTGTTTTGAGGTGTGAGACCATCAGCAGTTAGAAATTTCAGGGTTTGGGCACCTGTTTTGAGGTGTGAGACCATTAGCAGTTAGGAATTTTAGGGTCTGGGCACCTGTTTTGACGTGTGAGACCATCAGCAGTTAGAAATTTCAGGGTTTGGGCACCTGTTTTGAGGTGTGAGACCATCAGCAGTTGGAAATCTCAGGGTCTGGGCACCTGTTTTGAGGTGTGAGACCATCAGCAGTTGGAAATTTCAGGGTCTGGGCACCTGTTTTGAGGTGTGAGACCATCAGCAGTTAGAAATTTCAGTGTCTGGGCACCTGTTTTGAGGTGTGAGACCATCAGCAGTTAGAAATTTCAGGGTCTGAGCACCTGTTTTGAGGTGTGAGACCATCAGCACTTAGAATTTTTAGGGTCTGGGCACCTGTTTTGAGGTGTGAGACCATCAGCAATTAGAAATCTCAGGGTCTGGGCACGTGTTTTGAGGTGTGAGACCATCAGCAGTTAGAATTTTTAGGGTCTGGGCACCTGTTTTGAGGTGTGAGACCATCAGCAGTTAGAAATTTTAAGGCTCTGCGCACCTGATTTGAGCTGTGAGACCATCAGCAGTTAGAAATTTCAGGGTCTGGGCACCTGTTTTGAGGTGTGAGACCATCACGAGATAGAAATTTCAGGGTCTGGGCACCTGTTTTGAGGTGTGAGACCATCAGCAGTTAGAAATTTTAGGGTCTGGGCACCTGATTTGAGGTGTGAGACCATGAGCAGTTAGAAATCTCAGGGTCTGGGCACCTGTTTTGAGGTGTGAGACCATCAGCAGTTAGAATTTTTAGGGTCTGGGCACCTGTTTTGAGGTGTGAGACCATCAGCAGTTGGAAATTTCAGGGTCTGGGCACCTGTTTTGAGGTGTGAGACCATCAGCAGTTAGAAATTTCAGGGTCTGGGCACCTGTTTTGAGGTGTGAGGCCATCAGCAGTTAGAAATTTCAGGGTTTGGGCACCTGTTTTGAGGTGTGAGACCATCAGCAGTTAGAAATTTCAGGGTCTGAGCAATTGTTTTGAGGTAGAGACCATCAGCAGTTAGAATTATGAGGGTCTGGGCACCTGTTTTGACGAGTGAGACCATCAGCAGTTAGAAATCTCAGGGTTTGGGCACCTGTTTTGAGGTGTGGGACCATCAGCAGTCAGAAATTTCAGGGTCTGGGCACCCGTTTTGAGGTGTGAGACCATCAGCAGTTAGAAATTTTAGGGCCTGGGCACCTGTTTTGAGGTGTGAGACCATCAGCAGTTAGAAATTTCAGGGTTTGGGCACCTGTTTTGAGGTGTGAGACCATTAGCAGTTAGGAATTTTAGGGTCTGGGCACCTGTTTTGACGTGTGAGACCATCAGCAGTTAGAAATTTCAGGGTTTGGGCACCTGTTTTGAGGTGTGAGACCATCAGCAGTTAGAAATTTCAGGGTCTGGGCACCTGTTTTGAGGTGTGAGACCATCAGCAGTTAGAAATTTCAGGGTCTGGGCAGCTGTTTTGAGGTGTGAGACCATCAGCAGTTAGAAATTTTAGGGTCTGGGCACCTGTTTTGAGGTGTGAGACCATCAGCAGTTAGAAATTTCAGAGTCCGGGCACTTGTTTTGAGGTGTGAGACCATCAGCAGTTAGAAATTTCAGGGTCTGGGCACCTGTTTTGAGGTGTGAGACCATCAGCAGTTAGAAATTTTAGGGTCTGGGCACCTGTTTTGAGGTGTGAGACCATCAGCAGTTAGAAATTTCAGGGTCTGGGCACCTGTTTTGAGGTGTGAGACCATCAGCAATTAGAAATTTCAGGGTCTGGGCACCTGTTTTGAGGTGTGAGACCATCAGCAGTTAGAAATTTCAGGGTCTGGGCACCTGTTTTGAGGTGTGAGACCATCAGCAGTTACAAATTTCAGGGTTTGGGCACCTGTTTTGAGGTGTGAGACCATCAGCAGTTAGAATTTTTAGGGTTTGGGCACCTGTTTTGAGGTGTGAGACCATCAGCAGTTAGAAATTTCAGGGTCTGGGCACCTGTTTTGAGGTGTGAGACCATCAGCAGTTAGAAATTTCAGGGTTTGGGCACCTGTTTTGAGGTGTGAGACCATCAGCAGTTAGAAATTTTAGGGTCTGGGCACCTGTTTTGAGGTGTGAGACCATCGGCAGTTAGAAATTTCAGAGTCCGGGCACCTGTTTTGAGGTGTGAGACCATCAGCAGTTAGAAATTTCAGGGTCTGGGCACCTGTTTTGAGGTGTGAGACCATCAGCAGTTAGAAATTTCAGGGTCTGGGCACCTGTTTTGAGGTGTGAGACCATCAGCAGTTAGAAATTTTAGGGTCTGGGCACCTGTTTTGAGGTGTGAGACCATCGGCAGTTAGAAATTTCAGGGTTTGGGCACCTGTTTTGAGGTGTGAGACCATGAGCAGTTAGAAATTTCAGGGTCTGGGGACCTGTTTTGAGCTGTGAGACCATCAGCAGTTAAAAGTTTCAGGGTCTGGGCACCTGTTTTGAGGTGTGAGACCATCAGCAGTTAGAATTTTTAGGGTTTGGGCACCTGTTTTGAGGTGTCAGACCATCAGCAGTTAGAAATTTCAGGGTCTGGGCACCTGTTTTGAGGTGTGAGACCATCAGCAGTTAGAAATTTCAGGGTCTGGGCACCTGTTTTGAGGTGTGAGACCATCAGCAGTTAGAAATTTCAGGGTCTGGGCACCTGTTTTGAGGTGTGAGACCATCAGCAGTTAGAAATTTCAGGGTCTGGGCACCTGTTTTGAGGTGTGAGACCATCGGCAGTTAGAAATTTCAGGGTTTGGGCACCTGTTTTGAGGTGTGAGACCATGAGCAGTTAGAAATTTCAGGGTCTGGGGACCTGTTTTGAGCTGTGAGACCATCAGCAGTTAAAAGTTTCAGGGTCTGGGCACCTGTTTTGAGGTGTGAGACCATCAGCAGTTAGAATTTTTAGGGTTTGGGCACCTGTTTTGAGCTGTGAGACCATCAGCAGTTAGAAATTTCAGGGTCTGGGCACCTGTTTTGAGGTGTGAGACCATCAGCAGTTAGAAATTTCAGGGTTTGGGCACCTGTTTTGAGGTGTGAGACCATCAGCAGTTAGAAATTTCAGGGTCTGGGCACCTGTTTTGAGGTGTGAGACCATCAGCAGTTAGAAATTTCAGGGTCTGGGCACCTGTTTTGAGGTGTGAGACCATCAGCAGTTAGAAATTTCAGGGTTTGGGCACCTGTTTTGAGGTGTGAGACCATCGGCAGTTAGAAATTTCAGGGTTTGGGCACCTGTTTTGAGGTGTGAGACCATGAGCAGTTAGAAATTTCAGGGTCTGGGGACCTGTTTTGAGCTGTGAGACCATCAGCAGTTAAAAGTTTCAGGGTCTGGGCACCTGTTTTGAGGTGTGAGACCATCAGCAGTTAGAATTTTTAGGGTTTGGGCACCTGTTTTGAGGTGTCAGACCATCAGCAGTTAGAAATTTCAGGGTCTGGGCACCTGATTTGAGCTGTGAGACCATCAGCAGTTAGAAATTTCAGGGTTTGGGCACCTGTTTTGAGGTGTGAGACCATCAGCAGTTAGAAATTTCAGGGTCTGGGCACCTGTTTTGAGGTGTGAGACCATCAGCAGTTAGAAATTTCAGGGTTTGGGCACCTGTTTTGAGGTGTGAGACCATCAGCAGTTAGAAATTTCAGGGTCTGGGCACCTGTTTTGAGGTGTGAGACCATCAGGAGTTAGAAATTTTAGGGTCGGGGCACCTGTTTTGAGGTGTGAGACCATTAGCAGTTAGAAATTTCAGGGTCTGGGCACCTTTTTGGAGGTGTGAGACCATCAGCAGTTAGAAATTTCAGGGTCTGGGCACCTGTTTTGAGGTGTGAGACCATCGGCAGTTAGAAATTTTAGGGTTTGGGCACCTGTTTTGAGGTGTGAGACCATCAGCAGTTATTCAAAGCTCACCCGCCGACTCGTTGATGATGAAGGGGCCTACTAGCTGGTCGTCTTGTTTGTATCTAGCCTCCGCTGCCTCGCCCACCACTCGCGTGGCCTTGGCCACCAGTCTTCTGGGGAGGCGGACCTCGTATGCCGTGGATTGAGACCGCGACGTGCGTGCCTCCATAGCCCCCATGAACGGGAGGCTGTTAAAGGGTAGCTGCATGGCAATACTAGTTTGGACTTCCATATCTGTTTCGTTGAGGAACTTGAACATGCGATGAAACGTGTTGACTTTCATGGCTTCCGGGAACTCCAAGACGACCGTATCTGTGTCCTCCTCAATGGCAAACTTCCCGCCATCTTGTATGTTCCCGTATAAATCATCGTGGTCCATGTTTTGCACGCCCAACTCACGACTCTCAACGGCCTCCACAGGTCGCCACTCGGCCGACTTATCCAACAAGACGCCCATGAGGGGGAGCGGTTCGGCAAATTCAGGGGCACCTGAATTTGTCACCTGTCCACCCATCATACTTTGCGTTCACCATGCCCATCCACTTTGTGACCCCGGCCACATATCTATTGGCTGCACGAAGCGAGGGTCTTTCGACTTGCTCTAGACGCATCGTGGCAATGGCCGAGTCCCGGTTTTTGTTGGCCAAGTACACCATGAGGAGGCGCTTACGCGCTGCCCTTGGGCCAGCACATCTACCATTTCCCGGATGGCGTCATCTTCCGTACCGCCCCACACCATAGGCGTTGCGTTGGGCGTGTTTTGTGCCTCCATGAATCCCTTTTTCATACCCTGCTCATCCGGGAGGACGAGGACCCCAGTCCGATTGGTGAGGTCCCCGTAGGGGATACATCATGGAAGCTGAATCACGGGGGCCGCTGCCAGCCGATGTGTGACCGTGAGGGGTGTGCGACAGTTTTGGGAGCTGTAGGGGGGGGGGACCCCACCCCCCCAAGGGGGGGGGGGGGGGGCTCCCCCCACCTTGGTTGACCCAAACCTTGGGGGTCGGCGGGTCGGGCAGTCAGCCGCCAGGCTCCCCGGGGGGGTCGGTGGGTACCCGAACATACATACCTCAAAATGGTCCCCATGACACGCTGATCATTTTGAATATGCACAAGTGAGGTAAAAATTTTTCAAAAAAATGCCCATCAACTCAGGCTCCCATCAGCCAAGGTCCGACCCGGCGGCCAGGTCGGGGTCAACATCCTTTTTTGTGCATGTCAGCCATTTTTGAATTCTCCACAAAATTCTGAGTATTTTGAGTACAAACACATAGGCTCGAACAAAAAAATTTTCCCCTGCCATATGCCTAAAACAAAATCTCCGGCGCCTCTGGCGCCCACAAAACCCATTGTTCGGTACAACCATTTTGGGGTCTGTAGAGGGGGGGGGGGGACCCCCCCTCCCCTTTGGGGTCGGGTCCTGACCAGGATCGGCCCGCGTGAGCTGAATCTAGAGGTTATGGATTTCATGTCACACTCAGATCACATTTGCTGCCAGTTTTTTTTCCTTTCATGGCATCCTGCGTATCATTTTTGCTTTTGTCATCTGCCCACAGATATGTACCTTTGGACCACCCTTGATTACCCCCCCTCCCCTTTCCATAGTAAGTGCCCTTGCATAGTAAGCGGGGGGGGGGGGGGACCGTCACTGTCCGTTTTGCAAATTTACTCAAAACGTCGGATATTGAGCTTCTCCTGTGCGTTTGCTGGCTGGACAAGGTGGTAATTTGGGTGCATTGCTCTGTACTTCAGATTTCTGGTATCCAAGGCACTCCATTGTACCTATATCATGCAGAACACTTCCATTCTTCGCAAATTCAGCCATGGATGTTGTTTACATTGACATGTACCCAGCTGGTGCTGTTGTCAATTTCCAACGTTCAGGGGGCAGTATTGTGCCCGCCATGATTCTTGGCCCCTCAGAGCGCGGTGCTGATTACCGGACCATCACACACAAGCACTCTGGCACTGTGGGGACGCATGACTGTGCCCCTATGGCACGCATGTCTGTAAGGGAGGCTATCCAAGCCCTTCCCAATACCAGGCATCCATCACAGTGGAGCAGGTACAATGCAGCAAATCAGTGACACAGAGTGTAACGGAACAAAGCCGAAAGCGCTCTCGCGCATTGTCTTGCACTGTGCATGGCGCGTTCAGCCACCGTAGCAGGAGCAGCAGCGTCGCCTGGTGTCGCATGGTGTTGCTACAGCGCCGGTAGGGCTGTTTAGAATAGCTCCATGCACAAGAAATGGGGGCTTACCAGGCGTTCACTGAACACAGGGGAATAGGATACTGACAACTAGCAGGAGCCATCCAGCCCTTAGGTTCCAAAGGGAATGACTTCTTTGGCCTCACTGAGACCCACAATTCCTGAAGAGATGGAGCAATCCAATCTGAGCCATTTGCTTTCGTTACCGACTAGGGCCAAATAATATGATCTTGCCATAGCAAGTCCAGAGCGATGGCCCTCGCTTTCTTGGGGTTCAAAAATGCAGATCAGGGCCACTTGGCTGACGCGGACGCCAGGTGATACTCTGCAATACTTGACTTTGAGGGTGCCTCAACGCACCGCGCGCACTTTGGCCCGAGTGTCGAGTACCAGATTACCGTACGAATCCTAAAGATCCGCGGAATCCTAATTTTTGCGTTGGGTGTTTTGAATTAACAATAAGCAAAACTTTTGCGATGGCATCCAAAATGGGCAAAAAATATTTCATTACTGGGATTTTTTTTTGCAGAACCCATTTTTGCGTAGGGTGTTACACCAGAAAAAAAAGATTGCGTCTTTTTTTGCGTTTTGGGGATTGGGGTTGATTCATTTTGTTGCTACTGCAAGAAACCGTGCATACCTTGGACTCTGGGATTGCAGTCCATTCCTACACAGGCATACATTTGTGGATCAGTTGGACTATGGGATTGCAGTCCATACCACAGATAAGCACCAACAAGCATGATTCAAGTCTACCAGTTTTTCAACAAACCAGTTCCAAAATCGTCCATAATAGTGCCTATGGCACATGAAATGCTGCCTTGTCATTTCGTCCCGCGATTCTGGCATTCTTGCACAAAGGGGGGTAAAGGTAAAGGTAAAGTGCTCGGGCGCTCTCCGAACTCCAGCGTATCCGTGATCCCTACCTGTCCCTCGCAGCATCCCTTCCGGCTCGCGGGGTCACAGACACCCTAGCGCCTAGGACACTGCGTTCCGACCTCACCGGGATTCGAACCGAGCACCTCTAGTTCAGGCGTCACGTGCATGACCGCTGAACTACGCGACCTTCTCTTGCACAAAGGGGGGCAGGAGCAAAAAACAATCTATTTTTGCAATTTTTTTACGGAACCCATTTTTGCGTAGGGCATGACGCCAAAAAAATTGCGTTTTTTTTTTGCGGACAACAACACCTTGTGCTGGGAATTAAATATTTTCATCAACCTTTAGGATTCGTATGGTATTGCACCACTTTTTCAGGTAACAACGCCACACAAACACCCCAGAAAACGGTGACAGCGGGTCCCAACGATCAAGATAAAACACGGTAATGGCAGAATGGGTGTTGTCAACCAAATGTCTTTGGTCATGGGGGAATGTTTGCCCGGCGCGCTACCTTTCTATTAACTATCCCGACTTCAGCCCGAGATTTACCCTCTGATGGAGAAGGCCCCCCAAATAGACCATGATGGACTGCGCACCTTCCCTGCAAAGCACGTTGCAAAATAAAGCAATATCTGTGAATTCAGCAACTCCAACTGTCATCTGTATTGTACTTAACAAACAACATTGGTCCCACAAGTGTAGGTGTCAATACATTCAGTACAATAGTGCTCCTTACACTCATCACAAACTGCGATGGTGGAGCGCTTCTGGCAACACAACACACACACTTCTGCCTCATCCTCTGCCTCATCTTGCGTGCCACAACCGAGCAAACAGCTGCTCAATGCGTGCCCTACACCACCCGTGCACGTCATTATAACATTTTTGGCGGGCTGGCAAAGTGCCATTCTTTCTTCCAATGAATGGCACAATGACATGAATCCGGCCTTTATAAGCACCATCATGGCCCCCAACTTTGAAATCAAAGAAATCACCTCGGGTACGAGAAGGTCCATACCCATCCCAAATCAAAACATCTGCTGATGTCCCGGGAGCCAAGGGGCAAATCCATATAATGTTGCCCAACATATCAACGCCAACAGTCCACCGGTGGGGCACGGGTCACAAAAGATGCCCGGCGCACGCCCGGCGCACTAACGTTCCCCCCATGTGTAGAAATACACATGAAATGATTCGTGTTCATACAAGGCGGTGGGGACGGACCGCGGTTGGAAGCAGGAGAGTCCGCGCGAACAATGGGGAAGGTGAGGCGTGCCACAGGGCAATTGCGTTAATACTGCGCTCATAGCTGAGTGCGACACACTCCAGGAAGGATGAGACGCGTACAACAGTGGCAGGCACACGTTCCCCTGTGGTGCCTCTCACATAAAAGTACTGTCGGGCGCCAAAAGGTCAGCATTCATTGCCATGTGTCCTGTTGAAAGCAAAGGAGGCAAAAACCACGTTTTCTAATCTATAAGGTGCCATGCTGCCCAATCTTGGACCTCAACATTCTTGATTCCATCCAAACACAACAATTGGGCACCAATTTGCGATGCTAAGGCCCCTATGACCACTTTGGGGCAACATTCCAGGGTACCACCATTCTACACACCCAGGCCTAAGTCGCACCGCGCGCCCGCGCCGCGTGCAAGGCACCCTCTTTGTTTGGTTTAGCGCCTCATGAAGGAGCTGGAGCTGGTGCTTTGGTCTTTGGCGGACCTTGCGTCCAAGGAAGCTCTCCAGGCTATCCCAGATCAGATATCAGTGCAGACTGAATAAAAAAGCAATTGAAAAAAAGTGAATAACATCACCTTCTTTTTTTTTACGAAGCTGCAACAGTACGAGACAGTCTCGGTATCTAAGTATACTCTCAGAATATACCATAGCTTCTTCCCCTGTGAAAGACAGGGGCCGTAAGCAACGAAGTGGGAGCTATTTACATTCCTACCTTGAGTATACCCACAAAACGCGAATAACACCCTTTACATCCATAAAAGCTGGTGGACAGGCCAGTCACCAGTGGACACTGAACAGGCTCCTTAGCTACCCCGCCCCCCCCTTGCGCAAGCACCAGCCAGGTCAGGAAAGTGACGCTCAGACCAGGTCCTGGTGCTTAGACAAGGCGGTGCTTGCGCAGGGGGGGAGGGGGTATATGTGCCGCAGAGACAAACAACAGCATTGTCAAGGCAGTGAGGGTGCAGTCATTGCACTGCACACATGCCGCGTGCAACAGTACACCAGGTGCTGCCTCAGAAATTATGCGCAATGAATACCCTCTTTGAGGGGAGGCAGAGACGTGGTGGCCTAAAGTGTTTGTCCGTAACAACAGTCTATTCCACTCCACAGACCTCATCCCTCATGTGCTGAACGTTGAAGCTGCCCTAGCCCCCTGCCAAGAGGCGGTCCCCTTATGCTAGAAAATGGGGCCACAGCTCTCACAGCCCAAGGAAGGGAGGAGTGTGCATGCTCCGACTGAAGGAAAAAGGTGTGTCTGCACCACATAATACAATGTGTACACACATCTGTCGGAAGATTTCGTTCCAAAGAATGGTGTCAAATGTGAGATCAACTTGGTGACTGACAGCCACGGACAATTCACTGAATCGCACACATTGGCTCGGCCGAATTGAACCTATCTTTTGACTTTGGTTGCCCTTCCCTTGCAATAAAACACGACATTCGTGACACACAATTGCATGCTTAGGGAAAATGTGTGTGCTACAGGTGCATGCTAAGAATCCTGCTGCGTGATCCCGTAAAGCAACCTGAGGCCCTCAAGCCTTTTGTGGACTTCACTGTTAAGAGTCTTTTTCTGTCCAAAATGCCATAATTTCTGTTCAGCATGCATGCAACGCACCTGAAGCGTGGCAGCAAAGCGACTGCTGCTCTGTGGCAGCAAAGCAACTGCTGCTCCATGGCAGCATGATAACTGCTGCTCAGAGAATTGAATCCATACTGACTGCCATAGAAACCGTCAGCTCACAGAACGAGGTTTTTTGTCACTAACTTTCCAAGTGTTCGACTGTTCGGAGGATGGCTCTGAGCATGGGGCGGGTTCAGACTCAAATCCTGATGGCCCCCAGGGGGGGCAGTTGGGGGCGGGGGGGTCCAGGATAATCCAACATACGTACCTCGAAAGGATCCCCTCGTCGCGCTGATTGTTTTGAATACACATATGTGCGGGTTTTGAAAAAACATTTACCCACTGGGGGGGTCCAGTCCAAGCAGCCAGAGTTGGGGGGCTGGGGTGGGCAAGGTCGGGAATGAAATTTTTATTCCTGCATGCACATTTGAATTCCCCACAAAATTCTCAGCATTTTGAGCATACAGGGTGAAATAAATCTAAGGCCCACAATGTAACAAAAAAATTTTCCGGCGCCTTTGGCGCCAGGATTGGGCCAGGGTCCCCCCATCAATGTCACCGTGTATCTTCATTTTTCCAGGCGGTTTGAAGCTATCGCGAATGACTAGTGTGTGGATATCATCTGGGCAAAGGCAGCCAGGGGTGTTTGGGGCTTGGCACATGTGTTCAACAACAAGCTATTTTTCACAAGGGACATCATGGATGATGATGCAGTCCCCAAGCATTTCACGTCCCAGACCCCAAGCCTAAGCCTAAACCGAAGCCAGCTCCAAAGGCGAGTGTAGCACCGAAGCCTGGCCCCAAGGGGCAGCACAGACAAGAATTCAGGATGGTGTATCACAGGAAGAAGGGTGTCACGTCTCAGCCAGTTGAACAGTAGATCATCCCATGCACGTTGGAAGGCACACTACAGCCCAGTCAGCTGCGATTCACTCCTTTGGTGTTCACTTGCCAACGTGGTTAAGTGTGGGAAAGGAGAGGGCACGCATGTCCCGGCGCAACGCGCCAGAAAATTTTTTTTCCGCGGTACGGGGTTGCCCACGGCTGTGCGCAAGAACCAACCCCTGGTTCCGCGGTCAAATTTAGGGGGAAAAGTGTGCGCAAGAACCGACCACTGGTTCCGCGGTCAAACATTGCTGGTTTCTGGACACGGGGGGGGGAGGGTACAATCTCTTTGGCCGCCAGTTCGGCTTTAGCACTGATGTTAGTGCCTCTCGCTTACCCTGATTTTTCTGGTCCCACTATACTCCTTTTTCACCCAAAATTTATCTTTTCTGCACTGTGATTTTCGCCTTTTCTGCCCCTCATTTGACACTGTCCCTAGGGGGTCATGGATGCCTGGTTACATGGCTCCCACATCGCATACGCACAGGGGCCCTGTGGTCAATCTCTAAGCCCAGAGGAGTGCCCAGGATGACTGTTTTTGCCAACAGTGTGATGGTTCGCCTGACTTTGTCCTATACAACCCCAAACGCCGGCTTTTTACTTGCATCAGTGGAGGGTACCACAGTTTGCCTTGAAATACCCTTGAACCCCCCCCCCCCAAGGGGGGAGACCGTCACTTGGCGACTGTCTCCCCAGTGGGGGAGAGCGTTGCGCGCTACGGGGGGAGATTTCAAGGGGGGGGGTATCTGCGTTCTGCAACACAGTGTGACACTCGCACTGTGGGGTGCGTGCCCATCATGCTACATATGCACATGATTCCAAAATTGTCTCCGGGACAACTCTGTGCCATGGGGGGCATTCAGACTCAGATCCTGACCCCCCCCCCCCACCCCCCCCCCACTTGGGAGGTCCAACTTGTTGAGGTGGTCCGGACTACGTTTCATAGTAACACACATGAAATGATGTCCTGCACACCTGAATAGCTGTCCTACATCCACCAGAAACATGAAAAACCCACTACCCTGGGAAAAAAAGTGATGCGAGAATTTGACCGCGGAACCAGGGGTTGGTTCTTGCGCAAGGTGGTTCTTGGACACGGGGGGGGGGGAGGGTAGATGCCATGTCGGAGTTACCTGAATCCTCTGCTTCCTCCCCAGAGTCAAAATCCGGATCAGACATATATTCCAAATTGATAGTGCGAAGAATGGCATGCACCTGGGCAGAGTGTAGCAACACAGTCCTAGGAGAGGCCACCGAAAAATCAATTTGCTGTGAAATATCCATCGGGGTAGGCGAATATCCGTCCAGGGACGTTTCTGGGGTGGCTGTGGGGTGCAGGGCGTGTAGGCTTCTTTGTGTGGTGTGTTACTGAAGGAGTACAGTGGGTGCATGTGGAGGCCGACTGAAGCCAGTCAGTCCACTTCATTGTTGCCATCGAGTGTGACGCTGCCATCGACTGTGACTGCGATGGCACTTTGATCCAGACTACTTCTCTTCCCTCCCTGTCGATCTCTAAGAGAAGCATCTCCCAGATAGGGGCATTGCTGACAGGTCCACACGACGCTACCCACCCTTTGATTTCCCAGCGTTTTGCTGCTCCTCTGACACCAAGCAGGGCGGTAGGAAGAGAGAGAGAGAGAGAGAGAGAGAGAGAGAGAGAGAGAGAGAGAGAGAGAGAGAGAGAGCAATCGTCGGTTCTGATTGACTGAATGCCCCCGCCTTAGGCACTGTCAGCCTTCAGTCCAATGATGCGCTTCCACCTCAACAGAGCTGCGATACACTATGTACAGTGTGTCATGCACCACATGCATACACTCATATGTACCCCCCGCCCCTTTGTAATAGCGACGCAAAAGTACCCCCTGTGTGACATAAAGTCCATCTCTGGTTGCTTTACGGGGCCCAGGACAGTCACCCGTTTATCCTTCACCGCATGATGCAGTGTCGGTCTTCTCCTTCTTCTCATGAAGGTCCGCCAAGCCGCTGTCTTGACCCCACCATTTCTGTTTCTCCATGGCGGCGGGTTGTGGTGGTCAAGACATTAAGGATCCATACGGCATTAACCTTCGCTCAGACCCCAGCCCGTGGTGTGGCGCCCGCGCTGCCCCTCCTTTGTAATAGCTAGCCAAAGTACGGAATTAATACGGTCCCTACACCTACTGAAGCTTAGACAAGGGCGTGGCTTACGCACGACACATACAACTACCGACACACACGTGAGTGAGTGCATGGTATGAGTGCACCATAACCTCTGCCCACGTACACAAAGGCATGTAAACACAAGAAAGTGTTTGAGACATGAATTTTCAGGTTCACACCCATGTTCATACAAGCAATGAGGCATGAGAAGCCTACAAATGTTCGGATTGGAAACCCTTCTTGCAATCATACACTATGCGGAACAACTGCACATGCTCACCACTTGATGATGCCTTTGAAGATGCCTTTGCCCAAGGTTTGGGGGCTGGTTCGGGCTCATGCAACTTCAAGTTCTTGGGAATGAAATTGCCTTGCAAGTGGTCTCTTGTAAAATTCACTCACAACAAATGTGTCCATGACCCTATGTAACTGGCAAATTCGTCACCAAACCCATGTCTTATGTGGCTGCACTACATTTGGTACCGAATTAAAATTAGGTACCAAATTAATACAGTCCCTAGGCTTACTGTAGCTTGGACAAGGGCGTAGCTATTACAAAGGGGGGGGGGGGGTACAGACCAAGGCTATCCATGCAAAATATAAGGACACCTGGACCTCAAAACACAGGTGGCTCTGCAAGTCATCCTCTGCACTCCTCTGGCCTTAGAGGTTGACTGTCAGACCCCTTGTGAATTCGAAAATCAACGTCCGGAGCGTGTGGCTTGACGGTAGGAAACGGAGGGGGGACACAGCGCTATCTGCAAAGGACGCGAACCCAGCACAAAGAGAGCGCTTTTCTCTGGGGTTTCAAGACCGTAGTGCTGCGTACCCCCCGCCTTTGTCCTGTCCCACCCCAGGGAAGACCGTCCCCCACCACCCTCTGGGGGACGTTTGCCAAGTGACAGTCCCCCACCACCCCCTGGGAACCGCACTACCACCGTACATGCACATTTTCAGGCACAGAAATTGCAGCATAAAACGAAAGAATTATGCATAAGATGCGTTCAAAGGGCTGCCAATGTACGGAGACCTACTCCTTGACCAGCTCAGTGTAAAATTTCTTGGTCCTGCTCCACTTGACCTTGAACTCTTGCACATGCTCTCCACTTTCCACTGAAATGCTTTGGGCAGCACTCTTGGGTGGTGGTTTTGCCCTTTTAGTAGGAGGCTTGGCAGGCGCAAGCAGATCTTTGGGAACCCATTTCCCTTCAGGAATGTCCCTTGTAAAATACAACTTCGTGCGCCAAAACAGGTTCCCCTGTGGAGCGGATGAACAGTACATTCGTCCCAGGGGGAAACATGGTTGTGCTGTCAAGTTCTATTTCAGCGAAAGTGAGCAAAATGTCCTGCCAAGAGTACAAGGGATACAAGTGGCAGTGCCCCACAACACAGTCACCCACGCAACAACACAGTGAGCCGTAACAAAAAAATTTGTGTTGACCAAGTGACCCCCCCCACCGGGGAAGGACAAAGGGTGGGGCAGAACAAAGGGGGGGGGGGGGGCAAGAAGCCTCGCGGTGCTATCTGCAAAGGGGTGCAGGTGTGTGCGTAGGCCATGGTTGATTTGAAACATGCACAGGTTTAGTCAAAATGTGCCATTCAAGGAATTGGCTGTCTCAAGAAAACCAACGGTTTGTAATGACCCACCGACCACCTCTCGGCATGCAAAGGTGTGTGTGTGTGTGTGTGTGTGTGTGTGTGTGTGTGTGTGTGTGTGCGTGTGTGTGTGTGTGTGTGTGTGTGTGTGTGTGTGTGTGTGTGTGTGTGTGTGTGGGTGGGTGGGTGGGTGGGTGGGTGGGTGGGTGGGTAGGTGTGGGTGTGTGGGTGGGTGGGTGGGTGGGTGGGTGTGGGTGTGGGTGGGTGGGTGGATGGGTGCGTGCGTGCGTGCGTGCGTGCGTGCGTGCGTGTGTGTGTGTGTGTGTGTGTGTGTGTGTGTGTGTGTGTGTGTGTGTGTGTGTGTGTGTGTGTGTGTGTGTGCGTGCGTGTGTGTGTGTGTGTGTGTGTGTGTGTGTGTGGAGGGGGGAAGAACAATATTAAAGAGGGAGGCCCGCATGGGTCCAGGGCCCCCAGCGGTCGCCTGAGGAGCCAGCTTGAAAAAGACAGAAAAGCCTGCAGTCCTGACGGACTGCGGAGCTGTCTCTGGCGCCTGCTCGGGTCGCGGTAGGGGGCCTCACCTGAGCCAGAACCTCTGTGTGTGGGGGGGGGGGGGGGGATACCATATTCAAGAGGAAGGCCTGCATGGGTCCAGGGGTGCATCCCCCGGGAGGCGCGCGCGTACAAACCGCCGCGCCAAGCCCAATCCCCCGGGATGCGCGCGCGCACAAACCGCTGCGCCAAGCCCAATCCCCCGGGACGTGTGCGCGTACAAACTGCTGAGCCAAGCCCAATCCACCGGGATGCGCGCGCGTACAAACCACTGCGCCAAGCCCAATCCACCGGGATGCGCGCGTGTACAAACCGCTGTGCCAAGCCCAATCCCCCGGGACGCGCGCGCGTAAAAACCGCTGTGCCAAGCCCAATCCCCTGGGATGCGCGCGCGTACAAACCCCTGCGCCAAGCCCAATCCCCCGGGACGCGCGCGCGTACAAACCGCTGCGCCAAGCCCAATCCCTCGGGACGGGCGCGCGCACAAACCGCTGCGCCAAGCCCCATCCCCCGGGACGCGCGCACGTCGCCCAGCGGGGGGGGCCTGTGCCAAAGAGGATGTCTGATGAGAGATGTGTGTGTGTGTGTGTGCGTGTGTGTGTGGGAAAACAATATTAAAGAGGGAGACCCGCATGGGTCACGGACCCCCGCTGCTGCCTGTGGCGCCATCACGTGGAAGCTGGCATGCAGTCCTGTCAGCCTGGCTGCCTGCCTGTCTGGTGCCCGTTGGGCTCGCTCGGTGTGTGGGGGGGGGGGGGGACAATATTAAAGAGGGAGACCCGCATGGGCCCAGGGCCCCCGTGGTCGCCTGGGGCGCCACCAAAATGTGTGTGTGTGTGTGTGCGTGTGTTCCATGGTTTGGACAGGTCCACAAGACCAAGTGGGTGTGTATGCAAAGTGCGCACGCACATTTCTGGGGGGGTGTTGAGCAACGAAACCTGAAACTGTCACCTTTCAAATATGGACCTAGATTCACAGCTCTTGCCCATGCGCTTTACCTCCGGCTCACTTGAGCACGGGAACACAGTGGGCGATTTGCTGTATGGGCACGCAATGCATGCCTCGCAACCAGGGCGTGTGTTATGGGGCCTTCTTACACGGACCCAGCGCCGAGGTGCTGCAATCTGCATGCATCAGATTGTAGAACTTCCCACAACCGCTCGGTTACAGGCCTTCTGTAGCAATGGATCTTCCCTTCGCAGGGAGTGTTTAAGGCAGCACTGCTGAGATACATTTCTGATGTGAACCTTCTCCTCAGTGCCGGGCTGTAGCATACGGTTGGTTTGTACATCGGCCTGAGCAGAAGAGGGAAGTGGGAGATTCTGCTTCATTGCTATGCCAAGGGAGGCGCCTGCGGCGCGCACTAAGCGCACCCACGGGTGTGTCAATTGAATGATTTGGTTCAGCAAGAGTGTGCACAGTGATTGCATTCTTCAGAGCTCTCACTGGTCATGGCTGTTCCTGTCAAATCCTCGAATTGTTTGCTCCATGGAACTGGCATTGCTCCAAAATTATTGTGACGTGACAGTGTAAGCGGCTACGCCGAAGCAAAATCAAGAAGAATATCTCAGGGACAGAAAAGGAAATACCACGGAAAGGAAAGTCATGCCGTCTGAAGTAAAGAAGCCGTCAAGAGTTACATAAACGTCGACCTCGCATGTTAAAAAACCGGATGAAACCTCCAACCAATGCTGAAAGAAAGAAAGGCAGAGGTGTTTGTCGATCGCCCTCATCAACAAGTGTCGGAGCAGGAAAATTTTTCGCCGTTGCAAAACAGGCTCATGCCCTTCGGCCCTGATGTGGCAGCTTCGATCATCACACGTTGAGAAAAAAGGAAGGCCGTGAAAAGCAGGACCGGTATCGTGTCAACGAGCTCTTTGCGGCCCTCTAACTCCATGATATGTCCCGGAAACGGCCCAAAAAGGCCCCCAGAAGCTCCAAATGCCGACAGCCACAAACCAAAAATAGGCCATATCTTTTGCTACATGGCTCAAAATGCGATTCCGAGGGCACCTACTCCACCAGTGCCATGTTTGTGGTGTGACGTGCGAGGCCACTTTTGTGGGGACTGTGGGAGGGGGGTCGAGGGGGAGGTCATGTGGGTGAGAGGGCACGTCCACTCCACTGCCAGCGCTGTGAGGCTTCCCTTTCGGTCCCTCCCAACCCGTCAAGTTGAAAGGGTGTGGGTGGTCCTTGGCTGGTAGGTTACCGTGTCCGGGGGACGGGGGTCGGGGCAGGACGCACTCTCGTGCGGCAGGCTGCCACTCCACCCTCGGCATGTGCCTTGGGTTGAGGGGTAAACGCCACTCACCTGGACACCTGCATACATGTTCATCCGGAGACCCGCAAGCCGCAGGACCTCATCGATCATCCGGGGCCTACCTTGCGGCACCGCCTTGCCGCTCCCCATTCACCTCGGCGTCAAGCGACGGGGCCGCCCGCAGCGCCGCAAGCGCCCGGTCCCCGCGGTCCCCGATCAGAAAGTTGGCGAAGAGCTTCAGAGTCAGCGCGCGCAGCGCCTGCGCGTCCGCGAGCGCGGCGAGCGCCTGAGCCCCACGGTCCCCAACGAAGTTGTCGGACAGGTCGAGGGTCAGGCTCTGCAGCCGCGGCGCGTCCTTCAGTGCGGCCAGCGCCTCGGCGGTGCTGTCGGTGAGCCCGGTCTTGCGGAGCGCGAGGCTCAGGGTCTGCAGCGCCGGGGCGTGCCGCAGCGCCGCGAGCGCGTCGGTGCCGGAGCGCAGCCACGGGTTGCAGCTCAGGTCCAGGGTCAAGGCGCGCAGAGCGGGGGCGTCCTTCAGCGCGGCGAGCGCCCGCACGCCGTTGTCCGGGATCCCGCTGCCGGAGAGGCCCAGGGTCAGGGCCCGCAGCCGCGGGGCCTCACTTAGGGCGGCGAGGGCCTGCACCCCCTCATCCCCGAGCTGCACCTCCGACAGCCCGAGGCTCAGCGTGTGCAGTCGGGCCGCGGCCTTGAAGTGCGCGAGCGCGCGCACGCCGGCGGTCGCGATCGGGTTGTGCGAGAGGTCGAGGTGGAGGGTGTGCAGCGCCGGCGCCCCCTCCAGCGCCGTGAGGGCCCGGGCCCCCGCGGAGCCGACGGCGTTGTGGCTGAGGTCCAGGCGCAGCGTGTGCAGGCGCGGAGCGTCGCACAGGCCCGCGAGCCACCGGGCGCCCTCGTCCGCGAGGCCGTTGTGCGAGACGTCCAGCGCGAGCGACTGCAGGAGCGGGGCGGCCTTGAGGGCGGCCAGGGCCTGGGCCCCGGCCGCCCCGAAGGCGTTCCGGGACAAGTTGAGGGTCAGGTGGCGGAGGAGGGGGGCGTCTCGGAGCTCCGCGAGGCCCTGGACGCCGCGGTCGTTCACGGAGTTCCACGTGAGGTCGAGGCTGAGGGTGTGCAGGGCGGGCGCGTCCTTCAGCGCAGCCAGCGCCGGCCCGCTGCCGGGCCGGAGGCGGTTGGCAGCGAGGTTCAGGCGGAGGGTCTCCAGCGCCGGCGCGCCCTTCAGATCCGCGAGCGTCCGGGCCCCGTCGTCCCCGATGCGATTGCAGGAGAGGTCGAGGCTCAGGGTCCGCAGGGCCGGCGCCGCGCGCAGCGCCGCGAGCGCGGCGGCCCCACGGGGCCCGACGGAGTTGCCGTAGAGGCCCAGGGACACCGCAGAAAGCGAGGGGAGGTCCTTCAGAGCGCCGATGACCTGCGCCACGCTGTTGCCGATGGCGGTGAAGGAGAGGTCGAGGCTCAGGGTGTGCAGTGCGGCCGCGTCCTTCAGCGCCGCAAAGGCCTCGATTTCACTGTCCCGCAATTCGAGGGTTCTAAGATCAAGGGCCAACAGCCTCAGCGCGGACGCCCCCAGTGGCCACATGGCGCCGGTCAGGAACGCAAAGAGCTGCTGGGACTGCGTCGCCGATCTGCAGCGGCCCCGCACGTAGCGGCGCTGCAGACCATTGCGCAGGGCCTTGCAGACTTCGCTGAGCGTGTCGCACTGCAGGAACTCCGCAACGCAGGCCCAGACGTCCAAAGGTAGCGGCGACAGTATTTCAGATCTGCGTGACGTGGTGGAGGCCGGCAGTTTGTCCAACAATCATGGCCATTTGCTGCAAGACAGGGAGCGTGGGTTCCAGAGGCACTTGTGCACACAAGCACCGTTCCTCATTGAGTCTGGTGTTCCTGACAATCTTTAGGTCATGGTTCCCCCGACCTCAGCATGCTGTTTGACGGTTGTTCCCCTGCCCCACCATCTCCCAACTCGGCAAAGGGCACTCCATTCAACACAATGCTGAATCCACAGAATCTAACAGGACAACGGAGGTGTGTTTGCCCAGCACACGCCCGGTGTGCTACTTGGCAAATATTCTGGTGGGCGCGGGTGCACGGTGCGCACACAGCGTGCACTGTTTTGGGCAATTAAACAGCTTTCACTCCCAAACAGACCCTCACGGAAAGGTACCGGGCAGCATTTCCTGATGGGCTCTGGATGGTTGCTGTTATTTCCTGATGGGTCCTACATGGATGAATGTGGAACTTGAGGCGGTGGAGTGCAGCAGCAGCATGAAACACCACCTTCCCATTCACCTCATATTGTATGTGTAGGTAATCACTAGGGCGCTGCGAAAGGGCCCAAAACAGTAGCAGGAACCCGCTCATTTGCACTGCTGCGGTTGTAGAAGACAGGGGTACCAGCTCAAACCCAAGACAATGATATTGTGCCGCTAAGCTATAGACCAAGGGATAACATGTACAATGCAGTCCTTAGGGCATTTAGGGTGAAATGGGGTACCAGCTCAGCAACACGGCACCTCACAGGGCAACAACAAAGCAAAAAAAAAAAAGGCGTCACGCAAATCATCCAAATAAAAAAGATGCATAGTGCGCGCACGATGCGTGACGCTCCCTCCTGAATTGTAGTCCCAAGCTTACCCTCCTAGAGAAGCCCCAAAGCGCACCAGAAAATTGCCACCCTTCCAACCAAATTCATCCCAAAACCATCCGTACAAAGCACACCACACACAACACCAAATCTGCCAATTCAAATTGCACACGTGTTGGTTGCAGTAGTAGCGTTGGTTGCATCAGCACCGGTCCACACATGAGAGGGAATGTAGTCCCGAAAGCGGGGCAATGGACCTGCCTGCAAACGCAACATTGTGTAAAGTGCTGTATATAAAATGTGCATTGACTAATGGAACTCATTCATAGAGGTAGCTCCATAACCCTTGCTATAGGAAGGAAATCATATTAAGGAGCAATAGTCCATGGGGCTTCTACCCATTCCAGCCCCCAGACTCACCCAAGGGGCAAGTCGCGCGGGTTTCTGGAGAGCTGTCGCCCTGTATGACAAGAGGCTCCCCCCTCCGTCCTTTAGGTTGCCTCACGTGAGGCCCGTCCATGCTTCATGAGCCCCTCCGCGCTGTTGGAAGACAGAGCACCCTCCTGCATGCTGTACAGCATGGTGGAGTGTCGTGCATGGGGGTCACGAACCCATCCCTGGCCCTATCGGGCCATGCCAGGCAATTCCATGCAGAGACGCTGTGCTCCGCGAAGAGAGGGAAAGGTAAAGGGGTTAGGGGGCCACTCCCCCACGGAGGGTGGGGTAGAGTACTGGACTTCGTAGTGACCCATGTCCTCATCGCACTCACGATGAGTGCTGCCCGCTCGTGAGGCAGACATCACGCTCTCAAAAAGTGGCGCCAGCAGGGTGGGGGGCAGATCGGGGGGGGTAGAACACCGGACGGCATATTGTTGCACGTCCTCATCAGACGCACTCTGAGTGCTGTCCCTTCGCGGGGTAGACATGGCGCTCTCAAATAGGGGCGCCAGCAGGACGGGGGGCAGGTGAGGTGAATCCTGCTGTCGGTCAGACCCCCCCCCTGGTGTGCATGCGGGCGACCAATGCTCTGGGGACACGTGCCGCACTGAGTGCCAACTGGAAGTCACCGCCGGCGACCATGCCGGAGATGGCGAGAATTGCCCTGGTCTACTCAGCACCCGCGGAGACGGGGTGCTAGTTACGTTGAACCCCATCGGAGGGCCGGTGGGCAGGACGGCGGTGCGTGAAGTCCGCGCGTTGGGCCGTGGTTCCCTTAGGGGCTGTAGCGGTTGTGGCCTTGCTTGAGGCATTCGGATCTGCTGCAACATCCTTGCTATCCCCGGGGGGATGTCGCGTCCCTTTTCGTGTGGAGGCTGCTTCGGGCTTCGTGTCGGTAGTGGGGTGCGCTGCCCTTCTGGGGTGCTTACCACCACTATGCGTGACGCACGCTCAGGAGTGATAGCTCCTGTGAGCTGCAGGTATGAGAGCGCATGCCTGGACATGGGGAGGGGACTCCATAACCCTTGCTATAGGAAGGTCCCCAAAACAGGGAGGACTACATAACTCTTGCTACATCAAGGTTGCCAAAGTGGGGAAGACACACATGGCTACATACCCACTACCGTATTGGCCCCCAAGGTGGGGAAATCTTTGATAGCATTGGAGACAGCATTGGTTGGCGACGTTTAGGCCTAAAAGGATGCATGGCACGCAGGGGCATCCTAAATTATGGCTTCTATGTGTTTTGGTGCTTTTTTGGGCCCAAAAAATGGGGTTATCTTTATAAATGACAAAAAATCGGCCAAAAACCGGCAAATATTGCCACCAGGGATGGTGCTTGTGTTTAAGGGCATGTGGACCCCCAAGTTACCTCAGCTACCCTTCCAAAAAGAACATGGTAGCACCTAGGTCTCTTGTTGGCGGTAAGAGACCCTGACAATCCCCTGCCGTCTTGGGAATCGGGATCCCAAATTGGGAAGGAAATCAGAAGTGGCTACATGACCCCTGCCGTCTCAGGGTCGCCGTAGTGGAACGCAAGCATTGTGGCTGCCGAATTGCCTAAGAGCGACCTCTGAAAAAATGTTCTTAATTGCAACCACTGTTGGTCAAACTTGTGCAAAATGGGCAAATTGACACTTTTTTGAGAGCTATGCAAAAAGGGGCAGTTTGGCCAAAAGCCGCACCGCGTCACAAATATCCCGCCTAACAGGGAGTGCCTTGCACAGCACACAAGGGGAACATTAACATCAAGGTATAGAGCCACGGAGCATTTGCCCAACACACACAGAGTGTGCTCCCAATCGAAATTAGTGTCCCGGCCATTGGTGCACAAGCCTGAGCCCCAGGGGGCGTTTGTGCACAGCGCGCATAGCGCGGGCACAGCGCGCACATGACAGGAAGAAATTGGGGGTTTTTGCTACCATTGGCAATCTTCTTGCCTGTACAGACCATACTACCCCCACAATGTTGGACAGCCTCATGTTTCACCCCACCCCCACCCCCCAAGCCACCCAAGGCCACTGCCCATCGAGCTAATGGGCATAGAGTCGGTGAAGTGGGTCACGTAAGCTATGATTATTATGGTTCAAGCGGTGGTTCAAGACCATCGAACCTCGTCCACCACCATATTGAGATATTCCTTATTACCCCCCCCCCCCCACCCCGAACAATCCACCCCTTGCACAGTACCCCCCGGAAGGGGGGGGGGGGGCATCAGATGTTTTCCTGCCCTACTCAGTGCCTTGTCATTTGTGCCATGATGCACAACAATACACAACAGCAACAGTCCCCAGTGTTGCGTGAAGTCACCCAGGCATCACGGTAGAGCAGCTTGTACGGAGCGTTTAAGCGAAACAAACTGCAAACTTGCAACAAAGTCTCCGGCGAACTGAGTGCCGCTGCAATATGCAAAGGCTGCCACAGCTGAAGCCGCCTCGTCATGAGGCAGTATTTCTGTATGAACATATTGGACGCCTCCACACGTTTGGGGAGGGGGGGGGGGGGGGTGGCTGTCAAGCCACAAGGGCAAGAACACACACTCCGATCCACCCATCCTGCACTGGGTACGTTGTTTCATGGAAGGACCAGTGGCTTCGGTGTCGGCACCGGGCATCTCGGCAAGTCCCCCTGACCCTTCAAAGGATGCATTAGAACGGAAGGGGCCCCAACAGGAATTCCAGAAGCGGTTTGGGTAGGCGGTAGGAGGGGGTTGCCAAAGCGGTTGGGGGCGGTTAGTGTCGGTCACAAATGCCACTGGAGCTGAAACTTGCGCAGGAAGCAGCTGTGCCACAGGGCTAGGGTCAGCAACAGACTGGTGCAACACGATCGAGTCCTGTACCTCGTCCTGTGTCTGGTAGTTTGGGTGCTGCCGCGTACTCCTCATGGACCGGTGTCTTAGGTACTACTGTCGCCGCTACCCATGAGGGAGTGTCTGCCTTGCGCACACACTGCACGCGGGCGACAAGCATAATGATCACACGTGCAAGCACCGGACCAATGGGCCGCAAAGGGCACATGTATTACCTCAAATCTGCGAATTTGAGGGATACAAATCGCGAAAACATCCCAATTCTGACACGGAGGACGACTGCTCCTGTCGCCTGCGCACAGGGCGCGCGCAGGGCCAGCATGCGCCCCTTACTGCGAACACAAAAAACCGCCCAGCAGAGCACCGGTCAGCAAGCGACGTTGGGTAACAGCCGATGGGCATCAGTTGACCATCGACGAATTGACCGCCAAACACCGTCGGTCAAGCCAACAGCCTTTGGTTAAGGGCAATCCTGCCACCCAATGCCTCGGGCGGTCCTGAATGAAGAAGAAAAGGCACACCTCAATTCCTGAAGGCAGCCGCGATGCCCGTAACTTTCCGGGCGTGTGCCCCCAGCACAAGCCACTGGGTCAAGGGGAGACACATCTCAGACATGTCCGTCAGTCCAGAACCAAACATAATTCCGGTGATGTTGGGATAGGGCATGGTCGGAAACACGAATTTGCAGTGCTCTGAGCAAAACCGGTCTCGCCTCTGCAGCACAGACACGGGGGGCGGGTAGTGGGGCATGGCTCACAGTGGTGACAGCGTGCGCAATGCCCTGGTGCACCAGTGAATGGCATAGAGTACAGGCGGCTGCGGCAGTCCGGGTTTGGCGATGATTGCACGTTGGCTGGGAGTATGCAGCGACGTGCAACACGTGGGTGGCATTCGGCGAGGGAGGGGTAACGGTATCAAGTGGACCGCGCGCGCCGTCGGGAGCAGGGACATGTCTGGCCATCGGCTGAGCTGTCTGATGAGCACTGTACTCGGTAGTTCTGGTACCGCCATAATGCGCAGGAATCTCACGGATTGCCGCTGGCAGTGAACACACCCGTCTACCAGACCAGACCCACAATGCGGAGGGCTCGTCCGTGAGTCCCGGGAGCACTGTGCAGAGTGCAGGAGCTGGGGGGGGGGGGGGAGTGATTGAAGGACGGGGCTCAGTACGCCAGCCGGGGCACGAAATCGTGTCCTGTCTCCTGCCGTACTTCATCACGCAACGGGTTTCATGGTTTGCCATCGCAGGACTTGATGAACAACTCCATCACTGCCAACCGCATGTCTCGTGGAGCATACCACGGAGGATAAGAGCCAGCGGAATGTGCACATACATGGCTGTGCTTATTCGTTTTGATGCCAACCCGGGTATCAAGGTCCTTTGCGGGTGGTCTGCCCCGGACCCGCATCTTATATTGTATTATTGAATGTCCTTCGCTGTGAGAAGCAGGTGCGAGTGCTGGGGCCAAACTTTGCACTGCGGGCGCACTGCGGGCACATGTATCAGAGGGCCGAAGTGCTACGTAACCCCTGCATTCTTGGGGGTCCCCAAAAAAAGGGGGACAAAATCAGAAGTGGCTACCCCACCCCTGCCTTCTCGGGGGTGACAAGTAAAATATGGCACATCCCAAATGCAAGAAGCGTTGAAAACCCAGTTATGGAACAACAAACTTGTGGAAAAGGGCCAAAACCAGGATTTGAGTATTTGCCGACATACAAAACTTTGCACTGCGGGCGCACTGCGGGCAAGGCATTCCCCTGGACACGGTAACAGAGAGTACAAGAGGACGAGGCAAATGACGACAACGGTTGGGTGGCATGTCTGGCGGTTGTTGGGTGGCAGATCCAAGGCACGATCAAGGCGCCTCCCCCCGCCGCCCCGTTTGCCACACAAACAGCGTGTCCGCCCTACTGCGGCGCTTCTGCGGCGCTACTGCGGGGCACGCACAGGCGTAAGTGTGCAGTGCGCCCACCCCCTTATCTGGGGTTGGGAATGACATGCGGTCTGAGGTCACTGATCGGTCGGTGAAGGGTCAGGACTTTCATAATACTCCCGCTCAGCCTTCCATAGAGCCAGAGGCTGCCCGGTCCAGCCAAGCGGTGGCTTCTGGTACGCGCATGGAAAATCGCATGGCGGCACCTGAGGCAAAGTAATGGTCCGGAGGTCTGTCATAAGACTGGCTGATCAAAGGCCTTGTGGGTGTAGGGGGAGGGCAGACACTTGCACAACACTTGCAAACAAAAGTACGGATCCCGTCATTGCAGACGGAAGTCCTGTGGAGCGGTAGCGGGGGAAGGGAGAGGCAGCCGATTGACTAGTGGTGCTGTTCGGAAAGATGACGATGGTCGCACAGGTGCAGCCCTGTGCGCCACAGCGCAGGCGCATGCAGCCCTAATGCAGCCCTCTACGGGCGTGCGTGCGTGTGCGTGTGTTCTGTGGGGCTGGGGGGGGCATGTTATGGAGGGCACTAGACTATTAAGACGCTGGTTTGCCTGGGGGTTGTTGCAGAGTAAAGGAAGAGTGTGAGCCCCGCCCTGACCCTCTGGGCTAACCCACAATACAAAGAGTACAAAGTACAAACACAGTACAAAGAGGGACACCAGCATGGGTCAGCAGGGTCAGTTCACAAGACGGAGAGCGCCGGTCATGCTGCGCCCTCAGAACATCCGGCTCCCTTGGCACTGGCCCCTCGCCTTGCGTGAGGACCTGTGCGGGTGTGTGTGTGAGTTGAGCTGTGGGGCAGCACCGGGGCAGAGGAGGGCGCAACCCTCTCAAGGTCCGGGGGGCTCTGGTGCCTGGAGGGGCCGTGTAGAGGCGGGGGGTCAGCGTCAGCGCGATACGGGGGAAGGGACATGGGGAAGGGCTTCAGACAAAACAGAGGACATTCAGCCGGGGCCAAACGACAGCACTGATATGCCCCCGATCAGAAGCTCTAAATAGTGAAGGCTAAGTCCGTCGCAGGAGCTGGATCAGAAACCGCCGGTCCCTCAGGTCGTGAGCGGACCAGTGGACGAGCTTGGGCCAGCAGACGGACACAGTGTGTGTGTGTTGGGGGGGGGGCTGCAGGTGAGGCAAATGAGGCCCCTAATAGTCGATCAATAGCGGCGCTGGATGCAGCCATTGCACCAACCCCACGGTCATCAGGCGGGCGCAGAAGGCTCCTGGAATGGTCAAGCAGACGCCCTTGGGATGGTTGGCTGAAGCGTCGTCCTCGCAAGGAGCCCAAAGCCCCCCGTACGGTGACGTGTGGACGGTCACGTGTGTGGCGGTGGCGACACTGTCGGCACAATGAGCAGCACATGCAGGTCCACAAGGAAGAGACAGCCCCCCCCTCCCCCCGCCCGGGGGGCATCGGCTGTAATGCATCGGTCGGGGTTAGCGTCAGCAGTCAAATGGTTCCCGTGCACATTCGGGTCTCGGGAGGACGCGGGGTTTGTTTGGATCGGATCGGGCAGTGAGAAAACAAACGGGGGGATGGCCCTGCCGGATGGTGGAACACCGGCCTGTCGCTGAGCTTCAGCGGCGGGTTTTGCACACCAACCGATTCTTCACATCAGCTTTCAATGACAGCGTCGGTGGTGAATTGTCGCGCGTTTTTGGTGCAATCGGTTGGCGTTACGCTGGGCCCACTGGCGCCGAGCACGCGCACAGTGATCGTCTTGTCTCCCCAGGCACGACCCCACCCCGTTTCCCCCTGGGCAAAGGTCACGGCAGTTGATGTGATTGGGTTTGGTTCGGTCATGGGAGTGAGGGCGGCAGCAGCATGAGTGACACGGGGGAATTACAGGGCCAGTGGTCGGGGCGGATCTCGTGCAGTTCATATGGCGGACTCGAGGCTGATGGGCACCCATGCAAACGCAATGGCCGGAGTGCCAGCACTTGGGGCCGCCGCTCGGGATCCCTGAAGCGCTAGGGCGATGCCTGGTACACACAGAACCAATACCTCCTGTACGGACTCATATCTAAACCCGTTGGAACTCTGCGATGTGACATGGGGTGGGAGACAACAGGAAACGGGGGGAAATCTGTGGCCCTCTCATGCGACGGGAAGCCCGGAGACGCAGTACTGAGGAGCCGCTAACGGACAGCGGTTGGCGATAAAATGACGAGGACTGGCGTACTGATCCCGGGTCGGTGGGTCACCGGGGTCCACATACACCGCCACACACTAACTCAGTCACACAACTACAGGCACAAAGGAATTGCATTCGTGGACGGCTCTGCGTGTGGGTTGGATGCATCGACTAGTGCATCGACAATCCGCTCTCCGCACAGACCTCCCTTTCTCTGCTGCAACAGCTTGCGGTCCAGGCTCTGTCAGGATAGAGCTGCACCCATTTTGTGTGTCAAAACGGTTGAACCCGCCGGGCAAGGCCCCTTTGCACCGTACGACGTTTAGTCTTTCGGTGCCGATTGTAAAACAGACCGCCTGAACGACGCCTCCTCCGCTCATTGATTCACGCCCCCTGTGTGACATTCCGTCTGGTTGTTGCTCCTTTACGGGGCCCTGGACGGTCACCCGTTCTTCCCTTCGCATGTTGCGTCGGGTCGCTACTTTCTGTCGGCCGCTGCGGCCGGTGCTCTTGCTGGTGTCGTTTCCGCGTTCGCGGAGCCCAATAGTTGGCGTGTTGGGACTGTGCTGAATGCGGCATGGTGTGCCGTTTGCGTGTCAGCGGCGCCCAATAGTTGGCGTATTGAGGATGTGCTGGTTGTTGCCGGGGTCGTTTGACTGTTTTTGCTGTCCACACACCTCTGTCCACAGGCCGTCCATCGCCTGCCTCGCTGTGTTTCTGTGCGGCCCAGGTGCCTTCCTCCACGCGCTGTCCGGGCCGTCCACTATATGTCCTTTTCCCCCTCACGGCTGGTCTGCCCCTGATGGGCTCCCGCTTCTGCTGCGCAAACAGCCCATCTGGGCTGCGGGAGACACCCCCCACCTGATGCCGGTTGAGCAGGGGTTGCCCTGGCACCCGGTAGCGACGGGGTTGGCTGGCCAAGCCATCCCCTTTATTGTCGCTGCCTCCCATGCGCACGCTCTGCCATCCGCTCCATTCTGGTTCTCTGTTCCCACTGTTCCAGTTGCCTCTCCCGCCTTGCTGTGCCCCTCCTCCTTGTCTGCTGTGCCCGCCCTTGTCCCTCCTGGTGTGGCTCCCGCGTTCTGGGTGTCTGTGTTGCTCCTCCCCCTGTCTGGTGGCGCTCCTGGGTGCCCATGTCGCGCACCCCCTCCTGTTCCTCCCGCCTGCCCCTCCATACGAGGATTTCACTTCTCCATACAACGTGGACTGCCCCGTGCCCGGTTGGCTGTTCACGGCCCTGTTGCCACCCCCGTGGCGGGCACCTCCCGGAGCGCGGGGCGCAGCCCCCGCCCTTGTGGAGTACGTGGGCACCTTGTAGAGGGAGGGGGGGTGTTTGCTGATGGCTCGCTCGGCGTGCGCTGCATTTGGTGGTTGCTGCAGTGCTCGCACCTCATGGTTCCCTTGTGTCTTGTTGTGTGTCCTGTTATGGCGCGTCTCCCTGCCGTGTGTAGGCCCCCCCCCCCCGTCACATCGGCTGGCTCGCAGTCAACCCTGTCGCTCATGCCGCTCTTTGCTTCTCCTCCATTGCATTGTTTGGTTAACGGCGCCTCATAGTTCTCCTGCGGGGCTGTCTGCTGCCCTGGGCCTTCGCTGCCGCCACCCCCACCCCCGAGCGTCCGCTTTGGCAGGCCTGACCACCGCCGAGGCCAACAACGTCCTCAACGCCCACTGTGCCTCCGCCCCCCCCGCCCCCCTCACCTCCCTTTCCTTTTGGTCGTGGCTGCGATCGGAGCAAACGACACCGATTTCGAGGTCAAGGCTGTGTGAACCGAAGGGACAAAGCGGGAGGGTCAGACGGTACGCACCGCACGCGCTGCGCAGCGCACCGAGTGCCAGGGCGTACGCGGGAGGAAAGACAATACGAGCGACGACTGGGCGTAAGGGCAGGACACCTTCCCCTCACGACGTCTCCTGCTCGTCGCCCCTTTGCTTAGCGCGTGTCTTGCGCGGTCTCCGCCAACGGTGTTGGTTAGCGTTTGCACCAGAAAAAAGAGGGGCTGCGGACCACCCGCCGCACCAAAGCCCGCACCACCTGCCGGACCGTCTGCCGCGCCGCATGCGGGACTCAGATGCGACGCGGCGGGGGGACGGTTTACAGGAGTTGACACTGATGGCAACCGATGCCGCATCCGGCGCAAAGACAACAGGGCCGTATCCCATGCACCACGCGTTGCACGGACCACATGCGCACCGCGGGTGTTGGCGTTGCTGATGGGCCATGGAACAGTCGCGACTCCTGAGCAGTGCGCCGGGTCCCCTGCACTGCGGGTGCGCGCAGTTTGGCGGCCTTGCTTTGCACACGTCTTATGGGAACATCCAGAGGCCACAGTGCTGCCCGTGGCCGGTGGTGTACCATCGCACGCCCCACCACGTGGACGAGCGGATAGTCTGAACTTGCCGATCCATAAGTTAACACAGAGACGGGTCACAGTTGACCGACACGAAAAGGCGTTAATGTTCGCATTTTGTGGGCTGTGCGCCTGTTTTGAACATCTATTTCAAGGGACTTTCGTGCGGTTGAAGGCGTGTTGGCGGTCACAGACCTGAAGTTGGCTACTTTTGTGTTATAGAGTTTACAGAGTCTTGTAGCGGCAACTACGGGGCGGTGACTCTTTGTTGCCAAAGAGACAGGGAGCGACGGGGCGAACGGGCGGAAAACAGGGAGGCACGGGGGGGGGGGGGGGGAGAACGGCGGGAGGTACGGCGGGTGTGCACAGGAGCTGTGCACACCCCTGTGCTGCCCCCCAGTCCTCAGCTGCTGAGTAAAGAGACGGGCTCCATCTCGACCCCCACGCAGTCCTTGTCGTATCGGCCGTGGTACCGCGCGTCCAACTCCAAATCGCTGTCCTCTCCTGCGGAGTCCTGCCCTTGAGCACAGGGGTCGAGCCCGTACTTGGGGCCGTCGTCGTCGGACGCCTCGTCCAAGTCGTCCGGCATCGGCGACTCTGCGCACAGCGCGTCGTCCTCCGTGTCCTGTGCAGATGCCGATGATGTGCAGGCGTCGCGAGGGGGGCCTTGGAGCCCCTTTAGGCCAGACCCACCCCGCCTCTGGGGCGCCCCCCCCCCCCGGGGCCAGTGGCCCTGGGATCCCCCTTCGCCCCGCCCCTCTTTTAGGGCCCGTAGGAAGGAGCTCCAAGGCCCTCCGGGCCCACACTCTCGACATTCGACCAGCCCAGACAGCCTCGAGGCCGAAAGTACGTGACATGATGTGAATGCGTGCTCAGTTGTTCTGCCACCAAATGTGCACACGCGACGTTGTTACACTGCCCCGCCGTTGTACGGGCACTGGCGTTCCGCTAAGTTGACGTCACCGCCGGCACACTGCTGAACCACTGCCATGACACGACTGTTTTGCCACAATGATGCTGCCGTGCCGCCCAACGACAGCGCAACGGAGCGCGATGCAGCAAAGGCGGTGCAACACAGCCTAGCGGCAGTGTAACGGCCATGTAACGGAAGTGACGGCAACGCCATGAAACGGCCGCGACAGCCCCCAGTAGACCACATCACACCTGCAGCTCCGACTCATGCACCGAAGAGCGCACGCGCACCGGCAGCGCGGCTTCGGCGATCAATTCGGCGGTCCCTTTGGCTTCTGGGCTTAGTTGCGGGAGGGAGCCCCGGGCGCCCGTCACCGTGGCGGTTGACGTCGCCAGCTGAGTGACGCTGTCAGCCAAACTCTGCAAAGTGTCTGGGTTGGCGTCGCCTGGCAGGTCCGAGATGTTGCAGCGAAAGTCCAACCCGAAGTACTGACACACTCTGCGGAATGACAGACACAACATGTCACCGCCTACCGATCCCAACGGCCGTCCCACAGCTCCAAAATCAGCCACGGCCACGCGCAGTGGTAAGCCTACCGCCAAGCAACGGCTGCCCCCGCCGCAACACGGCGCGTGCACTCCACCACCACATCCACTGCCCCCAGCCCCACCCACACCCACACCCACACCCCTTGGCTTACGTACAGTGGGAGTGCGCCAGAAGAAGGCAGGAGACCGCGGTAGAAGACATCGGGGGGGGCAGATGTATCAATCACAACCGTCACCTGCTGCGCCATGTACACACACGACAGCCCCAGAGAATATCTCTTGGGGACACGGAGAAACGTGCCGACATCCAGCGTTTTTCGGGGTCGGTGACCTTGTTGCCCCGTTTGTGTGCACAGAACACCTGCAAACGGGGGAGGTCCCTTCGGGGAGCCCTTGCAACGGCTGTTTGGAACACCCGGGGTCTGCACGCTGAACTGACGATGTGATGGAGAATTTCGTCGGTTTTGGACGGTGCACGATTTGCCTGCCGCCCTGTTTTGTGAACAGTCGGTTGCCATGTCTGCACGCAAATTCCCCCGCCGCGCTGTTGTCGCCCCTGATGCACCACAGACGCCGTTGGTTCGTAAAAGGTCACGCTCTGGATGTCCGAATCCCGGGAACGTTCAGATGAAGTCTGGGTACAGCGAGGCCATTCCTTGGCGACATGTCCGCCAATGGGCTGTGGGCGATGCCTTTGAACACACAGTGCGTTGCTGTTCAGAGCCGTAGGCTTCAGGATGGGCAGAAGCTTAGGACATGTGTCCCTGCAAATAAACATGGTGATGTGTGCCCCAACGGGGTTCCTGCTCTGGCAGACTGTGATTATGTCTCTCAATAATGGTTGTCCAGCTGTGCAGTACACAGCTGGGCAACCTGCCTTGCCCCCCTCCCCCCCCACCCACACACACAGCTACCCAATGCTTCTTTGAAAAGCCCGCATCATGCACATTCAAAAAATCCACACACACACACACACACACACACACACACACACACACACACACACACACACACACACCCTCCGAGCCGACAATATTGCCACACGAAAGCGTAAAATTCAAGAAAACTTCCGAAAAAGGGGCATTTTGCTCCGACTTGGAAAGAAACGGCCGCCCCCGAGGGAGGAGGGCTGTACGCACCATGTACACGTGTATACCACCCCCCCCTCTTTATGTATCCCTCTCTCTCGCAGATATGTACGTATGTATTATACACATCTGCGAGAGAGAGAGAGAGGGATACATAAAGAGGCAGATGGTGCGCACCCACACCTCCTTCACCACCGCATCAACCGTGTGGAGTCTCTGGTCCGGGCGAGGCGTTCCTCCAAAACCGTCCCAATCTGCCCCACCCCCGTCTCCTCCGCCCACCTCGTCCCTCCCCTCGCTCAGACTGCCACACGCGCCATGCCGCATACTTGTCAAGGCTTTTCTTATATTCGGTCATGGAGTGGGCCGAAAGCACCGCCCCCGAAATGGGGGTGAAGATGCGCTCCACCACCAACGGGTCCACGACCAAATTGCCTCGGGAATCGATCATGACCCTACAACAACGAAGCCACGTGGGTGGGTTTGCGGACCTGCATTGGCGCCGCCGTTTCAGGACAGTCCCTCGACCACACCCGCCAAAAAAGAAGAGTCTCCTGGTGACATGCGTCCCCTGAGAGCAACATTACCAAGCGCCAACTGCTGTCGGTCAGCCATCCACTGCGCTGGACCAACCATGTCACGTGCCATCGGCAAACCGCCTGCCGTCGTCGGTTGGACCGCAACTGCCGTTGGAACCAGCGCCTCCTGCGACGTGGATGACGGTGGGAGGGGACGGAATGGACACCGCTGAACAACTTTCACTTCGAGCCACACACTTTGAGCCCCGTCGTTCCTCCCGCAGCAGCATTACGGAGTCCATTCGAGCTCTGCCCATTTCCATTCGTCGTGCGCTGTTGCCCGCCAACTGCGCGACTCCCCCGCACATTTTCCCACACATCACGTTGTGTAGAGAGGCTTGGGGTCCAGAAGCGGTCCCACATCATCTCACAACGCCTTTGTGAGCACCCCAAGCGGTCGCAGTGGGTGTGTGGGTGATGTGCGCTTTGTTAAGGGGTTGGGCAGGGCTGTGCTAAATCTGACTGTCTGCACAAGCAAGTAAGAAGTACTGTTGTGCACCCTCTCACCTCTGCCACAGAACGAAAATGGTCCCGGCGCCCTTCAGCTCCTGAGAAGTTTTCTCCGCCCGGTTTTTGGTGCTTTGTTTGCGCCATCGCGCTTATCGTGCGAGCGTGTGTGTGTGCGGCGTGTGCACGCGCGCTCCCTTTACACTCGTGGACCTCATGGCCAAAAAGGCCCCTTCATACGGAAAGTGCACAAGCACCGTCTGACCGGGCGGTCTCGGGAAATGCCACGGGGGCAGGGTCGGGGTGTGCCTGTGCGCACATTCGGGCACACAAACAGAAACACGTTGAGAACCGCAAAAAAAAAATGACAAGAACAGGAACCACCACGCACCTGTACACAGGCGTCGAGCGGACAAGCAGAGCAACAAAGCGGCTATCTGAGCATGGATTTGCCTCGTCAGGCCGCAACAACAACAACAAAAGTGTTGCGCCACGGCGCCTTTCTGGAACAAGTGGAGCATGGCAGGTGTTGTCTATAGCTTAGAGCAATCTCCATCCCCCTTGTACCACACACACACACACACAAGCTAATGCAACCCTTGCTCAGCCCCGATACCTGCGGCCTCCGTGGCGGTAATGCCCCCCCAGGAGCGAAAAGGGGGGCGGGCCCCGGCAAATGAAATCGCGTTCATTGCAAATGCGGTATGTCTCGGGGACCGTCAGATTGTACAGCGCGGCAAACGCGGCGTTGCCGACACGTGGGGCCCCGAATGTGTAGCAACGCACTGCAACGAGAGAGCAATGCAGCAGCAGTCGGTGGAGGACGGGGCACTGGCGGCAGCGAGCGATCGCGCTGCTGCTTTGAGCCAATAGCGGGTCAAAGAGGTCACGGAGCGGTTGTAAATCGATTGCAACCGGTTCACGGCAGTAGCACGAAGGCGCTACTCGCGAATGCGCCCATTTTTGATTGATTGATTGATTGCTTTCTTCTGCACTTGGCAACATTAGGTTAACAAAAAATGTTCAAATACTCGGAATACAGCATTCTGTGTGCTCGAGATTACAATGCAATCAATTTCTCTGTACTCGTGGGCACAAAATGAACGAAAACGCCTTGCCACGTGCTCAGCCCGAAAATGCTTGATCCACCCATCCCTCTCAAGGGGACCCTTGTCCCACGGGGCAACACTCCACCCATTTTCGGAGGGGTCGCAAACTTTTTTTGGTTGTGGCCCGGGGATGTGGTCTGGTGCGGGACACTGCAGCATCTTCAGAGGGGACTCCCACGTGGCATTCCCTGACGCATAAGCGCCGCGTGCGGCAGCGCACACAGACACCCACCCGCATGGGCCTGGAGAGGCAGGGGGGGGGGGATATACCATGAACCTTCTTGTCCTCCGCTTTGGCGCGGCAGGCGAAGTCATAGGCGCACAACGTGGCCATGCTGCCACCCAAAGAATGCCCCGTCACGTGCAGCACCGGGGCCTGCCCGTCCATCGCAAGACGGTCCTGCAACGGCGCAGAACGCGACGGGGGGCGGGCGTCAAGAGGGGCAGGCGGGAAGCAAAAGCGGAGGAGGTCAGGGCAGTCCGAGATTGATGCCTCTCGCCTAAGCCACTGGCCTCCACGGATGCAAGGGAGGCTTTGGAAACTTCACATGTCTCTGGGGGGTAGGGGGGGCTACAGTAGCCACATTTGTACACATTTAATGATGTCAGCTTCCAGAAAGCTGCGTTTGCCCGTCCTCATGGGAACCTTGAGATCCCACATGGCTGTACTGCACGGATCCCCTCAGGCAGACGCCTGCCCACGCCACGGTCCTGTGCGCCAACAAAAGGGCATCAATTGAGGCGCAGCCGTCCGTCTTGGCCCGCCAGAACCCCAGTGCCAACAGCGGACAGTGCTAGTGCATGTTTTTGCATATGGGTCCGATGGGTGGTGCGCCAACCAAAACACCAGATTTTACGCATGGGGATTAACTGGGGATTAGCCCAACGATTGGACTCGAGCAGCCTGGGGATCAAATGGGTATCATCGCAAAAAGTGGATAAAAACGGCTTGATTGGGGATTGAATGGGGATTAACCCGAAAAGCAGACCAAAATAGCCTGGCGATCAACAACACTCCCGGTGGCATGCACTTCTTGTGCCACGGGCTACGTGGTCCCTGGGAGTTTTACTGACTCGGGCCGGCGCTCAGTAGGCCCTGGAGTCTGCTGGTTGGTACTTCCGGGTGTACACACTGGTTCGGGTGTTCGGGAGGGACCTCTACAGTGTTTGTCCGCAGGCGGTGGGGAAAGAGTGTGTTTGGTAGGCCTGCCTTCCAACGGACCAGACTGGTTCAAAACCCCATCAATGAGTAATCAAGGGTTGAAGCCAGACAGCATTCGCATTTACCAGTGTCCATTTTTGTTCCAAGCACTGGTATATGTGTTGTAGGCCGTGTGGAGGGGTACCTAAACTTTAGCGGGGGGGGGGGGGTACCTAAACTTTGGGGGGGGATACCTAAATTTTAGGTGCTTGACAATGTGCATGATCAACCTGCCCTCAAGACCAACCATTCCTCTGCTCACAAGTGCTGCTTGCGCCCCTTGGGGTCCCTCCCATGCCGACGCCGGCATGCTCCACACAAAGTCTTTCCCAAGATGGTGAAGGTTGGAAGGTGCTCACCACCGATCATGCGAAAAATATCACACAGCCCTCGATCACCAAGCGTTGCATTTTGCCATTTGAGGAAAGGCCGGTGGCTTGGCACTGGGGTCCGTCGGCAGGGCCCCCGCTCCCTTGTGTGGGAGGTGCCGAAAGCGCCGAACCTCGGAGATCTTCATAGGGCGGCACTTCGGTGCCCGGGTGCTACAACGATGCTCCGGGGGCCGAGGGCATGTTTCTCTGTGCCTCGCTGTTCCCCTGTGTCCGGTGGGGTGGGGCAGGGGGGGGTGGCCATCAAGGCTGGGTGAGTATGCCGCGTGGTACTTCCCGGTGTACGTACTTGATCACCTTTTGAGGAGGGAATCCCACGCGCGTGGATGGGGGGGTTGGTTGTCCACCTACTCGATGGGAGGTGAAGGGGGCAGGTTCAAAAATTGCGAGAGCTGGGGAGCCCGCTGATGATGCCACCGTGACGCTGTCTCCATCCGCTGGCAGAATGACTTTGGGGGCTGGCGCCTCGCATGCCTCCCCGCGGGCACATGTCTCGGTGGGCGGGGGGTGGGGGGAGGGGGGGTTGAGTCGGGGGGCAGGGACGCAGCAAGGGTCGTCTGAGTCCTCGACAGACCCGTACAGGGGCGCCCCTGGATGTAATGGTCGTTGTTCCACACCCACGACAGTGTGGAAGTGGTAACACCCCAAACCCACACACGCACCGCACACACACACACGGACACACACCCTTTTTTCCCAGACCCGTGATAAGAGGGGGAGGGGGGGCTGGAAAACGTACCCACACCTCACTACGGCAAGTAAACGCCCACCCCTGCTCCTGAACCCCCCTCAGCCGTGCGGCGCAACCCCCGAGGTTTCCATGGCCGACCCAACCAGGCAGGTACGTACAAGGGGCGGGCCCGGCGCAGTGCGGTACATGCGTCATGCGACAGGCTGGAGGCTCCAGAGGAATGCACACCTTGAACGCTCTGTCCACTGCCTCCAAGACATGCTCCCGCAGGAGATTGTAGGAGCGGTAGAATCCCCGGTGCACATGTGCATTGCCATGGATGCAGCAGCAAGGCCTTCGTAAAGGATACTTTGCGACTGCACCAAGGGCAGATAGCCATCAGGAGGGCAACGGCGGCGGGACCCTTTCCCTGGAACCCTCTGTGGGGACTCATGGTCTGTTTGCCTGCAACCGCCTCCACCCGCCCAAACCCGACAAACCGAAATGGTACTTTTTTACTTCAGTCCATCGAAATCAAGCTCAGCCGCATGGTCGGGATCAGCCGGGAAATGGAGGTACGAGGGATTCGGGTGGGACGCCAAATCGTGCAGGCTATCATGCAGAGTCTTCTGAGTGTCTTAGGCACTTTTGGGCTCCCTTTTTGGGAGCACATAATTGGTGGAGTCCCTGGCACTTGCCACACCGCATCTACTGCCTCGAAATGGGCTGGGGAAGCTGACAGGAAAGGGGGGGGGGGGGGCACCACCAAGTCAAAAACCCCCTTGGCACACACACACACACACACACACACACACACACACACATACACACACACATACACACACACACACACACACACATACACAGGAGGAGGAGGAGGAGATGCGGTCCCCCGGTAGGGCGCCCCCGCGGCACATCCCCATGGTGCCCGCCGGCCCCCCACGGTCTGGAAAGCGACCAGGAGGGAGGTTTCACCCCAACCCGTCCGGCTAAGCATCATGGCGGCGGCTCTCCTCTTCGTCTCCTCCCCTTGTCCCCTGGCCCGCGCTACGTGCATGCACCCGCCCTACACGTAGCCGGATCCCCTCCCAGGGGCACGGAATGGGGGGCGAGGCGGAGCGCCGGCTCCACTTCCGGCACGGTCCACCACCCCCCCAAGGGAAGGGGGACGCAGTCTCACGGGTGTGGGCCCTTAGCCGCCAGGTACTACCGACTGGGCGGCGTTTGGCCGGCGGATCACGGGGGCTTGGTCCGTGGCCCGGTCCCCCCCCCTCCCCCGGCGCACGGCACTTCTGCCGAAGGTGTCCGTGCGCGGGGCCATCCTCTAACCCTCCGGTCGTGTCCCCCCAATCCGCAGTGCCGCACGTCTGCGGAGGGGACACGCAAACCCCCGCCTCGGTGAATCCAAAGCGAAGGAGGCCCCCTCGCCTCAGCGGCGGGGGCCTCGGTGGTCCCAAAGCGCAAGAGGCCCCTTCGCCTCAGCGGCGGGGGCCTCGGTGTCCGAAAGCAAAGGAGGCCCCCTCGCCTCAGCGGAGGGGGCCCCAGTGGTCCCAAAGCCAAAGAGGCCCCCTCGCCCCAGCGGCGGGGGCCTCGGTGGTCCCGAAGAGAAAGAGGCCCCCTCGCCTCAACGGCGGGGGCCTTGGTGATCCCACAGCGAAGGAGGCCCCCTCGCCTCAGCGGCGGGGGCCTCGGTGTCCGAAAGCAAAGGAGGCCCCCTCGCCTCAGCGGAGGGGGCCCCGGTGGTCCCAAAGCCAAAGAGGCCCCCTCGCCCCAGCGGCGGAGGCCTCGATGGTCCCGAAGAGAAGGAGGCCCCCTCGCCTCAGCGGAGGGGGCCTCGGTGGTCCCAAAGCGAAGGAGGCCCCCTCGCCTCAGCGGACAGGGCCTCGGTGGTCCCAAAGCGAAGGAGTCCCCCTCGCCTCAGCGGAGGGGGCCTCGGTGTTCCCAAAGCCCAGGAGGCCCCCTCGCCTCAGCGGCGGGGGCCTCGGTGGTCCCAAAACGAAAGAGGCCCCCTCGCCTCAACAGCGGGGGCCTCGATGGTCCGAAAGCGAAGGAGGCCCCCTCGCCTCAGCGGAGGGGACCTCGATGGTCCCAATGCGAAGGAGGCCCCCTCGCCTCAGCGGAGGGGACCTCGATGGTCCCAATGCGAAGGAGGCCCCCTCGCCTCAGCGGAGGGGGCCTCGGTGGTCCCAAAGCGAAGGAGGCCCTCTCGCCTCAGCGGAGGGGGCCTCGGTGGTCCCAAAGCAAAGGAGGCCCCCTCGCCTCAGCGGCGGGGGCCTCGGTGGTCCCAAAGCCAAGGAGGCCCTCTCGCCTCAGCGGAGGGGCCTCAGTGATCCCAAAGCGAAGGAGGGCCCCTCGCCTCAGCGGCGGGGGCCTGGGTGGTCCCAAAGCCAAAGGGGCCCCCTCGCCTCGTCGGCGGGGGCCTCAGTGGTCCCTAAGCGAAGGAGTCCCCCTCGCCTCAGCGGCGGGGGCCTCGATGGTCCGAAAGCCAAGTGTGGGGGAAGGTAAAATACCTGACGAACCCACGGGGCGTCCCTATCCCCCCGCGGCCCAGGCTGGACCGGAGGGACTCGGGTGTAACCGCCGCTGTGTGGGGGAAGGAAAAATACCTGGCGAACCCACGGGGCGTCCCTATCCCTCCGCGGCCCAGGCTGGACCGGAGGGACTCGGGTGTAACCGCCGCTGTGTGGGGGAAGGAAAAATACCTGAAGAACCCACGGGGCGTCCCTATCCCCCCGCGGCCCAGGCTGGACCGGAGGGACTTGGGTGTAACCGCCGCTGTGTGGGGGAAGGAAAAACACCTGACGACCCCGGGGGGCGTCCCTATCCCCCCGCGGCCCAGGCTGGACCGGAGGGACTCGGGTGTAACCGCCGCTGTGTGGGGGAAGGAAAAACACCTGACGAACCCACGGGGCGTCCCTATCCCCCCGCGGCCCGGGCTGGACCGGAAGGACTCGGGTGTAACCGCCGCTGTGTGGGGGAAGGAAAAATACCCGACGAACCCACGGGGCGTCCCTATCCCCCCGCGGCCCAGGCTGGACCGGAGGGACTCGGGTGTAACCGCCGCTGTGTGGGGGAAGGAAAAATACCTGACGAACCCACGGGGCGTCCCTATCCCCCCGCGGCCCAGGCTGGACCGGAGGGACTCGGGTGTAACCGCCGCTGTGTGGGGGAAGGAAAAACACCTGACGAACCCACGGGGCGTCCCTATCCCCCCGCGGCCCAAGCTGGACCGGAGGGACTCGGGTGTAACCGCCGCTGTGTGGGGGAAGGAAAAACACCTGACGAACCCACGGGGCGTCCCTATCCCCCCGCGGCCCAGGCTGGACCGGAGGGACTCGGGTGTAACCGCCGCTGTGTGGGGGAAGGAAAAATACCCGACGAACCCACGGGGCGTCCCTATCCCCCCGCGGCCCAGGCTGGACCGGAGGGACTCGGGTGTAACCGCCGCTGCGTGGGGGAAGGAAAAATACCTGACGAACCCACGGGGCGTCCCTATCCCCCCGCGGCCCAGGCTGGACCGGAGGGACTCGGGCGCAACCGCCGCTGTGTGGGGGAAGGAAAAATACCTGACGAACCCACGGGGCGTCCCTATCCCCCCGCGGCCCAGGCTGGACCGGAGGGACTCGGGTGTAACCGCCGCTGTGTGGGGGAAGGGAAAACACCTGACGAACCCACGGGCCGTCCCTATCCCCCCGCGGCCCAGGCGGGACCGGAGGGACTCGGGTGTAACCGCCGCTGTGTGGGGGAAGGAAAAACACCTGACGAACCCACGGGGCGTCCCTATCCCCCCGCGGCCCAGGCTGGACCGGAGGGACTCGGGTGTAACCGCCGCTGTGTGGGGGAAGGAAAAACACCTGACGAACCCACGGGGCGTCCCTATCCCCCCGCGGCCCAGGCTGGACCGGAGGGACTCGGGTGTAACCGCCGCTGTGTGGGGGAAGGAAAAACACCTGACGAACCCACGGGGCGTCCCTATCCCCCCGCGGCCCAGGCTGGACCGGAAGGACTCGGGTGTAACCGCCGCTGTGTGGGGGAAGGAAAAATACCCGACGAACCCGCGGGGCGTCCCTATCCCCCCGCGGCCCAGGCTGGACCGGAGGGACTCGGGTGTAACCGCCGCTGTGTGGGGGAAGGAAAAATACCTGACGAACCCACGGGGCGTCCCTATCCCCCCGCGGCCCAGGCTGGACCGGAGGGACTCGGGTGTAACCGCCGCTGTGTGGGGGAAGGAAAAATACCTGAAGAACCCACGGGGCGTCCCTATCCCCCCGCGGCCCAAGCTGGACCGGAGGGACTCGGGTGTAACCGCCGCTGTGTGGGGGAAGGAAAAACACCTGACGAACCCACGGGGCGTCCCTATCCCCCCGCGGCCCAGGCGGGACCGGAGGGACTCGGGTGTAACCGCCGCTGTGTGGGGGAAGGAAAAACACCTGACGAACCCACGGGGCGTCCCTATCCCCCCGCCGCCCAAGCTGGACCGGAGGGACTCGGGTGTAACCGGCGCTGTGTGGGGGAAGGAAAAACACCTGACGAACCCACGGGGCGTCCCTATCCCCCCGCGGCCCAGGCTGGACCGGAGGGACTCGGGTGCAACCGCCGCTGTGTGGGGGAAGGAAAAATACCCGACGAACCCACGGGGCGTCCCTATCCCCCCGCGGCCCAGGCTGGACCGGAGGGACTCGGGTGTAACCGCCGCTGCGTGGGGGAAGGAAAAATACCTGACGAACCCACGGGGCGTCCCTATCCCCCCGCGGCCCAGGCTGGACCGGAGGGACTCGGGTGTAACCGCCGCTGTGTGGGGGAAGGAAAAATACCTGAAGAACCCACGGGGCGTCCCTATCCCCCCGCGGCCCAGGCAGAACCGGAGGGACTCGGGTGTAACCGCCGCTGTGTGGGGGAAGGAAAAATACCTGACGAACCCACGGGGCGTCCCTATCCCCCCGCGGCCCAGGCGGGACCGGAGGGACTCGGGTGTAACCGCCGCTGTGTGGGGGAAGGTAAAATACCTGACGAACCCACGGGGCGTCCCTATCCCTCCGCGGCCCGGGCTGGACCGGAGGGACTCGGGTGTAACCGCCGCTGTGTGGGGGAAGGAAAAATACCTGACGAACCCACGGGGCGTCCCTATCCCCCCGCGGCCCAGGCTGGACCGGAGGGACTCAGGTGTAACCGCCGCTGTGTGGGGGAAGGAAAAACACCTGACGAACCCACGGGGCGACCCTATCCCCCCGCGGCCCAGGCTGGACGGGAGGGACTTGGGTGTAACCGCCGCTGCGTGGGGGAAGGAAAAATACCTGGTGAACCCACGGGGCGTCCCTATCCCCCCGCGGCCCAGGCTGGACCGGAGGGACTCGGGGGTAACCGCCGCTGTGTGGGGGAAGGAAAAACACCTGACGAACCCACGGGGCGTCCCTATCCCCCCGCGGCCCAGGCGGGACCGGAGGGACTCGGGTGTAACCGCCGCTGTGTGGGGGAAGGAAAAATACCTGACGAACCCACGGGGCGTCCCTATCCCCCCGCGGCCCAGGCTGGACCGGAGGGACTCAGGTGTAACCGCCGCTGTGTGGGGGAGGGAAAAATACCTCACGAACCCACGGGGCGTCCCTATCTCCCCGCGGCCCAGGCTGGACCGGAGGGACTCGGGCGTAACCGCCGCTGTGTGGGGGAAGGAAAAACACCTGACGAACCCACGGGGCGTCCCTATCCCCCCGCGGCCCAGGCTGGACCGGAGGGACTCGGGTGTAACCGCCGCTGTGTGGGGGAGGGAAAAATACCTGACAAACCCACGGGGCGTCCTTATCCCCCCGCGGCCCAGGCTGGACCGGAGGGACTCGGGTGTAACCGCCGCTGTGTGGGGGAAGGAAAAATACCTGACGAACCCACGGGGCGTCCCTATCCCCCCGCGGCCCAGGCTGGACCGGAGGGACTCGGGCGTAACCGCCGCTGTGTGGGGGAAGGAAAAACACCTGACGAACCCACGGGGCGTCCCTATCCCCCCGCGGCCCAGGCTGGACCGGAGGGACTCGGGTGTAACCGCCGCTGTGTGGGGGAAGGAAAAATACCTGACGAACCCACGGGGCGTCCCTATCCCCCCGCGGCCCAGGCAGAACCGGAGGGACTCGGGCGCAACCGCCGCTGTGTGGGGGAAGGAAAAATACCCGACGAACCCACGGGGCGTCCCTATCCCCCCGCGGCCCAGGCTGGACCGGAGGGACTCGGGTGTAACCGCCGCTTTGTGGGGGAAGGAAAAATACCTGACGAACCCACGGGGCGTCCCTATCCCCCCGCGGCCCAGGCTGGACCGGAGGGACTCGGGTGTAACCGCCGCTGTGTGGGGGAAAGAAAAATACCTGACGAACCCAGGGGGCGTCCCTATCCCTCCGCGGCCCAGGCTGGACCGGAGGGACTCGGGTGTAACCGCCGCTGTGTGGGGGAAGGAAAAACACCTGACGAACCCACGGGGCGTCCCTATCCCCCCGCGGCCCAGGCTGGACCGGAGGGACTCGGGTGTAACCGCCGCTGTGTGGGGGAAGGAAAAATACCTGA
>OZ038385.1:23022352-23027352 GCA_964036045.1 Eutreptiella sp. 'Long Island Sound 2002'
GTCACGGTGGGTCATCAGTCCATCCCCCTTTCCTGGGCTTTCGTTGCTGTACTGCAGAAAGGCGCCTAGTGCCGTGTTTGAACATGTCTTTGTTTTGACACTGCACCTGACGAGATCTAGCACATTGAGGCCGCCTTGACTAGTGCCCTGTCTGTCGCATTCTGTCGCGCGCGCGCGCGCGTGTGTGTGTGTGTGTGTGTGTGTGTGTGTGTGTGTGTGTGTGTGTGTGTGTGTGTGTGTGTGTGTGTGTGTGTGTGTGTGCGTGTTTGTATCGGGCTTGTGGTGTTGAGTTGCCACAATTTACATCCTGCACCCCAGGTACATACAGTCAATCAGACAAATACACAAAGCAAATGGTCCCATGCTGAACCCCCCCCCCAACACAAATACACATACGGATGCACATACCCGTACACATGAACGCCAACGTGCACATACACTTAGACATACACAAACACATGCACGTACACATAGACATACACACACAAGTACATTTCCACATGCACACAAACAATGGTGACGACAAAACATGTTGCCGTCATGAGTGTGTGTTTGGTGTTGTGGGACCACCAACCACGAAAGGCGCAAAAGTAAGGATTGCTGGCATCTGCGGTTAGTGCTGCTTGACGTAACCTGGCTGTCCTGCAGGGCGGCCCTCCCGAATCGCAGTTTGCCCTGTTGTTCCGGTGGTACATGCGGCTGTCCGCAGTATTACTACCATAGAGGACACTGTTCCACAATCTCTTTTCCTCAGGACCCCTCCATGTTGCCCCAATCTTCCCCATGCTGCACTCCCACCAGGTTGGGCAGGCAACAAGCGCTGCTCTCCTGAACGGTGCTGCAGTCAAGTGCCGGAATCGGCACCACATACCCCAGTAGACGCCTACGTTCATCCGTGGCAACGCTGTGCCCTCTCTGCTTCTTCTTCCTGTCACAAGTGCGACCGCTGATCCGTTTTTTTTTGGAACTAGCCGGTGACGCCCCCCCCCTTGGGGGGGGGGGGTGGACAAAGGGGGGGGGGGGGGCAGAGCCACAAGCACAATGCAAAACGGCGGCACAGAGGTACCAGCAACAGCTGTGCACATACATACCGCCCAACTGCCCAAGTTTGGCCTGAGCACGCCACAGTTTCAGGTCCGTGCGAACGTTCTCCCAGTTTGCAGTGCCACGGAAAGCCACTGCCACTGCCCCTGGGGCCATGACAACAATGGCCTGGTTGTGGTTGCGCCGGATGCAGCACAGCAGCTGATAACGTAGTTGTGTGACATTGAGGATTCCTGTTGTGTACGGAGCATTTGATGGATACAATACATCTCTCTGCGACATGAGACCACATACTGTTGACACAAGGTGGGCTTCGAAGATGCAAATTGAGCATTCCTTTTTTCAGTCCGCTCACTATTTGAGAGGGCAAAGGCCGATTAAAGCCCTGGACGCTGTGCAACGGGTTAAGCGAATCATTATTTGAGAGGGGGATATTCAACTCGTCATTTGGGTGTTGACTGTGGAAATCATTCGGATCGTATCATCTTGTGATAATCTGTAAACATTTCATTTTATATAGAGACCATTATATCAATTTTCTATGATCCAAACAACCAAAAGCAAGTTGTCATTCGGCTAAAAGAGAAACTGACCTGAAGGGCGTGTGATACATATCAAGAAGGCGGGTGAACGGGCACGGGTGGAGACAGGCGAAGGACATTTTGTTGAGGAACCACTGAATTATCCCCTTGCGGTGCAGCAGCTTGGTCACATTTTTCTTTTGGGAAGTCCCGCCTGTAATGAGTCTGTACAAATTATGGACTGTTGTTGCCTAGGTGGGGCAACTCTGCCGCCACTGAAGTTCAGTCCACCCGCCAGATGATCAAACGCAATGTGCAACCGGCTATTGCAATCAGCGTCCTATGTCGACTTCCTGTTCTTCTGCCTCGCCAGACCACCGTTCACCCGAACTCTGTCAAGGTTCAGGTCTTCGTTTTCATAGAGCATCTCACGCAAGAAGGAGCATGTTTTTGGTGATGGGGTTGCCATTGATCGGCATCGTGCCTGTGTTCCGGGCATGCTACATTGGGGTGTGAGCGTGGTGAGCAGGTGGGGTTCCACTGGAGTTACATTTTCATATGGGCCTAGTGATCCCCGGGAGCGCAATAGTTGGCAGCGCATGAAACACTAAACAGCAGTCTTTTGTGTTTGTCGCTCCCTTTGTGGCTCTGGTTGTCTGGCATCCTGCTGCTTGTCCTCGGGGCTGGGGTGCGACAAAACATTCATGCAGCAATTTAGGTGACAATAAAATGGTTTTTCCTTGTCATTTTCTTGTGCATTGCCAATTTGCAACCGGCTGCACAACCAGGTTTGCCATTCCACCATTTAGCTGTGCAAACACGAAGCACTAATTTCCTGTGTTACGCGTTCTCAGTGATCCGTGCCCCTCTGTCATGGATGTGCCGGCTCGTGACCGAGGCCCTTGGTGAGCCGCCCACAGGGCCTGTCGGGGGGGGGGGGGGGTGAGACCTAATTAAGTTGAGAAGAATTGGTTTGTAGAAAAACAGACAACAGTGCAGCAAAATGCAGAATGAGGCAATGCACTCCTCAGTATGGCAAAAGTGCATCTTTATTCTCTATGCCACACCTGGTTGAATCTCAAGTTAGACTTGCATAGTACCCTCCTGTAGCATTCTCTAGGCATATGATATAGACCACCGTCCAGGAGACTAATGATACTACTTCCCGCAAGTAGACAAATGAGATAAACTACCGTACCTTTGAGATACTGCCCGCGATGCGTGAGCTGTAGTAGCTGTAGTATGCAAGAGCGGCGCTCTGAACTGCAATATCCGATATCTTAGCAACCCGGCACGTGCATTATACTCAACATCCACCGGGAGCACACGGGCTGGTAGTTCCAGGCCAGCCTATCCCTCAGAGCGCCAGACTTCACTTTGATGGCCCTGCCCCATCCACTTCCAAAACACCACCCGGTGCACTGGCACACACCACCATCCATGGCACATGGTCCTCGCCCAATGGCAGACAAGGCGAGGGTCATGCTTGCGTGCCCTATTGAAGTACTACGGCGAGGAATATTGTACGCTTGCCAAGAGAGATTGAACATGTCCACGCACGTCTCCAAACAAAACTGTGGGACAGGGACAAGCGTCAGTGCTGCAGCAAGCAAGACAGGGCAGCACACTGCACATACACAGGGGCTTGAGACCCACGGCGGAGGCAGAACTTTTCTGCAATGCAAAGGTTCACTGTGCAAACTCCGCAGCTGTTGCAACAAACTGAACTCCTTCCTTCCGTGAAAATTCCATGATTTTCGTTCTCAGAGAACGAACGTCATCAGCAGGTCTGCATGTGAAGGAGTGTTCCATAAGAGCTGGTACGTTACCTTGCAGTGCAACCGGTGTCCAGTGCCATGTCGTTTGTTCGAGAAGCTTGCTGGTCAAGGTCGCTGTTGGGGTCGGGGGGGATGTGGGGAGGGAGGGTTCTGAGGGTGGGATGTCTGTCCCAGTGCGCACAATTGCAACCTGCTACCCCTGTGGCGTCCACTCCGCTGCCAACGCTGACAGGCTTCACTCTCTGGGGAGCCAGGATGCCATTGGTGGCCCTCCACTACGCCCCCACCATCATGTTACGGAGGGAAAACAGCATAGCTTGGTAGCCAGCAGAGGGCTCTTCAGACGTTGTTTGTCCCTGTGCGTGCTGCATGTGCCTCTGTGGGTGCCTGTGCCTGTGTGTGTGTGTGTGTGTGTGTGTGTGTGTGTGTGTGTGTGTGTGTGTGTGTGTGTGTGTGTGTGTGTGTGTTGGTATTGGTATTGGTATTGGCTCAGCGGTGTATATTCGGGGGGGTGTTTCCCCAGGGAGTATGGCAGTCACCTCATGTATAGCGGCATGACTGTTAATAGTCGGTCACACCCTCATGAGGACTACGCATACCCACCGCCAGCCCCCCTACTTCAGTCTAGCTCCTTTAGGGAAAATGAATTTTGGCAGAGCGCGTGGACGAGAATGAATTATGGCGGAGCGCTCGGACCAAAGTGAATTTTGACGTAGTGCCCTGGGGAAAAAGAATTTTGACGACCGGGCGAAAATAAATTCTGATGGAGCGCCCGGGCGAAAATAAATTCTGATGGAGCGCCCGGGTGAAAATAAATTCTGGATGGAGCACCCGGAAGCCGCGGGTTGGCTTGCCCGCTTGGTGATGGTTTTTTTTTTGGGGGGGGGGGGGGAGATGCCTCTCTTCTTCTTTCCTTCTTTCATACTTTCTGGGTTCTTTTTTATTCGGCTTGAGGAGGGGATGGGAGGAGGCTTGGGTGGACTTGCTTTGATGTCCGGCCCTCATTGACGTTTCTAGGGTTCTCGTTAGTTTGAGAGGGAGGGAAGGGAAGGGGAGGGAAGGGAGGGGGGCCGAGATGGTTCTCTTGGGGCTGAGACGCCTTCCATGTGTGAGAATGTGTGGCACGCACGCTATGTTCTGAGACCCAGTGATGATGCGGTTCTCACAGATTGATCATTCAAGCAAGAGAGAGATTTCCAAGAGCCGGTACCAACTCGGTTCTCTCATATGCAACCTTTTGATGTGCAAGACAACTTGTTGTTTAAGCTTGGATTACATTAGACTAGTTGGAGGATAGGGATCAGAAGGGAAGGCAGGACACACCCATTCGTTTCTTGATCTAGCTATGAGTGGTGACCTTGTGATTGGTGTTGGTGTGGATTGGTATGGATTTGGTGAACCTTGATCTGTCATTTGTGGCTTGGTCCGTGACTTGGTGCTTTGATTTGGTGGATCGATGATTTGACTTGGTGTTTGATAAGGATTTGGTGTGGGTTTCTTTTTGGATTTGGTATGGGTTTGGTATGTGGACTGATGGTCTCTTGGTGTGTGACTCCCTCCATGACTTGGTGATTTTGTCATATGGGTCTGGAATGGATTTGGTTCTCCGTGATCCGTGATCCGTGACTTGGTGGCTTGAATCTGTGATTTGGTGTTT